>JAHHUM010000604.1:400065-632673 GCA_036173005.1 Crenichthys baileyi
AATATAAAGTTTTTACTTAGCCACTGTTTTACAGCAGTCATGGAAAGAGAAAATCATTACTGCAGCCAGGCTTTAGAGACAAGTAAATTTGTAGGTCATCTGCATGAAAGATTACCAAAAAAGTGCTTAAAAACAAAACAGAAGGACAGAATGGTTCAGTGTGTCAAAGGCTGCTGTTACGTTCGACAGAACCAGAGCAACAGGGCACTTACTTTCTTAACTGACATAGCTATGTCATTATGCAGCCCTAACAGGGTGGTTTCAGTGCTATGTCATGCTCTGAAACCTGACTGAAATTTGTCATAAATCCCATTTGTTCCTAAAAAAGGTTGCAATTGTAAAAAGAAAAAAAAAATTCTAAGATTTTGGAGGGAAAATGTTAATGAGTAATAGATCTAAAAGTAGATTAAATTGATGTGTCCAAGTAGTGTTTTTTAAGAAAAGGCCTAATAACAGCATGTTTAAAAGCAATTGCCACAGTTCCCGAGCTAAGACAGAAGTTCATAAAAAATACAAGTGCAGGACCCAGAGTAGTAAAAACCTCTTTCATCAATTTGAAAGGAAGAAAGTCAATTGGGGAGTTAGTAGGTCTCATAATATGCTGAATCAGTTCCTTCAAATAGGAAAAATACACTGGTTCAAACTGCTCAAAAACAGTTGAAACAGGAGCAACAGATGGATCTACAATAATAGGTGTGTCAGAAACCTGTTTTATAGATGCCACTTTTTTTGTTAAAAAAATACAACATAGGATGGAGGATTAATAACAGTTAATAAGACTCCCTGGGACAATAACTACTGCTGGAAATAATGTCCGACAAAAACTGAGATTATTCCTCATTAACAGATCTCTGTTACTGTGCAAGACAGTCCCTCTGTATTTCCAGAAATACTTGCAGTTTGTCTTCCTTCCATTGTCGTTCGGCTTTAATGCATTGCCTCCTGGGCGCACGGGTGAAATCATTTATCCAGGACTCAGTTCTAAGCTTAGTAGGTTTAAACCTAATTGGAGCAACTCAGTTCAGGATCTCCTTGCAAGTCTCATAAAAAGAGGGAATAAATCAGGACAAAATGGGATATCCAGTCCAGTTGAACCAATAGCTGTAAGTCTATAAAAGCAGTATTGAACTGCCCAGCTGTAGCAGGTGTCAGGACGCGATGGTATTACCCTGCTGCCAGTGGGCTACTGGCTGGAGGGTGAGCTCCAAGGTCAATAGATGGTGGTCTCGGATATTTCACAGAGAGAGATGGACAGCCCATGAGGAATAACAAGGTCCAGCGTGTATAAAAGTCTGCATTTAAAATTGCCTCTGTAAACAGTATCAATATCTCCACCACAACCTGCCACACATGGGGAGCTGAAGAAGTAGCAGCCAGGAGAGGGGAGATCTGAGAAAGCGCTGTTGTGACCTGGTTTCATCTATGTTTCCATCAACAAAAGGATATTCAGGCAGTGAGACCAGAAGAAATTGTTCAGGATAAAAGTTTTATCTGAGAGGGATCTGGTAACAAAGCTGTATGGATGGAGCGCTGGTCAGTCTTCTAGGAAATATGGCCAAGCCGATTGTCCTGTACATGGCCCCGTATGAAGAGCTGCCGTCCGACTGACGGACCAAAGCCAGCAGTAGCATTTCTCTGTTGGACGACGCAAATCTTAATGGTTAATTCCCGGGAGTCCTGAAGGGAATCTCATTGAGTGCGTAGTCACGAGATGAAGCCAGATGAGCCCAAAGTTTCATAAGTCATCCGCCTTGTGACAGGAGGCTGTAGAAGAGAAGGTATGGAGGATAGGAGAGGTGGCGGCTTCTTCAATTGTCCATTTATGTCATATAGTTGAAGGTTTTCCACCACGACTCCAATATTCAGGGCTTAGTCAATTATACACAAGTAGTGGAAAGACAAACCGTAAAAACACCACACAGAACAACAATCAGCAGCTAGAACAGAGGTTGACAGAATGGCAACCTTCTTTATAAAGAATTGTTCTTCTCCCCTGTTGCCACATGCCTGCTTGGGAAGAGGGATTCCTGCAAAGACAGTGACTCTGTGGAGTTGTATGGTGTTCCTCGAAGAGAAAATGTTTCACTAACTGACAATAAATGATGAACTAAATCTGATTGTGTTGCATTGTATTTGCATTAATTAGGCTATATGTACTTGATTGCAAATCTGACTATATTACTGAATTATTTTACAGTGAATTGCATTGATTAAAACTGAATTTGAACCAACTTGGATCCTACTTAATTTCACATGAATTGGACCCGTTTCCTGTAAACTGCCTTGAGATTACATTGGTTGTGACATAACCAGAGTTTGTTCCATTTACTGTGATTCAACTTATGAAACATAACCAACAAAATTAAATGAGACAGTACTTAATAGAACCTACAGGGTGATTTCCAAAAAAACTATTAACTGGGAAGTTGGCATAGGTAGATCATAAACTGAAGGATAATGCATCCTTCCAAGTTAGCATATGGCCTTTGATGAACTTTATTCTATTTCTTAACTCTGACCCAACTCACCTACTGTTTATCTGATGTAGACACTGGTTTGGAACCTTAAAAGTTGACGCACGGTCTTCGTTTTAAACACAAAGAACAGCTTGTTGTTGACGCGATCAAGGCAGCTTCAAAAAATTACTGGAAAAGGTAGCTACTTAGAAGCAAAGTACAAAGAAATTGGTGGAAATTTGTTTTCTTTTTTCTGTATATCAAGATCTAAGACCATAAATGTATGGTTTGCATACAATCTACAATAAGATGACTTGAAATAACACTATTGGGAGTTATCACAACCGTTTTCCTGCTAATGACATGAAAGCAATTTTCTAAACAAATATACATGAACTATCTTAGAAAAGAATGAATATGCTGCTTTCTATCAAAGGTAAAATAAAATTGAACTCCTGTAACCTGTGAAATAACAGAACACCACAAAGCGTTGTATTTCCATTTGTTTTTTTTTTACTTCACCAGCACAAGTCTTTCCTGTATGAAAAGACAAAGCTAAGAGTGGAAAGTGTGTAGAGTGCATTTGTGAGTTTGTGTATGTGTTTGCATTATGCAGCAGCCACTATGACAACAGTTAGGAAGAAGGATTGTATGAGTGAGAAAAAGCAAACTGAAGTGTCATAAAACATTAATGGAGACAGGATGTGGACCCCCAAAAAAAAAAAAAACGTAAAAAAAACAGAAAAAATATGAAGTCACCCAAGTCAAAAGAAGGTTTTCATATGGAAATATCTGCACTGAATAGATTGTACACATCATTAGGAATTTATTCTATCTTGTAAAACACCAATGCAGACAGAGTATTTTATGACCAAACACAATGAAACAATGTAAATTGAACTATATGCATTTGTGTTGATGCATTAAATAAGGAATAGGACAGAAAAAGACATTGATTTTGCAAGTATTATAAAGTTTATGAGATTACAACGACATATGGTTATATAGTATATTAGTGGAATATGGCAAAGAACAATTTTAATGCCAATAGTTTTAGAAAATATAAGTTGAGAGAGAGAAGAGAGAGTTGAAAAATCTTAAACATCCAGCAGGAAATATGTATAAATGCTAGGAAATATTAAAATGAAACACTAAGAGAGTGAGAATACGAGTGCTGTGTAAAAGAGAAAAGGGGAGAAACGGATTCAGTGGACCAAAAGTATTAATATCGTACTGTTACCTATATTTAAGTACATACTAAGTACACAGGGGATGATATTTGTTTACATAATTTGCAATTTAACAATGTAACACAAAAAATAAACAAAATGAAACAAATAAAACAACACTTGGCATCAACCTTTGAACAATGACACCATTGTGATGAAGCTTTGGAATATTCCAAATGGGGAGCTCAAGCAATGTCCAAGCATTAAAAAGTATAAAAAGAGGATTAGAAATGGATATCACACTCAAAACTATTGTAATTGTTATTATTAATTTTGATGTTCCTGCTTTTATTGGTAGAAATGTTGTTGCTTGAATGTTAATAGAATGTCTAAAATATTATTTGTAAATATATCAGTAATATTGAAAGAAAATATATAAGTACACATTATCCGAATGTAACCAGTATTAGATCAATATATATATATTGTAGCGACCATCAGGTTCCATCTCTTTGGTCACTTCTGGGTTTGGGCAGATCCAGGTTCCTACGTGCTAACCAACAAAATGTCCAGACTGGGAAATAAGTTGGGGGTGCTCCCATTTATTGAACAGCTTTCAAACAGATGATTATCCAACATCAAAGCGATGTTCTGGAATAGCAGGCATGATGGATAGCAAACTGTGGTAAGTGTGAAGTATAGAGACTAAACATGATCAACAGAGCGGTGAAAACCCCTAATCCAAACCCTCTGTCTTCTCACCTCTGCACCCATATACACCAAAAGTTGTGTACTTATCAACATTTTTTTCTTTTCATGTTCTTTTTTTCCCTTCTGTTCTTTTTTAACACTGTATCTGCATATTATGTATTCAAAGGAGACCTACTGTATATGGAAGAAGCAGGTATAGAACATAGATGGATGAATTTATTCAAAAATAAATAAATGATAAATAAAAAATTTTAAAACTGATAAGGCAGCTAACTAACAGGTTTCAGTTAAGTAGAATTACCACTGGGTCCTTTCGGAGGAGCAAAGCAGTAGTGGACACAGCTGGGAAGAGGTCAGTGGTATCTCCTGGGACTGGCTCTTCTGGCTCACCATCATCCTGTTCGGAGGCAGAGGCATCTGTGACTTCAGACTTCTCCCTCGATAGAACTACATTAAACCAAAAATATGAGTATTTAAAAAAAAAACCAACCACCAATTTATCATAAACAACACACAGCAGCAAACAACATCTCAAATTAATGGAAATCTGAAGGTAATCACTGAACTGTTTCTGTAGAGACTCTGACCTGGTGATGGTTGGCTGGCTTGAGTCTGACATTCCCTCTCCTACCTGATCCCTGGATGGGAGTCATCAGGGCTGCTGATATCACAGCGGAACTCCATTTGATTTGTGCCTGATTTGCTTCTTTTTAAAAAGAAGTCGTGTATCCTGTCTCCCTGCCTTTTCATTCTCAATCATATCAGTCATATCAGTCCAAATATTACTGACACAATGTTCTATCAATTGCCCTATTATTACCTCAAAAAGTCATGGTAAACAGATGATAGCTGTAAATTGAGTACTCCAACTGTTAGTAAAGTTTAATTGCATGGAATACCTAGAAAGTTCTGAGCCTTTGAACAAAACTTTTCAGCATCTTGACAGGGTAGTATAATCTCGATACACTTCATCTAACCATCAGAGCAACAATCCGCTAGCAGGCTTTATGTGGGACAACCCGTATTAAATGAAGACATAAATGTGGAGCGGCTGTCTGTAGACGCCGGGTAGAGTTAGTTTGATGCTCGCCACTTGTAGTTGTTGCTAGACTACCAAAAATGATCTCCTATGTGGACACAGAAGTTATTTTAAACATTGCCTTATCAGGAAACCACCGTTAAACATACTTTGGATGTTGTTTATCTGGTATGTTATCTTGGAGTCAAACAGGTTGTACAGTGTTCCTCTACGCTGTGATCCTCCGCATCTCCTACTCGCAGGTCTCATCTTCTTTACTTGGCTCTTCTTCTTCTTGGGTTTATTGGTGGTTGGCAAAAACCTGAAGTTGCGCATTGCCGCCACCAGCTGGTCCTTCGCCTCGTTAAACAATGGAAATGGAGGAAGTTACATGGCACTTACTACTGTAGAGGAATGACCCTGTGTCGTGACATGTGAATCATCTGGGAGGGCACCTGGGGGGGGCAATCCGATTTCTAGCTCTGCTTCTGCTCTCACCTACTCTTCATATATTGGCGGGGGTGCTGGTAAATGGTGGGATGGGATTAGGAATACAGAAAGTGTGCAGAGTGTGAATCCTAATGCTTGGGATGTATCTCTCATGATAGCATAATCAATAGTGATTTGGAAAGTTTCTCTTTGTGGCTAAAATTAAGTCCGAGTCTGAGTGAACTAAGACATAGGCCATGTTTGTATCAGAAAAGGGGCAGAGGGAGGTTGAGTAGGACTATTGGAATTAGTGGATGAATTGAGACCAGATAGATGAATGACAGCTGCCAAGTAAGTGGTGGAGGTTCCTGGAAATGGATGTTGGGAAGGAAAAGCATTTATATGTTATATAACCAAACAAGTGGGGAAATCTGAAGTGTATAAACAGGCAGATACCCTTGCTTCAATTTATTCAGGGATTTACTATACCAGTCTTGTCTTCTTCAAGAGGCGGTTTGCAGAACATGAACAAAGCTTTAAAGCAGATAGAAACTACTAATATTTTCCTCAGCATAGAGCTCAAATATAGGCCTGCCATCATATCAAGCCCTTCAGAAATAGCAGGTTGCATTTTTTGGGGGGAAAGGATGCATTTTGTTTTTCCTGTGTGAAGTGATAACATGTAATCACTTTGCTTGACAGATAACCATGGTTCAGCAGTATTACAGTTCTTTAACTTTGCTGCCCTAACTAACAATGTCAAATCACTAAGAGTCAAATTGAAACCTTCCTCTTTTTTATTTACTCAAGTCTTTTACATGACAAGTTGTGGATCGTGACACAGGCCATTTCCTTCTTAAAGTGTACTTGCACTTAAAGGTGACAATCATGAATTTTCACAGTCTCAGGTCAGTTCTGGTTTTTAAATCTCAGGCAGGGCCCTTTATATATGGGACTGCCATGTTCCTTCTTGCATAGGTTTGAACACAATTTTGGTTAATTTCGAAACATGACCTTATAAGGCATGTTTTATCTTCTTGCATACATGGGTTTTACAAAGTAATTCAACTTATTTCTGCAGTCCAAAAGTATGCATGTTAGAATAGTGAGTTAACATTGAACTTAGGAGCGTTTAGCGATGAGTGTTACTTTTGTGTGTCTTTGTGCTGCCGCTGTGATTAGCATGAGAGCTGTTCAGGGTATTCCACCTGTCAACCATTGATTTCTAGGTTACTACCTCCTAAAGTGAACAAAGCTAGTAAAGATCATGACCGAATAAGTAAGGAAACTATAGGTATATCAGTCTTTTAGTGCATTGTGGGAATACTGAGTAATTCTGAAGGCCTAAATAATCAGATTGTTCAGCTTGTTTTGAATTCTGAAACATTTTGCATATGGAGCATGTATAGTTTCATTGGAGACTGCTTTACATTGGAGACTACATGTGCCAGCCTGCTTCAAAACATCCATCATCATCCCTTTCCCCCCAAAACCAAGGACCACAGGACTAAATGACTTCAGATCTGTCGCCCTGACCTCTGTGGTAATGAGCGCCTTTGAGTGACTTGTGTTGACCCATCTTAAATCCATCACAGAACCATTTCTGGATCCCCTGCAGTTTGCCTACAGAGTCAACACAAGTTGACTCTACAATCTAATTGCCCTTCACTACATCCTGCAGCACTTGGACTCCCCAGGAACCTACGGCAGGATCCTATTTGTGGACTTCAACTCTGCTTTCAACACCATCATCCCGGCCCTGCTCCAGGACAAGTTCACTCAGCTGAGCGTGCCTGACTCCATCTGCAGGTGGATCAAAAACTTTCTAACAGACAGAAGGCAGCATATTAAGCTGGGAAAACTCATCTCTGATCTCAGGAACATCAGCACCGGTTCCCCTCCAGCCTGTGTTTTTTCCCCTCTGCTCTTCTCCCTGTACACCAACAGCTGCACCTCAAGTCACCACTGCATCAAGCTCCTGAAGTTTGTGGATGACACTACCCTCATTGGGCTCATCTCTGGGGGGGATGGGTCTGCCTACAGGAAGGAGATTGCCCATCTGGTGATCTGGTGCAGCCAGAACAGTCTGGAGCTCAACGCTCTGAAAACAATGGAGATGATCATGGACTTCAGAAAGAGCACAGTTCCACCCACCCCCATCATCCTGTGTGACTCTCCAGTCACCATTGTGGACTCCTTTTGTTTCCTGGGCACCATCATTGCTCAGGATCTCAAGTGGGAGCTGAACATCACCTCCCTCACCAAGAAGGCTCAACAGCGCAGTTGAAGAAGTTCAGCCTACCAAAGACAATGATGGTGTACTTCTACTCCACCATCATTGAGTCCATCTCCTCCTTCATGACCATCTGGTATGCTGACGCCACCATCAGGGACAGGGGCGGGCTGCAGCTTATCATTCGGGTGATTGGCCTGCAACCTTCCTTCTCTCCAGGAACTTCCAAATGTATTTATGTCAGCTGTATGTTTGTCTATGTGTAGCACCTTACCACCAAAGCAAGTTCCGCGTACATGTGAAAAACTACTTGGCAATAAATGTTTTTTTTTTCTGATTTAATAAAAGACTGAATGGAGTCTGCCTCTTCATGAAAACACACAAGGTTCTCTACATATTGAAGTAGGTATGTTTATGCTTGTCTTTAATTGTAGAGAGAGCGGTGCTGTCCTGTTTTCAAGGTTCTTCAAAAAATCCAAACAATTTGTCAAGTTATGGTGCACTGTACATTGAAAGTTATGGTTGGATTTGAGGCTATAATGTGGTTTCTTGGTGTATTTTGGAGGACAAACAATGATCACAGTGAAGCCGACACATGCAGGAATACTAGAAAAGGTGGGTTTCAGCACCAGCAGTTGACTAAATATGGGATTGTTTATAAAGAAAAAGGAAAATGTATCAATAGACTAAACCTATACCAAATACCAAAGAGCAACAGTAGTCCAAATTATGAATGCTTAGGCTACAAATTTTTTGTAACATCAATACTGTAAACTATTTGTGCTTTCAGTGAATATCACAACCAGTTTATTTCTAGTTGGGTAAGAAATTTGTTGGCCTACCCAGTAAAACCCAGCTAGTTTTACTACCAAGGTAAGACAATTTTGTGGTTTTATTTGATCATTGATAAGACCCATCTGTCTCAGGTTTGTAACAAATTCAGAGATCTACAACTTGTATGTAACCTACAGTGAGGTCAGCATAAATTCCCCCCAACCTGTATAAAATGATTAAATTGCCAGTTACTAGATTTAGTTTCAAATTTATGTGCATGGGGTGAGACATTAATTTAATATAGTTAAAATGTTGTAAATAGATGTCTGGTAAAAAAAAAAAATAATAAAAAAACAACAAAAAACAACAACAACATAATAATAATAACCAGTAGACTGAGACCTTGATGTAATTCAGGCAAAGGCCAGATTATGTTAAAAAAAACTGGATCAGAGGCTAATCTAAGTGTAATTTAGTGAGGTGTTAAATCAAAAAAATCATCTGACTTCCTCTATTTACTAACCTCTTTGTCGCGGATTTTCAAAAGTAAAAGTTGCCCAGAAACGTAATAAAGTGGCAAAAAAACACCTTTGCGACATGGTGGTGTCTGGCCAAATGTGCTTCAGAGTGCCAGACATAGTATGCCATAGTAGCTGTCATATTAATGAAAACCACACAATATATGTAAAGCTGATGATATTTGATTATCATGCGATACACTTTACAAGCACACACTACGCGTGAAAAAAATAAATCACAGCTGCTTGTGAATGCAAATTTCAAGGTTTGTATTTTTGTTTTGACGCTTTTTTCATATACAAAATGAAAAACATTTCTGATATTTGTCTAACACACTTTCATACACATATACTGATAAAATCTATGCATACACACACAGAAACTAATTTCATGCCAAAATATATGCAGAAGAAAAGCACAAGCTGAAATGTACTCAGGTGCACATACAGTACTGTGGGTACACACAAGCAGACAGAGACATAGAAATTTTCAGACTGTCATGTACTCCTTTTACAGTGTCACCTGAGCTTGGCCTTAAGTACATATTTCATGCTACATTACCCCCTATGGCACAAAATGAGGAGAAGAAACAGGGAGACTAAGGGAGGCTGAGAGATAAAACGAGGTAGTAAAATTAAGGTTCCTTTCTCTCTCGACTGCCTGCCTAAACATCCTCTCTGTTTCTTCGGTTCTCTCTGTCCCTCATACTCTCCTTATCTTTATCCCCCTGTTTCTTCAAGTTTAATATTTTTTAATGGTCACTAACCAGAATGGGTCACAGACAGGCTCCTGCTGGATGCCAACATGACAAGAGTAGTGATATGTTTTAATGAGGCTGGGACTTAGGGCACAAGAAGGCATTTTTCATTCGGGTCTTTCACTGGAGAAAACTACATCTACCTCAAGCTGTTTCAGCCCATCCTCTGCCACACGTCCAATGTTTTATGTTATTTCCTTAACTTCAATCTCGCCGTCTTGCTCTTTTTAACTTTCTAGTTATTGCATTGTTTTTTGTTTTTTTTCAGTTAAAGTGGGTAGTCACACATGTTACACCAATCACTTCTAGGTTTACACATCTAACCATACTACTGTTTCAGAGCTCCTCATATTTCCACATCTTTCATTCCACTTGTTAACATTTAACATGCTCCTTTGTGGGGTTCAGCAGACAGAAGACATGCCGAGAAAATATCCTTAAAACCATAACTCCACTAGACCTCCTTAAAGTCTGAAAAGACAGCTAAGGGCTTTACAGCTGAGAACGTGTGGTCAGTGTTTATGTTTGCCTCCAGAGAAAACTCATCTGATCATATGGTTTATTTCACTGTTCAGTAAACCATCGCCTTTGAGTTTTCTGCCCTTGTGCTTGTTTTTAAAGGTTTACAGAGCTATGGTGTGAATAAAGTTCACACCTTGCATACCAAATCAGTAAATGTCTGTTAACAAATAACAGAAGTGCGAACATAGCCACACTTTCTTTGATTTGCAGCGCAGCATATTACACAGCACCATGGTATTAGTTGATAGTTTCAGAAATTGTGGATTCTAAAGGAAAGCTAAACATATTGAGCCCAGGGCTTTTATATTATTCTTCTGAACTGCTACATAATTATTTTATCGAACCATCCATATATCCATTGTCTATAACTGCATATCGTTGTAGGTCGCAGGGATTGAGGGATGGTGGGGGCCAGAGGCGGGGTACAGCCTGGACAGATCACCAGTCTATTACAGAAGCGCACAGACAGGACAACCATGCACACAAACACTCACATGTAAGGGCAATTTAGAATAACCTCTTAACTTAACCATGATTTTGGACCTTGGGATAAAGACGGACTACCAGGTGAGAACCTATGCATGCACAAAGAGAACATGCAAAAAAAAGCCCCAGGTTGGGATTGTCATCTAGGACCGTATTGTTTAAAGGCACTTGTGGAAATTCATCCTGCTGTTTTTTTTTTTCTTAAATTACAAATTTATATTTGTTGAAAGGAAAATACAGATCTATCAATTTACTTTTAGCCTGTCTGACTTTACTGTATACCACCTGAAACAAATAGGAGTCCATATGCAAAGGTGACAGGAGACTTGATAATTAAAAAAACAAATAATAAAGTTTGGATGATATGGCTGACCACAAAAAGGGAGATTAGGGAGACCGGGGCACCCTTCTGGCGCCAGGCCTCAGCGGAGGAGCTTGCCGGCTAGCGCTTGGTGGTCGGGTTTTGGCTCCTGGGGCTCAATCAGGCTCATCCCGAAGAAGCTACAGGATGCTCCCTCTATGTGGGTCCATCAATTGGGTGGCAGGCAAGGGTGAGGACTTGGTGTGCTAATTAAGGGACATGAAATGCCACAAAATTCAACAAGTTCCCAGTGTGCTTGGACTCCGCCAGGGCTGTCCCTTGCCACCAATGTTGTTTGTGGTATTCATGGACAGGATCTCAGGGCATAGTTATCTTTGCTTTTCGTGGATGTTGTGGTTCTGCTGGCTTCTTCAGGGTATAGCCCCCAGCGTGCACTGGAGCAGTTTACTCATGAGTGTCAAGCAGCCAGGATTAGAGTTAGGTTATCTAATGCCCCTTTTCCACTGGCTCTATTTGGCCCGACTCTGCTCCACTCGGCTCGCTTCGCAAGCATTTCCATTACTGTTATTTCAGTACCGGTACCTACTTTTTTGGTACCTCCTTCTTAGCAGGGCTAAGCGAGGCCGAGTCGGGCTTTACGTGACATGAACAAAGGGCTGTTCACTGATTGGCCGTGGCCAGCCGTAAGAGTCGACTAGCGTAAAAAAACAACGGGCATGTTCAAAAGTGCATTCAAACGAGTGAGAGAAACATATGATGGAGTCTGGGCAGTTATCCGGAAAAGTCACCCCTTGGAGCAACGACTAGGTGCAAGCTTTTCTGGCAATCATAGGAGACTGGAATATTCAGCGGCAGCTGAATAAATATATAGGCAACAATTATTAGAAATAAAATGAGACCTAATTCAAATCTTTCCAAGTCTCTTAAAGGGAAAGTGAAATATTTAATAATAATAATAATAAAACGGATGTCAAAATCCCACTCATCAAATCTTATTGTCAATGCAGTCAGCAGATTTAATCCCCAGGCAATAGACATGTTAATTCTTGTTTTTGTAACGTGTTTCGGTCTTTATTTCTTTACACTGGCGGTTGGGTGTTTCATTCGCAGTTATGCAGCACAACACATGCTGCTTTAAAGCCGCACCTCCAGGAGGTGTTCGTTTCAGCGGAGCAAAAGCGGGTCTATGGAAATGCAACACACTACTTGCAGAGCCATGCGGAGCCGTGCGGAACTGTTCCGGGCTGGCCAAATCGAGCCAGGGGAAAAGGGGCATAAGTCTTGAGCCATGCTTCTCAAGCAGATAAAGGTGGACTTGCCCCTGCAGGTTGGGTCCAGAACACCGTCATCCAAGGGGAGCTCAAAGTAGAGCCACTGCGTCTCCGTATCAAAAGGAGTCCGCTGAGGTGGTTCAGGCATCTGATTAGGATGCCTCCTGGGCGCCTCCCTTCGAAGGTTTTCCAGGCATGTCTCATTGAGAGGAGACCCAGAACTCGCTGGCAGGACTATATATCCCGTCTAGCCTGGAAACACCTTGGGATCCCCCAGAATGAGCTGGAGGATTTCGCTGGGGAGAGGGATGTCTAGGGTTTCTTCCTGGCCGATCTCCATCTTTTGGATGGATGGATGGATGGATGGATGATGGATGGAAATAATAGAGATGTAACAGTTTCTTTAGAGACATCTGTAGATGTGATCAAAGTTTTTTTTTTTTATATGTGACGCGCCACGGCAAAACCAGGAACAAGTCGGCAGAGCACAAACGGAGAAAATGAGGAAAAACCGTCAATTTCTGAGAAAATGGTCATTTTCGTTTTATTGCAAAATGTGCAAGTTGAAATTATGAAGTATCCACTCAATTCTTTAAATAACAGTTTTGGAGGTTTTAAAATGGTAAATTTTATATTTAAACTCGGCTTGTTTTGAGCCTAAAACTCGGCCAGTTCGTATTTACATTTTGGGTAGGGGAAAATCCTCAGCTCATTTCTGTAGCGGCTTTGTTTGGCTCCGCGCTGGCTTTTGTTCTGCTTGTCGACCAATAACCAGCGTGCTTCAAGAATCCTCGTGGCTACTTAAAAGCTCCTATGAAAAAATAATGTATTTTTTCACGATGGACCAAGCTCAACGTGTGGCAAACGAACTGAATCGCGGCTGTTACAGCGAGATAGATACAGAGAGATAGGATTTCAAACTCAGCCTGAGGCAGAACATTTAATAGACTGGAACTTTAAGTGAGACTGATCTAAAAACAAGAGGAAACCAAACCAATCACCAGGATGCAGACATTAGGTTGCAGTCATGATGCAATTTGCAGACATAAATAATATAAAAAATAGATTGGAATGCAGTGTTGTAAATTATCTTTACATACTACTATGAGTTCAGTGACAGAAGTCTTGCAGTCAGTTGGAGCTTCTGTTGACAAACAGTTGGGGGAGGTGGGCTATTCAAAGTTATTCAAATTAGCAGCTTTTGTCACTGCCCTGCTTTCAGGGAGAGAAAACAATGAATCTTTGAGTGCTGATTTCTCAGAAAAGTAGTCTGGTGAGTGCAGACATTCAGATGGTCATATCTTATTCAATTCCTTTTTGATTTCCACAAGTTTGACATCATTGGAAAGCTTAGACTCCACTCTTTCAGGATCTGTAAATTACTCAAAACGACACCAGGTAGACTTGTTCCTGGTTTTGCCACGGCCAGTCCCATATTTTATTTTTATATTCACTCCTGCTCACTCCTACTCACTGCCATGTTCTTCATTTGCTTTACTTTAGTTCCTTCCTTTTTTATTAGATTAATTCTGGTGTTTGTTTCTTCTTAGATTTCTATATTAGATATGTATTATAAAGATCTGTTTTCTCCCTGTTTATGTAATTTTTGGTAGTCTCATTATTTACTTGTTTCAGTTTACTGAAATGTTTTCTGTTACCTCTCTACACTCCCTGCTCATCTGTGTTAATTAGTCACTCTCCCTCAGTTGTCATCAGTATCTCTCCCACCATCTGATCCTGATTCACCTCTGATTAACTCCCTTTTTACACTGGTCCATTCTCCACCCTACCTCAGTACTTATACTCCCTGGTTTCATTATTCTCCATTGTTTCCTCCTGAAAACTACCCTGCATTCAATCCTGTTTGCTGCCTGCTCCATGTCAGTTTATAATCTTGTTCCTCCAGCCATGTCTCACATCTCCCTGCGTTTCCTGTAACCGGTCAACCCTGTAAATCTGCTTACTATTATTAAACATCCTTAGATCTATTTTGTTACTTGTTTCTTTCCTGAGTTGCTTGTTATATATGTTTATTTTTAGGTTTATTTTTCAGTCTAGTTAGGTTCTTCTTGTCTCTGTCTTCCCATCTAGTTTATGAATTTAGATTCTTGTATTTCTCGTGATTATAGTTTTCCTTATATTTGTTTCCCTGGGTTTATCATGAGTCTCGATTTTTCCTGGTCTCTGTGTCCCCCTGCACCCGTAGCCATAACAACCTTCTCCGTCAGTTCCCTGCAGCTTGTCCTCACACCTGTTCATTATTCTTCTGATTACCTGCCTCCCTTTCTCATTGGTTCATACTCCACGTCCCTCAGTATATTAGCAACCTGGTTTTAATTGTTCCTCACTAATTCCTCTCGTCTGCTCCCAAGTTATCTTCCCGAGTTCCTCCTAGTGGTTTGTTTTCCGTTTGCCTCCTGAACTTGTGCTCTTGGGATTACTTGCCTGTAAGTCTGTGTTCACCTACAATATTAAAACTTCATCTACTCACCATGCAGCCTCCTCACCATGTTCTGCATCCCGGTCCTGCCTCCAAATCCACGACCATGACAGTTTCGTGTCCAGCTAAGCAAGACTGACAGTTTTTGGATATGTCAAAACATGTCCCATCTCATCAAAATAACTTTAAACAGAATAAATACTATTATTTCAAATCTTTGCAGCTTTGAAACCATGACTTTTTAAAACCTCTGTATACTTTGAAATTACCAGCTCATGGCTAGTGGTAGTGATGTGTATGAAGGCATTGAGCAGAGTTTCATTTTTTGAGAACTTTGAACAATGCAATATTTTTCATGACAAAGTTGTAGTCAGCACTGCTCACCCTGACGTCTTTGAACAGTTTTCCATTTTGGGATTTACGATGTACACTGTGTTTTTCATGCAAACTTCAGATCTTTAATGCAGAAAGGCACAACATTGCTCATTTAGGTGAGCTGGCTGACTGCTTAGTTCCTGTGTGAGTATGGTCAGCAGAGATGCACTTAAGCTGTAGCAAGTACACCAGCAGTTCTTGCGGTTTTTTTAGGAACCCATTTTTGATCATGTTTGCCCCTCCCCTCAGTTTAACCTTGACTGTAATTCTTGGGCTTTGATTTAACTATAATAATTTGAAGTGGAGGTTCATGACCTAACCATTTAAACTAAATTAAAAACTAATTAAACTAATTTGTTTGGCATGAATAAATGAATAAATGTTTTGCACCCCAATTTTATTTTTTATAGGGCAAGAGATAGATAGCAATAATGAGTTTAGTTAAATCTTTCTCTCATACCGTTGTATAGGTATATACTGGAAAAGCACATAATTTGGGTAAAGTGATTCAGGATTTTATTAAAGAGGAACATTGTAGTGTTTTCAACTCCTAATGATCAAAAGGCTGTGGAGTTATGACAAAATGTGCAGTGATTATTTCAACCCCTTTATCCTAGGCAACTTCATCTGTCATCATCTAGCATTTGTTCAGTATTACTATGTGTTGTTGACTGTGCAATAAAAGTTTGAAGGCATAACAAAATACACATGCCACATCTCATTTGTGTTAAAACGTGTACATATCCTACTCATAAAAAGTTAGGGATATTTGGTTTTCAGGTGAAATTATGGAAAATGTAAAAGGTTCATGCTACAGTGATATTATATCATGAAAGTAAGCCATTTAAAAGGAAGCATGCAAAGGTGAATTCCTCATCTCAAAATTGTATTGAAACAAAACCAACAACAGTGGCGGGTATACCACAACAAAAAACATCAATGTCTCAAAATTGTGTCATGTGCCCTTGAGCATCAATTACAGCTTAACAACGACATCTCATGCTGTTTACAAGTCGACTTACTGTCTGCTTAGGCATGGCAACCCACCCTTCTTGAAGGGCGTCTTTCAGCTCATTGAGGTTTTGTAGTACAGCGTTACGAGCCTCTAGATGGTGTTGCTGATCCCATTGATTTTCTATGGGATTCAGGTCTGGAAAAAGTGCCGACCACTCCATTTGAGGTACCCCAGTCTCCAGCAGCCATTCCCGAATGATGCAACCTCTATTAGGTGGAGCATGGTCATCCATGAAGATGAAATTGTTTTTCATGCAGAGGTGCAATGACTGTATTAATGACTGTTATTCAGGTAGTATGGGCTTGTCACTGTACCATTCACAAAGTGTAGGGCAGTTCTTTATTAACTAGACACACGTGCCCACACTGTAACACCACCACCACCATTCATCTGGTGACAACAGCAGCTGATGCATAGTGCTCTGCTTGACGTCTCCAACGTTGTTGGTGGCCATCCTTTCTGCTCAGCGTGAATCGACTTTTATCAGAAAACAACACTGTTCTGGTGTCTGGTGTTGTGGTCAGGTACCCTTGCAGGTCATCTAGCAAGCAGATCAGGCTGATGTAAACAGTTTCGAATGATCTGCAGTGACACTTCGATTGCATTTATCGTCCATTTATCATCCACAATAAAGCGGTCATCAGTGTGGGATGTGGACAAAGGATGTCAACTGCTATTCCTTTCTGTGATTCTTCCAGTGTCTCTATCTCTGTTGCAACCTGCTGATGACACTCTGTGACCCTCCATGCTTGGTGGCTTCTTCAGTCTGACAACATACTGTTTGAAGCCTTGTTTTGGCGAGGTACTGTTGATCGATTGTTAGGTGTCGTCTTGGGGACTGTTTAAATACCAATTCTGATCAAACCAGGAAATGTTTTGGTCGATTCATGGATTAAACACCTGTTGTGAATTTTACTGTTAAGCTCCTTATTAAAGAACCTCAAGCTGTGCACAGAGTACTGTAACCTTGAACAGTTGGACATGTGAATTCAAAAGCTTATGGAAGGTGACAGTAAGCTCACCTGTAAAGGTTATAGTGCATTTAGGTTGATCCTGAAATTTTACCTAGAAGCTGAATATGCCCAACTTTTTATGAGTAGTTAATTAGAAATGTATTCTAAAATGAGACACATTTAACGTAAAATTTTACTTATTTTGTTTTGTCACAACAAGAGAGCAAAAAAATTTGAAATAGGGCAGCTGTGTTGGGAATTCAGCCATTCTAAAGTACGATTTATGTGTGCCAATCGAACAGGAGATATTAAAACAGAATTTGGAAAGCTATATAATGAATATGCTAACAAGTTAATGACACAACAAGCATTTTTTGATGTGTGTGTGTGTGTGTGTGTGTGTGTGTGTGTGAAATAGGAACTTGATCTGTGAACTGGCACAAGACTGCCTAGCATAGACTTCAACAGTGTATGTTTTTTGAGAATAATTAGATCAACAAATCCTAACAAGCAAAAAGTCAATGATATCCTCTACAAGGATGATAAGCCACAAAGCCAATTTTTCAGATCTTTTCTTTTTTTCAAAACTAAGTATTATAAATCAACGGAACAATAGCAATGACTCCTAGGTTTCTTTTGCCTTCTGTGTTGTCAAAAGAAGTAAGTTACTGTAAGAAAAGTATTCATGAGTTTAGTGAACATGTTCACAATAATATTAAAGTGTTTTGCTCTAATTTATTTATTTTTTATTTAATACAAGAAATGAAGTTTCCCTTTAGGGGCTGAGTATGGTGGGGCTGCATATTTCATTAGGAACTACCCAGTGGGCACGGGTAATTTTCACAGCCATCATTTCGATTTGCAGAGATTTCTTTAAAATCTTAATGAATAACTATTACAATTATTCTTTTGTGCTTTAGGCTTAGGTAATAATCTAGTTTTAATTGCTGCAACAGTTTCTGGACCAAGTAGTCCATGAAGTTGCAATGAACTGTTACAAAAAAGACAAACTTTTAGCAAATCTCAAACATTTTGGTGTGACTGAGTGAACAATCGTTATGTACAGACATATCTTTGCTCTTTTGCAACTCTGGTAAAGATAATTGCCTCTGTGATCCAAGGTGAGGGACAAGCAGGTGCAAAATCTGTGACATGTTGTAGAAATGGCAATTATTTCCATTCAAAGTAGGAAACGTTAGCATGGTGGAGACAAAGTCTCTATCACCTCCTTACAGCAATCCAGAAGGTTTTACTTGAGGGAGAAACTTACCTTAAAGTACAAGACATACTGCCTTGAAAACCACTTGAATTAAATAAATTCAAAGATTAATAGAGCATTTTACAGTTTACAAAAACACGGAACCATGTTAGAAATAACAATCAACAAAATAAGATTTTTGTTTTTGACTCTTGCAAACTTTTTTTTATCCTTTCTCAAAGAAGCCAGACATGTATTTAAGTTTCTAACATAAGTAATAATTTGTACCTTGTGCGCTACTACCTGAAGGGAGATTTTGAATTTACCTGATGCAGTATATGTGTATTTAACTATGTATAGCAGCACATATGCTAATGACACAATTAGTGAGTCACGCCACCTGTAATTTAAAATCTATAAACTGCACAAGTATGCAGGTGCTTTATATTGCTGTGAAAGGTCTGTCTGTGTGCTGCAGTAACACATGTGTCTAATAGAAAAGATAATCAAAATACTGAAAAATTATGTTATGAACTACACAGTTTGGCAAAGACCATTGACCTGACCGTTAGGCAGCAGACAGTCAATGATATCCTCCACAAGGATGATAAGCCACAAAAGATCTGTCAGAGTCTGGCTCTCCTGTCTGCCTGCTTCTAACCTGCTCTCACCACTAGGTGCCGCCAGCTGGGAGACACCGGGGGAATGCATCAGGTGCGGTCCGTCATTCCATCAGCCGGGGAGCTTTAAGAAGATGGATTGCCAGCACTTCTTTGCCTGAGTGTTTTGCCCTCTGCGGTATTACCATCTGGCCTATTCCTTGTCTAGAGAGATCTAAGATTGATTCTCGAGTAATCCTTGTGCTTAATCGCGTTCTCTCTGCCTTCTCCAGATAATGATTTCGGGCCTGAACTGGTTTAACCTGCACCTTCAACTAACTGTTTCCTAACTTGGACTGAAACCCAGCTGACAATACTTGGACCTTCTGGGCCCCTGCCCCCAGCACGAATCCTGTCCACCCTAGAATCTGAATCCTCTCTCTGGCGGGTTACACGGCTCCACTAGTAAGCATGCAGGTTTCTCCTAACCAGATTTTGAGGTTCGGTTCCCTTACCTGTTCTCTCGCTCTGTGCAGTGTGTGGGGGTCCCAGTTCCAGAGCTGCTCTAGGCCCGTTGCCCGATTTGCAATAAAACCAACTTAAACTGTTCTCTGTTGTTGAGCGTCTCTGCATGTGGGTCAGATCGGCCCTTAAAACGATGACAGAACACTCAGGCCAGCCGGACCCTGCAGAGGTCCTCCAGAGAACCTTAACCGAACACAGCCAGCAGATCCAATCGCATGGTACGACCCTCCGAACCCTCCTCGACCGGCAACAGCAGACAAACCAGCAGCTGGATCAGATTGCGTCCCTCTCAGTCCGCTGAACCCACAGGGGGCGCAGCTGAGCCTCCGGTGTCCCAGCAGCTTCCGCTTGGCTGTGACGTCTCTCCCCCAAACCCGGAGAAGTTTTCCGGGGAGGTGGGGAACTGTAGCGGTTTCTTGCTCCAATGCTTGCTCATGTTTAACCGGTCTCCACAAGCCTTTCCCCATGACGAAGTCAAAATCTCATACATTCTGGACTTGTTGACCGGCAGAGTGTTGCGGTGGGCGGAGGCAAGGTTTACAGACTGTAACCACTCCGGTGTGACTTTTGATGGCTTCATTGATCTGACTTCTGATAAGTCTAGTGTGGCTCGCAAATTGTGGGGACTAAAGCAACGCAATCGCCCCCTCGCAGATTATGTGATTGACTTCCGCACAGTGGCTGCGTCCTCTGGCTGGAATGCTACCGCATTAAAGGCGGTGTTTTTTCAGTTCCTGGACGAAGCCGTAAAGGATGAAATTGCTTTAGTAAATGAGCCTGACAGTTTGGACAAATATATCGCCCTAGCGGTACGCCTGGACTCCCGACTGAGGGACAGAAGGCGGGCCCGCACTGATAGAGTGGGAGCCCGGCCGCAGCACTTTCCTCCATCCCTGCTGCCCGTGCCGCTGGCCCAGGCCATCAGCCATGCTGAGCCGGAGCCGATGCAGTTAGGAAGGGCTAGGCTCTCCCCAGATGAGCGGCAGCGACGGCGAGAGGCCAATCAGTGTTTTTACTGTGGATCTTCACTTCATCTCTGACTGTTCTGTCTGGCCAAAGGGTGGGTCCGTCGGTTGGGAGGGGGCCTAAATTGGGCTGAGCTGAGCTGCGAGTTGACGCCTGGTCCGAGAGGTGTCTTTTTTCCTGCTTACAGTCTGCCGTTTGCCCTAGACCACATGTAGAGGAGGGTGAGGCGGAGGAACCTCCGGATTTTGCCCAGGTCCCCTCTGATTACCGTGACCTCAAGCTGGTGTTTAGTAAGTCCCAGGCCCTGTCAGGCTCAGGAGGCAGCCGAACCATTGACGCTTCTGGCGGCCCTCGCTACATAGGTAAATCAGAGAGTATGTTAACGCCTGCATCACATGCGCCAGAAGCAATTCTTCAAATAAAACTTCTGCAGGCTTGCTCCAGCCGCTCTGTGTCCCCGGGCGACCCTGGTCCCACGTCGCCCTGGACTTCGTCACGGGTCTGCCAAATTCCCACAGGATGACTACAATCCTGACCATCGTCGACCGGTTCTCCAAAGCCTGCCACCTGGTTCCCCTCCGAAAGTTACCTTCGGCTCCCCAGACCGCCAAGCTGATGGTCAAGCATGTTTTTCGCCTCCATGGCATCGCTCTAAACCTGCTGTCAGTCCGGGAGCCCCAGTTCACCTCCCAGGTATGGAGACATTCCTGCGCTGCCCTGGGGGCTAAAGTGGCGCTGACCTCGGGCCACCACCCCCAGTCCAATGGCCAGGTCGAGCGCCTCAACCAGGAACTAGAGTTGGCTCTGCGATGTGTTGCCTCAGCAAATCCCACAGAATGGAACACCCACACCTATCGTGGGTTGAATACTCCCACAACTCCCATTTCCCGACGTCAACCGGTCGCACTCCTTTTGAGATCTCTTTTGGATACCAACCTCCACTTTTTCCTTCGGAAGAGGCTGACATTGCTGTCCCATCCGTCCGACATCATGTCAGGGCGCTTCACTGCACCGCAGCTCAGAACAAGCGTTACGTGGACAGACGACACACTTCTGCCCTGCAGTACCGCCCCGGTCAGAAGGTCTGGCTCGCTGCACGAGACGTTCCGCTTAAATACCTGTCCAGGAAACTGTCTCCCAGGTACATTGATCCGTACGTCATCGACTCCCTTGTTGGACCCACCTCTGTTCGCTCACGTTTGCCTTCCAGTTTCCGCATACATCCTGTGTTTCACGTCTCTCAGTTGAAGCCTGTCCAGACCAGCTGCCCTCCTGCTGAGCCCCCTCCACCCGCCCGGGAATTCCAAGGCCACCCGGTCTATTCCATCCGGCGGATCGTTGCTTCCCGTCGACGTGGTCGTGGATGGCAGTGCCTGGTAGATTGGTAGGGTTACAGCCCGGAGGATCGCTCCTGAGTGCCCGGGTCCTTCATCCTGGACCCCACTCTGATCCGTGACTTCCAGGCCTCCCGGGCCGCTCTTTCTAGGCTGCCAGAATTGTGCAATTGCCAAATTACCAAAATTGATTCAATTTGATTATCTCTTTCATCCTTTCATCCTTGTGTCCACACGGTAATGATCTTTCTAGGAGCTCTTGTGCTACTAAGCTTGTGCAAAGCAGGTCCCTGAGTTAAAAATACTGAAGCCCCATATTTAGAGCATTTAGAAACAGTCCCTTTGAATTCTATACTCATGCTCCATGTGTTATTTTGGTTTTGTTGTATAACCATGGCAGCCTTACAACACCACATACAGGCCTGGCATAGTTACTCTGGCATTTTTGGATTGTTTTAGGTAATTCTGCCGGTTTTCATTAGGAAAAAGATGATGATGTTAAACATTTTGGAAATTGTAAATGGAAAAATCTTTTGAGAAAACTTTTCTCTATGTATTATGTGTTACAAAATAGCACAGTAGCACCTAGGGGTGGCAAAAAAAGGAATTTTCAAATCATCAAGATGCAGACATGGATGATTCTGATATGGTTAACACATGTCAAAACATACTTATCATAATGTTCATTTGTGACCTAATTTTGAGGAAAAACAGAAGCCAGAACAGTGGAAGTGTGTAACCCATACAGTTTATGTTGAATATCACATACAAATACAAAAGTGCTTGAAAAGCTCTTTGGATAGTACATCTCACATAAAAGATGCTTCACTGGAACACCGATTGACACTTACTACAGGGAGACCAAAACAAAGTGAAGAGATAACAATCAGGTCAAATAGTTCTAACGTGATACACAGAAAACCATTAATACGGAATCTCATGTCATCATGACTACACATTTTCTAAAGCACAATATGGAGCTCGGAGTAAAGCCGCTGCTCCTCAGCATACAGTTGAGGTGGCTCAGGCACCTATACCGGATGGCTCCTGTACATCTCCCTCGGCAGGTGTTCCAGGCATGTCCCACCAGGAGGAGACCCAGGGGACAGTCCAGAACACACTGGAGGGACTATGTCCCTCAGCCTGCCTGGGAATGTCTTGGGCTTCCCCCAGAGGAGCTAGAGATGTCTGGGGAGAAGGAAGTCTGGGTGTCTCTACTAAGGCCCAGGACCAGGGCACGCTGGAGGGACCATGTCTCTCGGCTGGCGTGGGAACGCCACAACCCCCCCCCCCCCCCCCCCCCCCCCCCCCCCATTAAGTGTGTTTACTTCTGGACATTTGCAACCTTTCAACACAATAACAGGGCTTAAAGGCAAACTGGAGGCCTATTGAATCTGTGTATAAAGATAAATAATTTACTTTATTTACTTGTTCGGTTTTAAAAACAGATGACAGGAGAAAATGGCGTTGGCTAATGTTTTTTAATGTGGTGGTATCCGTCTTTTCTGTTTCATCTTCTCATTGATACTATGTCTTCAACTTTGGCTCTTTTAACTTTCTTTTAAACCTTTCATTATTCTTGCTAATCCATGTTGCACATGGATGTCCATACTAGGCTGTTAGATGGAATTGAACAGATCTGTTCTTCTCCTGTACCATTCTTTTCATGCTGTTTGAAAGAGCTAAATTAGCGTTTTCTCTGTCGCAGGACTAAAGCTGGCTTTGTCCTTTCAGTCTCTCTTTCTGATGTCAAATAACCCTCTTTGTTTCTCAGTTGTGATATGATTACATTCTTTTTCAGCTGGATTACTACAAAGTCATTGCATGTCACTCTGGTAATACTGTGAAAGGAATTCTGGGAAAGCAGACTGTCAAAATTTTTATTCAGTTTGAAACAATGACAAGACAGGTCAAATCAAATAAAGAACTATGAGTGACAACCACTGTGTCATGCACTAAAGAGAAACAGATATGAAAGTAAAAAATAGATCAAGGTGACCAGGTATTCTACTTTGTGTGGGACTGCATAGTAGTTCTACTTCTTTTCCATCCATCCCCTAACCTGAGATAATGTCTTGCAGAATAAAAAGCTCAGGAAATAAAATTAAAACAACATTATACATAAAGTAATATGTCCTGCCAGCTCTAAAATAAATGTTTGTATATCTCTGCACACCTCAAACATAAACAGCTGACCTTATTCCCTCGTAAATACTGAGTCCAGAACCTCTCACCTTAAACTTAATCCGTTGTAGCAATCTACCATTCCTCCACTATCTTCTATTACAGCTCATTTATGTTTGTACTTGTGTGACTCTTATTTACTGCTTCTTTAAGAACGCACAACACACTCGCTGCCACGCATCAGAAAATACAAAGTTATGGTAATATATGAAATTTTGTGGCAATAGCTGTCGAGGCTTTGCCTTTTCCCTCTAAAGGGAGAGCTTTGACATTGCTTACTCGATGGTTCTCTGATTGATGGTGGCAGGCCTGATCAGCTTTTTTCTTCCACCTCCTGTAGAACCATGTGAAATGTTTTAACATGTTTGTCTTGTTCCAAAATATTCCAGTTTAGTTTTCTCACAGCCTGCTTATAGTGTGGCTCTTTTTCAAGTAATGATTTCTTTTAGTGCATAAAATTAGCTTAGACATTAAGATTAGAATAGTAAAGTTTTGATCTTTGTTAATTAATTCACATTCCGCATCTTGATGCAGATTTTGTCCTCCACCCTAGGGGTGGTACTTTGGAAGGGTGTTCTTATAGCATCTGTGTTTGCTGTTAACCAAACTGCACATGTGAGGAGCAAAATTAGACTGATATTGTCTTCACTACCTTTACCTATGCCCTTTCAGATGACTTGTGGAAACTGCATATTCACATACAATAAAGGTTAGTGTAGATTGCCACGACAGTCACCACAGTAACAGCTCTTTTGGGAAACAAGAAATGGAAACCCGAGGTTTGGGGATATAATCAAAAACAAATTGCAAGTTAAATGCAACTTTGGGTTCATCTTTAATAACTTTCCGGAAGTAAAATCTTTTTTAAAGCTACACATTCAAGAAAAAAAAATAAAAATAAGAGAATAAGATAAGATGCCATGCTGATAATGACAGTTCTGACTTTGAAACTTGGGCCAGCCTTTAGGATGATAAAGACTGGAAAGGAAGTTCCAAAGAGAGATGTCTAAAGGGGGCGGACTAAGATCAGGAAACAGTGGCATATTTTTGTGTTTGTCAAAATATCACTAAGTCAATCAAACAATGTTTGTAGAATAAATATCATGCAATACAAACTGCAGAAAATATATAACATTTGTACCATAATTTTTAACATTTGTAACAATTTCTGAGTTTTGGTTTTGTTTTGTGTTTTTTTTGTTTTTGTTTTGTGCTGTAGCAATATGAACCTTTAAAAATCTGGCTTTACTCACTTGTCACTGCTGTAATCAAGACTCTTGCAGAAGGCCTTTACCATGACTTCAAAGTGAGCTGAAATACATCCAGAGATGATCTTTCTAAGATTCTTCAAGCCAAGCAATATTCATAACCCAGAAGGCATTATGGAAAACTGTTTATTTATATGCATACCAATACATGTCAGACTTTTTAATGTGACTTATTTCATTCTGCTAGTTTATAACCTAGTAAGCTTTTAAAATGACCCTCAATTAAATCTTGGATAGGCATACATTTTTATTGGAATTATATGCTTTGAAAGTATTGTTGTTGTTTTCATTGTTGTTGTTATTGCAGTGTATGCTGGTATCCTTGAGCATGAAATTCCTCTAGCCAGAAAGTTATGTATTGTTATCTAGTGTTTTCAAACTTTCCCTCCAAGAAAACAACAGGCTGGGGTGATCAGCAGCTGGCGAGGTCAACTTCTGTGAGCTGTTTAATGCTGACCCAGAGCAGAGTCTTGGGTAGACTAAGAAACACAGAACCAAGAAAAACGCACAATCCAATCAGCTCTAGCAAGCCTGATCATCTTGTTTAAAATTAGGTTAAGATGTTATTGTTTTTCTACCTTATCTTCTTTAAAATCCCAGCAAGCTTTGTTTGTTTCGCTCTACGACCTTGAGGTACAGATGAGATCAAGTTTATTCAGCAAGACTGCTTTTTGTATTGTTGATAATTAGTTACTGAATTCCAAACGGCAGAAGCACCAGAATATTTAAAACATGTGCCAGGAATGGGACCAGCGGCCAGTCTTAGGATGATCTTTCTACAGCCATTTGTCTAGATATTCCCCATCTACAGCATCTGAGATGGGTGTGGGAACTGCACCTGCTGAGGTCTAAATGGGTTTACCAAAAAACAAGTAATGAAACAGTGTTATTTCAGACCAAAGGACAAGACCCTTTTATCAGTATTATCGTGTGCAGACACAGGGAACATAAGAGTATGATGTCATTCGTGTGCAATGTTAATTCAACTTTGGGATTATTAAAGTATTTTTAAATTAGGCAAACTGAATGGAAGTCAAGTACTAGCATGTATGTGTATGAGCATAAACAACTTACAGAAACCAAAGTTTTCTTTTAATTATTTCTTCCACAGAGTGCAATTTAGACTGCAGCTGCAAAAGCTCCACCAGATGAGCTCCACATTTGTGTTTTGAGCAGTGTGTAGATTTGTGTGCTGGCATGCAGTGGCATATGTTTTCCTGCAGCTGTGGCTCCATCATCAAATACCCGCATGTATTTGATGCCTATAAAATACAGGTTTTAGATTTTCGTGTCACCTCAGAAAACGCTCCCCGTTGAGCCTGTTGACAGCACAGCTTATGTACTATTTTGTGTTGCTGCATCAACATGATGTATAAAGAGATGCCTGAATGTGGACGAAACCACACACAAACCTCCGCAGCTGTGTTTATGCTCAACTTGGAAGGGTTGCAACATACTGCATAACCTCTAAGTGCATCAAACATTGGTCATTTCCCAGCGTACATAATTTTATCTGAGTGACTGCACTTTTCCACCATTTCTCTTGCTTATTTTTTGACATAATCTATGTTTTCCTTTGGTTTCAGCTTTGTTTCTGTTTATCCACATACTATTACATATACCATAAAAAACACAGAGTAAATCATTTATTCACCCTCAAACAGAGGGTCGTTAAACAATGTTAAAGTGAGCTGAGTTACCTTTGTTCCCCACCTAAAAACAGCATCGTTCAGTTCAAAGTTCTCAAAATGTGATGAACTCGTTCATGCACAATACTGCACTCAAATGACTTGTCTTTTCTTGACAAGTATCAGTTGATAAACCTGATGCGTAAATGTGAATACCCTTAATCTTCTTGCAGCCTACTTCGTGTTGTCAGATAGGTTCAATTTAAGTAATTTCTTGGTTTTACTGTATTGGCAGCAATCAGCCTTGGATGTTGCTCAAGAAACTGAACCCAGCTTTCAAAAATGTGGTTAAACACAATTACTTTATGGTTTAACAAGAAGAACTTTTTCACATTTTTCACATTGCCAGGTTGGAAAAAGAATGCAGATGATAACTAGTTCCTCATTAACCAGTGTAGCTGTCCAAAAATGTATTTAAAAATATTTAATATATTTTTAGTTTTTTTGTTTATAATACTTTTATTGATTTATTTATGTATTTATTGTCTTTGTGATGTTATGTAAGAGTGCAATGTGTCTGTGCAATGTAGCTCCTCTTTGACTTTTGGTTTGGATTGCTTAGAATATTCCCATTTGTCCATATCTCCACTGGGATTTCCATGATAGTCTGTATACTTTATGTAGCTGCTTTAAAAGATTAAACTGTTTTTTTCTTAACTTTGAAGTTGGCCCAAAAAATGATTTGACAAAAACCAAGAAAGATATTTGATTAGATTTGATCAATCTCCCAATTACTTAAATAGTTGAAAAGTTTTCAAACTAGTTAAAGGTTCACTCCATTTAAAGTTTTCCAAATTCTGTTATGTTTCAGTCAATTTACAGTGGATTGAATAAATTGTGCTTTCTTATAAATATGCAGATGTACAGTACAGGCCAAGCACAGCGCAAAAACTGATATAGTGTGAGGGTTTTATAGATTTATGTACCAACAGGAGAGAACAATCCATTTATACGTTTTCAGACAATGCACACAGTATAGAAAGACTGCATTAATATCATCTTTCTGATGCCTCATTTAAAAAAAAAGCTACTTTCACACTCAGATTACAGATTGAGGGCAATGTATGGCTCAGTGTCTTGCCTAAGAAATATGTTTATGTAATTCTTTCTAACTGACTTCTGACCAACACCTTGGCAAGTATGGCAGCTGCAGGTCCTGCATGGACCACACAGGTGCAGCACCTTTCCTGAGGAGCTTTTCTTTATTCCCAGGAACCACAGTAGTTTTGTGGGGCATTTCTCTTGCCCCTGTCATTTGCACTGCAGGACCCAGGGCCAAATCAGATTACCAGGGTATAGATCCACACCAGAAAATCACCATGGTAGGAAGGTAGCACTTTGTGGATGGATCCAGACGTTTTGTGATGTGAAGATGCTAAAAAATCCTTATTCTTATTCTTACTCCCTACAGTTTACATTTTCTGATAACCTTAAGCTTTATAGCATGAGTAACTGGTATTAGTTTGCAAATAAAACATTTAAGCCCAGTGGCTCGTGTTGAAATTCACTTTTGACAGTGCTCTTTTAGTTGTTTAGATTGCCCTATGGAATATTATTTCAATAGTTAAAAAGTTTAAAAAACTGAAATGGCTTAGACAAGATCATTACTCTCTCCAGCTCCAAAGACATGAAAGCAGACATTCACTATCTATATTGCATTTGTTTTATTTTTTTCCTTTAAGCTTAGCTGATGTTATCAATGTATCCAAAACACATCACCACAACCTGGGATTGTGTATGATTAACACATTTTAAATGCAAAACAATTAACCTATAGTGCAACTGCGGTTATGTGGTTGATGCTCCATTAGGACAAGTAGTCCAGGTTTTAATGATAAGGAATCTATGAATGTTACAAACCTCTTCCACATTAGAAGTGATATAAATTTAGTTTCAGAGTGTATAGCTGTGAAATAATCACAATTTATGGCTGTAGAACACCGAGTTGGACTTTCAACTAGACCTCTGTCCTATCCTCGCTCTCCAAGCATGTAGAAAAGTGGAAAAGTTCATTCGGAATTTTTCAAAGTTACACCATTCCATAAGGTTTGGAGTGAGTTATAAGGTATGAAGTGTCAGAATAATCAATTATAGCTTTATTGCTATATATATAGATATACGTATATCTATCTATCTTCTATCTATATATTAAAATATTTATAAAAATTTTTATATTATTATATCTTTTTAAATTATATATTTTTATTAAAATAAAATATATATTGTTTTTTTTTTTTACATCTAAACCTTTTTCCCTTCTTTTTCTGCACACATTCAGGTTTTTCTCATTGGAAAACCTCTAACTTTTTGGTTATATTTAAACCCCTTTTCACTAATTTTGGATTGCACACTTATTTTTTAAAAGGGTACCCTTTTTAAAAACAATGTGGGATTAATGTCCTAATTTTGTCTGATTTCACGGTCTGAAACGGTGTCCCGTTGGTACACTGTTCCGGGCAGCAAAAACGCCCCTGGTTTCGACTCCGGGTTTTTGGGGCCCTTTCTGCATGGAGTCTGCATGTTCTCCCCGTGAATGTGTTGGTTTTCTCCGGGTACTCCAAAAAAACATGTTAGGTTAATTGGTCTCTCTAAATTGTTCTAGACAAACTGAAAATTCCTGGAGTTATTCCTGCTGTTATCTCCACACAAGGTACCCATTTAAAGTTTGTGTGTTCTTATGAAATGGTTTTAAAAATATGTAATATTTAAAAGCTGTTTTTTTCCCTTTTTTAAAAATTAAACAAAAACCCTTTGCTGAAACGAAACTTTTTTACAGCTACTGTTTTTAAAAAACATGGACTACATTTTTTATTATTAAAATGAATTCTCCTAGTGCTTTTTTGGGAAAATTTTATAAAGGAGACTTTTTTATAAAGGAAAAAAAACCTGAGATTTTCACGAATGCAATCCTAAAAACCCCATTACCTTTTAAATATCATTGTTTACAATTAAACTTTTTTTTTTACAAATCAGTAAATGGTTTACCACTTGAACCAGCTTCCCATATGTCTCTTAAACAGAGTAACAGACTCACAGCCTTCTATTTAGTGTCCCTACAGTACAAATGAACCTTAGGAAAAAGGGATTTTGCTACAAATCCCCTTCTCACTGAAGCAAATTAAGCTGTGAAGCTAAAGTCAACTGAAAGATTTTTAAACCTTTTTGTGTTTCACAAGAGAAAATATGGCTGAGCCAATCTTCACACTTTGTTGCTAGTTTCTACTGCTTTTGTGTGATATTTGCAATAGATCTATTTTATGCATTGTTTTGACTGTTCTATGTCAGAAAATATTAATCTCGTATGTTTGTTATATGTTTAATAAAACAGGTAAAAATTGAGATTTCTGCTGCTCTTTGTTCTTTGAAACTTTCAAATAAAATAAAAAAAATCACAGAATGGCTGATGCCCATTGACTAAATCTAAATAGAGTTACACGTTTAAGACTTGGAATAGTTGTTTAAATTTAGATCTCTTGATGATTTGACTACATTTTTTATCTAGAACTAGCCTTTATCCCCGTCTGAACTGCAACCCTAACCAATGTTAGCAGTCCTTCAGTGTCCACTTGACAATGTTTCTGCTTGTGCATTTTGCTTTCTTCTAGTCTGCCTCACGTCCTTTATATTAAAGTTTCCTCCTTTCTCTTTTTTTTGGGTAGGGTTAACTGAAAGATTCTGTATCTTGTTTAATCCACTCCTCTCTTGGTCCCCCTTGTTTCTTCTCTGGTAACCCCAAATCCCAGATGTCTTTTTCTCTCTGCGTGTCTGCCTATTCTTCTCCTGTCCTGCCTTACTCTCTGACCCCAGACTCCATCTTTTGAAAAGTTGTTTGAAGTTTCGACTCTCCACTTCCCTGACTTGTCAAAGAGAAGAAGTTAGTGTAATTTACTCTTAATCTTTATATCCCTGTTTTTTCGGTAGAAGAGCTCCATTACTGGCAGATGAAGGAAGAGAGGAAGAAGGATAAGAAAGACAAGGAAAGGGACAGGCAGGAAAGTGACCCGTGACTGCTCCTAATCAGGATTTTTTTCACCATCTTTTTTTCTTTCTTATGCCTTGTTCTTTTTCTCCATCTTTTTATCGTTAACTTGTTCGCTGGACTTCTTAATCTTCTACATAAAGTGCAGACGAATTGAATCACAAATGATCTAAATTTAAAAGACACAAAAAAACAGCTGCAGTTCATTAACAAGAATCCTTAAAAGAGAAGTGTGAAGTCATGAAAAGATACATCTTCACCTTATTAATTACATGTCAAACTGACTTTCTGCTTTTTACATTTTGCTCTTACCGCCAGTGAGTGTGATGTAGTGAGGAGAAGTGAAGGGGTTAGGGGGACTGGATGTGATGGACATCAGCTGAAGAACCTGGCCTTTCAGTAATTGTGCTTGCTGCAGAGCAGAGGTCAGAGGTAAATGCCAAATGTGGATGTGTCCTCCTATAATGAGTGGGTGAAATTAAGCCACATTTCCTAACACATCTGTCGGTACACAATTATGCACATGTATGGACACACACAGACACACATTGTGCTTGTTATGTGTATTAACAAGGTAATTACAAACGGCTACAAAAATACTTATAAGAGATAAATTTTTCTTTCACCTTCACACAGCTCCCATATCAGGATTGTCTTTATTATTTTTCTCCGTCAGTGCTACTATAAGCTGATATCTATGAAAATACATGCATTTTGTTTGTTTTTTAATTAGACTGAAATGACTTAACCTGATAATAAGAGACAGTGGTCTATTAATAAAGTCATGCCTTGGGTGCTTTTCTGAAGAAAATTTTATTGGACTTCAATCTCTGCTACCGAAACCATTTATTTCATTTTTACACCATCTCAGAAACTCGTACAATAAATGTTGTACGACATTATTGATGCCAGTCCCTGCAGGGACAGGGACCAGTGCTTTATTCTAGACCATGTCTGTCTCCCTTCTGAGAAAAAGGAGCCCTGAGCCCTCAAAACAAGATTTTCAAGTCTTAAAACAGTCTACAGTTATCACAACCTATACTAGACTTAGTCTGTACCTGATAGTGATTGCAGATAAAACTAATAACATTGTCAGGCTTAATTCACATTGTTACAGCTCAGTATATTTATTCAGAACATTAAAAAAATAACCTTTTTACTCCTGCAACTGTTCATATACAGGGAGGAAAAATTAGTTTGTAATATTCCAAATTTTTGTCTTGAAAATAGATATTTTTATAATGAGGCTGAGATAAAATTCACACACAATTTCTGTGATTCACAATTTCAAGAAATCAACGCAGATTAATCCATAACTTGAGCTATGGATAATAAAGTGGAATGAAAGAGGATCTAAGTACTAAAGAGAAACCTAGTATTTATTCAGATTTAAGGAATACATAGTAGAAAAGCCTTTTTTTGGTAATGAGAACATAAAGACATATATAGTATCCAGAACTGTGCAGGCATTGCTCAGGAAGGATTATGACCCATTCTTCCACACAAACTGTTCTTCAGATCTTAAAGATTCTGCTAACCTCTTCAGTGCACTCTAATCTTAAGGTTTTTCCATAGATTTTCAATTTGATTCAAATCAGGTGATTGCCAGGGCCAGCTTTTTCTAACAGCTTTATTTTATCTCTGAAACCAACTGAGGGTTTCCTTGACAGTTTGTTTTGCATTTTTGTCTTGCTAAAAAAAACACACCCTTGTTTAATCTTCAGATTTTTTATCAAGAATGAAGGAGCAAACGAACCCACCTAAGCCCATGAAGCACAGTCACCTATACTCAGGCACCACATTTTTACAGACTGGTTAGAGCAGCAATTATCACCTCACCATAATTTTTCACTGTTGTAATTTTCATGTAGCACCAACTGTTGTCTGACCTACATAGACTTAAACTTTGTTACTGTCATACACAAAGTTGATGCTGCTAAATGAAGGTCAATTAATATGAGGGTAAGTATATGCATGTTGACTGGAGAAAATGTTTTTTCTTTTTGAATGTGTACATATGGTTTTATAAAAAAGGAAATTAGTTACTTTAAATTTATCAGAGCATAGATTTGTAGTGCCTTATAAAGTTATTCGTTGCTCTTTAAGGCTTTGCCGCATTGCAACCACAAACTTCAACACTTCCACAAAAACAATAAAAAAAAATCAGGCTCTAAAATGCATTGAGCCTCTCTTAATCTTATACCCTTAAATAAAATCCAGTGATCAGAAGTCATCTAATTGGTGAATAGAATATCAGTACATCTATTTTGTAAGGGCCTAAAGTTTGTTTGAGAACAAAAAGAAAATTATGTAATGGACACAATAAGAATGTGTAAAAAGGTGATCTCGTCAGATTTGATTAAAACTTTTTTTTTTGGTCAAAAATGTGTGGAAGAAATGTAACTCCACACATCACCCTAAACACACCATGCTCACCATAAAATAATATGGTGCTGGCACCATCATGTTGTGGAGATGCTCTTTTTTTTAGCTGAGACAGGTAAGCTGGTCAAGGTTGATGAGAAGATGGATGGAGCCAGATACAGGGCAATACTGGAAGAAAATCTGTTAGAGGCTGCTGATTAAAAATGAACAACACACTTCTCAGATTTTTATTTGCAAAAAAGATTGAAATCCATGTATCAGTTTTGTTTAGCTTCACAATTATGTCCTACCTGTATTACTCTAGCACATAAAATCACAATGAACTCAACTAAAGTCTGTGTAACATGATAAAATGTGAAGTTCAAGAGGAATCTTTTTGCAAGTGATTCAAAACGTTATGTAGTTTTCTTCTTAGTTTTTGAGCATGTTGTATCACTGAGGACAGGCTCAATTCTCCAGTAAGAATGATAAAATATCTTGTAACAGCTTTCTGCATTTATCAGCATGACCTATTACCACTCAGACTTTCTCTGCATGTTGCTTTTGTCCTGATTTGGAAAATTAGATCACTTGTAACTCTACTAAAAGCAATCCCTGGCTGTGCATGGGTGTAAGTAGGTTGTTACACAACTGCATTTAAACTATGATCCAAGAAGACTATTTTCAAAAGTAGAACACTGTTTTTAATGGTCCATTAGATGCCGCACCGCTGCACAGCCATTACAACACATGAACAAGATTTTATAATCCTGTCCCTATCATTGTTGCAGTTTTTTCCAGATACAGGGAAATACATGCAGAGGGGTCACATTGTGACTTTATTGTAACTGATAGGCCTGGTTGATTGACAAACACAACATTTTGCCTTGGAATTGCAATTGCTGTCAGCGTAGTTGAGCCAATTTCTGCATTTTATTCTGGAGAATGCTTTTTTTGTGAAACTGTGACCTCACTACTGTCTGAAATAATGAGAGTGCTGGGTCATGCAGTTATGTTTCTACTTATGCTCTTAGGAATACCAAATAAAACAATGAAGTTTTATTTATTTATTTTTTGTTCAATGTAAAATTATTTACATGCTTCAAATACAGCTTTTCCCACATGCTGTTAGTATCAGCAGCCACAGCTGCCTTCTTCCTCGTGTTCCTCATATCCAACATCACCGTATGAATACATTTGAATGAGCAATAATAAAGGGCTGAGTGCCAATTCACAAATTCCTGCATTCAGAGTAAACAAAAACAAGTAAGCAAAACAAAACACAGTAGTGTGTAACTAAACCTCTTACAGGCATCCCCAGGCAAAAGTGACATGGCATGAGCATAAATACGCTCAGAGTAATGGATTTCAAATTTGTGAAATTTAAGTTTGCAAAGTCAAAACGGCCCACACAAAAGGTCTCACAAAGGCACACATCAAATAGCTTTAAGCAAACAAGCTTTGCTGCGACTGAAACTAAGTAAGGGTTGAAAGAAGTATTTAATGTATAACTCATTAAACCAACAGTTCTTTTCTCTTAACATTACCCAGCAACCTAATGTTTTGTGACGTCCTTCATAACGCAGCAAGAGCAAAGAGAAGACCATGTGCCTGCATTTATTAATATTCATGCATCTCAGAAATTTAAAGATGCTGAAATATCACTGGCCATGACCTTAGTCAAAACATGAGATATGCATGGTGATATTTGTATCATTTGAGTGAAATGCTTGGCCTTGTACACATGTTTCTGTCTAAATTTTTCAGAACTTTAAAGTTGACAAATTACTCCATTATGAATGATAATTTTTAGATGGTTGTTTGTAATCAGAATTAATATCACTGTTGTGACTATGAATCTGAATATATTATTTAATATTTAATATTAATAAACTAATACTTTATCAAATAATATTTCGGTCTGTTAAGGGTTGTTCTGTGAATACCAGCCTAGTAAGGCGGTGGTATTAGGACAAAATCGAAAAGGGTGAGCCAAGCTCTGACATTATTGAAGACACATGGAATGAATTCACACAATTTCTTAAAATACCAGAATTTATTTAATCGCAATAAATAAGTCAACCTCAAAGTCAAACTATATTTTAATCAAACAAACTCTTTTACTATGCTAATAACAAACTCCAAACTACCCTACCGAAAGGGGGGCAGATTAAACAGGAATAGGGAAATACTCACAATGGGTTTTGTTACGAATATAAAAGATGAGTTTCGATTACAGATATGGTTAGAAAAACCATGGCCGACCTAAGAGTGATGTGCAACTTATGCCATGAGCGAATGTTTATGTTTGAGATAACCAGGATAGCATCTGAAATCTGTGGTAGGTGAAGTGAAGTTTGAAGCCAAGAAAAAAACTGGAAAGGAAAAAAAAAAAAGAAACTAGCGACTGGAAGTTGTAAGTTGTTAACTAGACCTTCAATTGCAATCAATAGTACAATCCTTTAGACTACCCTATCACAATGCTAAAGATCTGGATAAAACATTAAATTAAAGTTTTGTTAATAAAATAATGTCTTAAAGAATGATCTGCTGCATCAACCATACCTTCTAAGGATGACTGCAATGTCTCAAGCGGTGTCTCATTGAGGCTGCTCTTTTATTTTATTGAAAATACTATTTAAATAATATTATGACAAGCTAAATGGTAAAAATATTTAGGAGATATTTTATAATTCTTGATCTGGAGAAATGGGGGCTTTATTGGTGTTTACTTAGTTATTAGGCGTTTGTAGGAAGAATAATGTTATAGGTACAACTTATTTATTTACTGGGTATTGAAAATAACAACCTTTCTGGTAAAATACTTCTTTTTACGCACGGCAATGTCACGTGGATATCCTAGTAGCTGTAGGCAGTTAAGAGGCTTAACTAAAAGGAGAGCTGATATCTTAGGCTACCAAGATATCAAACCACCTATAATAAAATACCGTCATCATCAAAAGGGCGTTAACATGCAAAAGCCGTAGTACAGTGTGTTATGATCATCATCTGTGTTTAAAATCACCTTTAAATCAAAGGTTTTTGTCCCTTGACACTTTAAAAACCACACACAGAGAACTCAGAACACAAAATGAGGGCACGTGCTGAGCAGATAGCATGCTAGTCATCTAATTGAGCTGATTCAACACGAAACCCAACGCAAACTTCATAAATGAACAAACGTTTACGATGCATTTCATTCTAAATCACTTCCTTCTACTCGCTTCGGAGGGGGGTGCAAACCCCTAATCTCTATGTGAACCGGTAGGCTGAGGAAAATGTTTTGTCCGGGGGGCGCGACGATACAAGTTTGAAAAGAATAAGCTGCTGTGAACAAAAGTTGATTAAGCTTCCAGCTATACAACTCCGTAGTTGTGGGGGGAGGGGCAGGCACGTTCTGTCGACCGTGGGGGTGGAAAGGAACCGCCTAGACTGCCGTGCAGTTAGCTACCGGTACCTACTGTGATGCTGTCCGCTATTTGTTCCTCCAGCGTTCAGACCGGGAAACGGCCTGCACTACGGTGCTCGGTTAGAGTAGCAGCGTCTCTACTGGGAACTTCTGTAAGTCTCTGTAGAGGCTCAGAGAGAAGTCAAGCAATGCTTGTACCTTAATGTAATCCCCTTTGTAGTATTGCAGCTCCATTCAGAATCCAGACATCAGCTTGTTATATGCCCAGTTTGGTACAATACAACTAAGGAATTCTGACTCCGGTACACTTGCTCTTTGGTTTTGTTTTGACACTCACTAGATATACATTATTTACAATGTAACAATATAGACAATATATGTAAAATCAAAATGTTCAATTTGCAACATCTGTAATGCCTGGTTGTTTTGATATTGTAAGGGGACAAAAATGTTCAACAGAGGAAACAGCCTGCGGGGAAAAACTGATCTCTGTGGGGCGGCTGGTTCTTTCGGAGTGCAGCGGCTCTGTAAGGCGTCGGCCTGATGAGGCATGAACTCCTAAACAATTTATGTGCTAGGGTGTGTGTCAGGTCTCAAAAAGGGTGGGGGGGGCGGAGGGAGGGAGGGGGAAGGGAGGGAGGGGACGGGGGGGGCAATAGGGGTGGGAGGGGGGGGTGGGGTAGGGGTGGGGGGGAAGGTAGGGGGGAGGAGAGGGGGGAGTGAGTGTGACGGTTGGGGGGGGTGGGTGAAAGGGCAGTGAACAGGGGGGGTGTGGCGGGGGGGGAGGGGGGAGGGGGGGGGGTAGGCGGAAGAGGAAGGGGGGAGAGGGATCTTAGCAGGCGGGTGCTGACCCTAGACCTGTATAAAGTCCTGATGGAGGAAGGTCAGCCTGGATGATTCTCTCTGCAGATCCTGATTGATTCGTTGGCAGGTCTGGACTGTCCTGTTTGTGATGACCGAAACCACACGGAGATGGATGAGACAGGACAGACTGAATGATGTCAGTGTAAATGATGACGCAGCAGCCCTGTGGAAGGTGTAACTTCTTAAGTTGCCGCTGCAGAAGTGACAGTCTCTGCGGGCTATGCTTCGAGCCAGGCGTCTATGTTGAAGACCATCTCAGGCGCTCATAGATGTGTATATACACTAAGACCATCGAATGATCGACATCATGCCGACACGGTGTTTTTGAGGATGTGAGGGGGGGTGTATGGAGGTGGTGTTTTTCGCGACTAGTCACGCAGCCCTCCAGCAGTCTTGAGTGGGTTAGCTCCTGGCATTCTGACTCACATGTGGTACCAGCCTATCTACTCTGTCTGTACGCATACTGCTCACGCGCCTGATCAGTCGCATGTACAGGTGGTGTCATCATGGCAAACTTGCAGAGTTTCACGGACATGAGTCTGCTGAGGTGCAGCGCATTGTGTATCAGGGATGAAGAGGAGTGGGGATAGAACACACCTGGGGGCACCACATAGTACTTATTGATCTGGTTCGGGAGTAAGATGCTCCCCGAGCTCTCACCTGCTGCTGTCGGTCCGTCAGGAAGCTGTTTGATCCAACTGTACTAGGGTGAGAGCTTGGGACGTTGAGCTGGTGAGCTTCTGGTGGGAAGGATGTACTGGTATGATGGTGTTGAAGCCGAGCTGTAAGTCTTACATAACTAGATCCTTGTGCGTAGGTTCCACTGGTTTGATCGAGGTGTTGCAGGATGAAGTGTAGTACGCCAAGTTAAGCAGCATCATCTGGCCGACCTGTTGGCTTTCGGTACGCAAACTGCAGGGCGTCCAGTTAACAGGCCTGTGGATGTCTTTCTAGGTGCTTCGAACACAGAGCCTCTCATAAGATTTATGACCCGTATGACGTCAGGGCTTACAAGGACTGTAGTCATTTAATCCTAGGATGGGTGGGTTTTCTTGGGCCTGGAATTGATGGTGGTTCGTTGAAGCAGGAGGGGACGCATCACACTTCTCCAGTTGGACTTGTTGAAGACCTCGGGTGAAGATTGGAGCGAGTTGATTTGGCACAGGCTTTCAGAGCATGATTCTATGGGGAGACGTTATCAGTCCTCCAGCTTTCTTTGTTTCATCCCGCTGAAAAAGGCCTGTTTTACATCTTCCTCAGAGGATCTTTAGTGCAGGCAGAGGATCTGAAGGTAGGGGGTTGATGCTTTGCTGGTCGAACCTGTTTCGCGTGAATGGGATATGGAGGAGTTGGTTTACGAGGTGTGAATGGCTTCTTGTCATGCTCTCGCAGTAAAGGCATTCAGACGGTTTTGGGCCCAGGCGAGGACTTTGTTCAGGAAGGTGGTGGGCTTCTGTAGGCAGTCAGGTTCTCAGACCAGTCCATACAAGTCCGAAGTGTCACAGTAAGAAGGCTGTTTTTCACACTTCTCACTATAGCTTCTCTTGGGCTGCTTTGATCTCCTTTGTTAGTCTGTTCCTGGCCTGCCTGTACCGCGCTCGCATCTCCACTGTCTCCACTGTGAGCTTCTCCTTGTCGCCCTGCGCAGATTCCTGAGTGTGTGGAGTGCACATCAACATGGCTTGTTGTTCCCACACACGGTTCAGAAGGTCTTGGTCTGCACACACATTTTCGCACGAGAACTGATGTATGATGTCACCACATCAGTTAGTTCGTTTACAATCAGTGGCTGAGGTTTTCTAAAAAAAAAAATCCAGTCTGTGCGCTTCAAAGGCAGGTCCTGTAAGCATCTGCTTCGATTCCTCAGTCCTACTTTTTGAACATTTGTTACCTTGGTTTGAAGCTCTTAGTTTTTCTGTCTGTAAGTTGGGGATGAGGTGGATAAGGCTAATGATCCGAAAGTCCCAGAGCAGACTCCTGGTAACAACATGGGTTATGAGGTCCTTAAAGCTGTGTATACAGTGGTCGCAGTGTGTTTTTGTCTCTGGTGGGACACTTAATATGCTGTCTGTATTTTGGTGCAGCTCGTGAGAGATATCATGGCGCTGTGTACACATCTCCAGTATTATAATGAAGTTAGTCAGGTGTTTTTAGAAATCTGTAATCTCTCACAAGATGTTTTGGAACGGCAGATCAGTGGCGCCATGCTGAGGAAAATAGTGAGCCATTATTATGATACGAGGAAATCCTCTCTGCGGTGAGTTAAAACCAGTTTACCGATTATGAAAATGACTCCAGATCCGGACTACATGTTTTCCCGCAGGCTACTTTTATGTCTCTCTAGTGCACCACACCTTCGTTTATATAAAAGCAGATTCACCCTCCTCGCTTCTTCCCTGATAGCTCCGCGCTGCGATCCGCGTCTGAGGCTAGCTGGAAGTCCGGTATCAGCAGTGGGCGGCGCACGATTTTGTCAATCAGGACCATGTCTCGGTCAAGCGAAAGAAACCTGATCTTCCGGAGTGCTCGAGTTTTTACGGCGTGAGAAGTAAGTGAGCTCTCCATCTGGGGGAGGGCGGACAGTTGCCAGTGGTGAGGCATGGTGTCGAAGTCAGATGTTGTGGGGCGAGCGTACAGGCGGTTGTCTAAGGACGTCGTGTTCCCCTCCGACGCTCGCCTAGTCCCGACAGTGCAGCGCGCTCCGAGTTGTCTGCAAAGCTCAGTGACGCGGTGTCGGTGGAATGTGTGTTATAGATGATGGATATGTGGCTGAAAAATCCCAAAGAGACTCTCTGATGTTATAAGTTCCTCTCTACAGCGACCACCGATTGTGGCCCGAGACCAACAGTACTGTGCGAAAAAATATAACACACAAATACAAAAGGGACAAAGCGAAGCTCGAGGCTGCCATCGTCGGCGCCATCTTGTTCATTTTATGAATGAATATTGGGTACACAAACAGTGATTAATTCGTACTTAACTTAGTGTATATGATCGGTGATCGTATGACACTCTTAGATCCAGTTGAAGAGTTATGTCTGTTTGCCAGCAAAGAGACATTAGGGCGGCTGGTCTCTCTGTCCAGGCCCCTGGGTGACCCGCGTAGAAGAGATCGATTCGTTGAAGGTGGGGTTTTTATACAGCCAGTGGCATTAATGGAAGTCCGCTGTTAACCTGGCCGCCCACAGACCCTCCCCCCCCACCCCTTCTTAAGTTGTTCGATAGTCGTTAAAACGATTATTTGTAAAAATTCCAGAAAAGTTTGTAGCGCATCTTTCATGTTGTATCACATGGCTGTGGGTCCCAACATCACTTTAAATTACTTTTTAAAATTACTAAATATTTGAATACATTGGATTACACTTATATTTTATTAATATTTAACATTAGATTTGTTTTAGGTAAGAGAACATTAAACCTGCAATGTATCAAGACTGGCAAACAAATGTATACACAGAATGTAAGGAATTAATCAAATAGTAGCAGGTTTTAAGCCTATTTATGCTGACTACAATTGAGTAAATGCAGACAGAAGTTTGGGAACAGCATGGAGAGGAACGATTTAATGATAATAAATCACATACTTACAGGCAAAGCAAGAGGAGAACAGGAAAAGGAGCCAGGCAGGATACAACAGAAGAATACAGCAAAGAACAATAAAACCAGGGAGCTAAAATACAAAGGAGTTCTGATTACTGACACTGAAACCAGGTTTGCCTAATCATAGGATTGCTGAACAACAAATGGGAGCTGAAATAACACACAAACAACTACAAATGAGGGTTGAAAAAGATTTATCTAAAATAAAAAAAACCTGAGAACAGAACACAGGAAATAACTTAGAAACTCAACACAAAGAATGAATTAATATGGAACTACTTGCCTTGCCTTGCCTTGAATACAGCAAAGCCTTACTAACAATAAAAAACAACCCAGAGATGATCAGAGAACAAATGCACAATCACCTATGGATCATGACAGAAATAAAACTTCAAAAATGGCTCCAGTGGTATTTTGTGGATAAATATTGCCATACTAAAATGTACCATTGTTACTCTGTGCTTGTCAAAGAAAGTATAGTTCACCTTAATGGCACCTGTAAATCTGACAATGTACTAGTTAGTAGACATGATCTATGCGGCATTTTAAATCAAATGTCTTTTACCCAGTTGGTCACAAAATTTCTGTAGGTGTATTCAATACTTATTCTCTGTGTCAATCCAAGTTTTTCAATCCAAGTTCTTGTTGAGATCTGTTTTATAACGTTTTATAACAGTGGCCCCATTAGAGGTATTATCACTAAGAAAAATGTTGACGTGTTCAATACCTATTTTACCAACTGTATTTCTAAGCTCTTGAATGTCCAATTGAGCACTGTTGGGGCCATAATTTCACAGGGAGATAATTTCACTACACTCTACAAACAACCAAGTGCTTGTCGCAAGATTTCTGACAAGTAAGAAAAAACTCAGAAGATCTATCAAATGATCAAGGATTACTTGCGGTTACCTGGAAATATCAAGAACAGTTTTCCAGAGAGAGAAATTATGAAAGCAATGCACTCAGAAGCAACTATGCATGCTCGCTGCATAAGACTCCAATGCTGGAGAAAAATAATATTGAAGCTTCTTTAAAGTTTGCTGCAGAACATTATGACAAGCCAAGGAAATACTATAGCATATATATATATATATATATATATAATATATATATATATATATTATATATTAATATATTGCAGTCAGTCAGTCATTTTCTACCGCTTATTCCATAGTGGCTTGCGGGGAGCTGGTTCCTATCTCCAGCAGTCTACGGGCAGGAGGCGGGGTACACCCTGGACAGGTCGCCAGTCCATCGCAGGGCAACACACAGACAACCATGCACACACTCATTCATACACCTAAGGGCAATTTAGAGTGACCAATTAACCTAACAGGCATGTCTTTGGACAGTGGGAGGAAGCCGGAGTACCCGGTGAGAACCCACATATGCACGGGGAGAACATGCAATCCTAATTGGTTTCAGAGAAAAAAATAAACAAATAAAGACGTTTGGATAGCCCAGTTTATCAACTGACCTGAACTGGAAAAACCATTGAAGATGAGAGTGCATAGTTGTGTTGATTCAGTTTGTTAGACTTTCATATTTACTTTTTTGTATGTGCTGATTACTTGAGTTGTAACCATGACAATGTTACTATAAAACCATTTTGAAAGAAGTTTGACAGACTGGATACAATGTGTCTTATTCTCTAAAATGTTGTAGCTAATTTGCAATAATACAAGTGCTGTATGTTTGCTTTTTGTGGGGCTATTTGTAAATTCATACATAATAAAAACATACTCTGGAGTGTGTGTTTGTATATTATCTGCTCATGTGTGGTGCAGCTCCCTGCTGTTTTGTAATTAAAGCTGAAGTCTAGTCTAATTCTCCTTACTTTGCAGTTCTGGAGGTTAATTGCAAAAGCTATGCTGCCCCTGGCAATCTCTCTACCATTTTAGTTCTTTACTATGCAAACTACTGGGAAGATTGTTTGGAGTAAATGAGAGGATGTGGAGATGCAGTAATAACAACACCATTATCCTCTCGGTACATGAAGAGAACAGGGTGAGGCAGAATAACTAGTTAGCCTCCATGCAAATATTAGTGAGGGCATAACAAATGCTAATGGTGAAAAAAGATGCTTACGCATAGTTTTAATGATTAATTTGCTGTGCCTGTTTGCAAGTCTGCATGCAGTTATCTGGAAAAAATGGGTCTACACTGTAGGTGAGAGGAAATTAAAGTAAAAGATAGATGTTCAGTACTGTGCAAAAACCCCTGAAGACACTTTACTCATACCAGCAAGGTGAGTCATAAAAAAATCTTCAGTCACAGAAATAAATTATGAAGATCAATTCACTGTATTTTTATTTTATTGGATTTTTCAAAGCAACAAAAACAGCCCCAATCTTTACACAACGCTGTAGAAGTTATTTGTTCGCAATGGCCCAGACAAGAAGCTTGATGATTCTTAACAGCAGGGACTTTGCCTTGGAAGTAAAAATTGTCTAGACTGGCGTCTGTTTGCAATGCACAATGAAAGCAGTGGTTCTGTCACACATTCGCTAAACCTCTCACCATGTAACTCTGTGATTGACATCTCCGTGGTGAGAAAGTGGGTGGCAAGAAGACCAGATATTACTATGGAGGTCAGGGTTTAGCAGAGTGAGCAAGCACTTCTGTGTATGAGTGTGTTTGGGAGTGTGTGTATCTGGGCTTGTTCAGGGGATTCCATATCTATCTTCCCATTGCAACTTCCTCTTTCCAATGATACAAATTTTGGCAAAAGATAGCACTTGCCATTGAACTGTAAAGATAATATTTGATACTGTTTGATGCCAATGCATTTTTCGCATTATGTAAGAAAATAAACAGTTTAGCAAATGAACTTATGTGAGCAGAAACAAATGGATTGATGGGTAAAAATAACGTAATTTGCACCTTTATTTTTCCCAGTGCTTTCACATTTAATTAGAAATAGGGAGTAGTTCTTCTTTATATATATATAAATATACTTTACAAAACTTCTTGTCAGGAGCTCAAATAGAATTTTAAAAATAATTCAAAAGTTCTAAGTACACAAGTCTGTGTTTTTTGCCATAAATTATGTATTCATTACTTTGGTAGAAAAGGGGTTGAAAGATCGGGCTGCACTGTGGCACAGTTGATAGCACTGTTGCATTGCAGCAAGAAGATCTTGGGTTTTGTCTCACGGCCGGGGGTCTTTCTGCATGGAGCTTGCATGTTCTCCTCTTGCATGCATGGCTTCTCTCCGGACTCTCCGGGTTCCTCTCACAGTCCAAAAAACATGACTGTTAGGTTTTTTGGTCTCTTTAAATTGCCCTTAGATATGAATGGGTTAGTGCATAGTTGTTTGTCTTGTGTGTCTCTGTGTTGCCCTGCGATGGATTGTTGACCTGTCCTGGGTGTACCCCGCCTGGAGATAGTCACCAGCTCCCCCACGACCTTTTAGGGAAGAGCGGGTATAGAAAGTGAATGGATGGATAGATGGATGAACGGATGGATAGAGGAATGGATGGATATGGATGGGTCGAAAAATGTAGTTCAAGCTAAAAGGATTTTCATTATATCTGGTAAAGAATTCCTTGGAAACGATGAAACTCAGACATTAGTGTGGATAGGAAAAGAAGATCTAATCAATGCTGACCTCTACCAATATAATGAAAATTTTGAGAATTTATTGCTTCTTAAAATACATTAGTATTCTTCATTTGAATCAAAGAGCTAAAGCTGCTGTCACGCTACCATCTTATCTTGCAATGTAGTTGGCATATCAAAAAACACATTTAACTTGGTCTAAATGGGAAGTGATTAAACATCACGTTCTGTCAGGTATATAAAATCTACAGTACGCATCATTTGTGGTGCATCTCTCTTTTGTGTGGAACAAGTCTATAGTTTTAATAACTACACAGCATTTATTTCTTATGCTGTAAATTTCCTCTATTATACAGTCACTTATTTTAACTTTCTGTTTTTATATTTTTACCTTTGTGTGAATCTTGCTATTTCAACCAGTATCTCTCAAATTACAGGTACAGTCCCTGCTTATAAAGGTGTACTGCTGCAGGACTATACAGGACCATGTAGGAAACAAAAGATACTGCCTTCAAAATAAATGCCTTTTGTCAATGTTGTATTTGTCCACAGAACTATGCATATTTTTTTATTAGTAGTATTTGCTAGCCCAAAAAAGTGGAGCATAAACACCTGATTATATTGTATAATTGGGGAGAAATTTTCTTCAGAAAAATAAAGAACATCACCTCATAACAAACCCTCCACATCATTAGCCCCCCAGCACCTGAAAAAAAACAAAAAACATTTCATCAAATAAAAGTAATACAAACCCTGCTTTATGTACATGTACACCGCATGTATAAATCACTTACAGCTCATGAAAGCTGTAAAAAACTAAAATTCTTTGTAAAACCAGCTTTGAGGTAAAGGAGGGTGGAACTAAAATTTAGCTGTTTTTTTTTATTTATACAGTACAGACCAAAAGTTTGGACACACCTTCTCATTCAAAGAGTTGTCCTTATTTTCATGACTATGATTATTGTAGCTTCACACTGAAGGGATCAAAACTATGAAATGTGGAATTTGAGAGATGCTGGTTGAAATAGCAAGATTCATGTGGAATTATATACTCAGCAAAAAAGTGTGAAACAATTGAAAATATGTCTTATATTCTAGGTTCCTCAAAGTAGCCACCTTTTGCTTTGATTACTGCTATGCACACTCTTGGCATTCTGTTGATGAGCTTCAAGAGGTAGTCACCTGAAATGGTTTTCACTTCACAGGTGTGCCCTGTCAGATTTAATAAGTGGGATTTCAAGCCTTATAAATGGGGTTGGGACCATCAGTTGTGTTGTGTTGGGATACAGTACACCGCTGATAGTCCTACAGAATAGACTGTGAGAATTTGTATTAAAACTTTGAAAGTTTCCCCCAAGTGCAGTCGCAAACACCATCAAGCGCTACAAAGAAACTGGCTCACATGAGGACTGCCCAAGGAAAGGAAGACCAAGAGTCGCCTCTGCTGCGGACCATAAGTTCATTAGATTAGAGAACAGGTCAATGCCACAAAGAGTTCTAGCAGCAGACACATCTCTAGAACAACTGTTAAGAGGAGACTGTATGAATCAGGCCTTCATGGTAAAATAGCTGCTAGAAAACCACTGCTGAGGACAGGCAACAAGCAGAAGAGACTTGTTTGGACTAAAGAACACAAGGAATGGAAATTAGACCAGTGGAAATCTGTGCTTTGGTCTGATGAGTCCAAGTTTGAGATCTTTGGTTCCAACCACCATGTCTTTGTGCGGCGCAGAAGAGGTGAATGGATGGACTCTACATGCCTGGTTCCCACCGTGAAGCATGGAGGAGGAGTTGTGATGGTGTGGGGGTGCTTTGCTGGTGACACTGTTGGGGATTTATTCAAAATTGAAGGCATACTGAACCAGCAAAGCCACCACAGCATCTTGCAGCGGCATGCTATTCCATCCGATTTGCGTTTAGTTGGACCATCATTTACTTTTCAACAGGACAATCACCCCAAACACACCTCCAGGCTGTGTAAGGGCTATTTGACCAAGAAGGAGAGTGATGGGGTGCTGCGCCAGATGACCTGGCCTCCACAGTCACCGGACCTGAACCCAATCGAGATGGTTTGGGTGAGCTGGACCGCAGAGTGAAGGCAAAAGGGCCAACAAGTGCTAAGCATCTCTGGGAACTCCTTCAAGACTGTTTGAAAACCATTTCAGGTGACTACCTCTTGAAGCTCATCAACAGAATGCCAAGAGTGTGCGTAGCAGTAATCAAAGCAAAAAGTGGCTACTTTGAAGAACCTAGAATATAAGACATATTTTCAGTTGTTTCACACTTTTTTGTTGAGTATATAATTCCACATGTGTTAATTCATAGTTTTGATGCCTTCAGTGTGAAGCTACAATATTCATAGTCATGAAAATAAGGACAACTCTTTGAATGAGAAGGTGTGTCCAAATGTTTGATCTGTACTGTATTTTCTTTTTTTACGTGCCAGTTAAAAATTACATTGATATTTAACAGAGCCTGTAAATTTGTCACACTGCAAGAGGTGATCGGATTTCCTTGGGGTTAAAAAGTGGGTGAGGAGAGAGTTAAGTTCAATTTTACTTTTCAGTTTAAATGGGGGTGCAGCTGCTCCACTTCTCCACTGTTCAGGCACATGTGAAGGAGAGTTTTCATTCTGTTATTGATAAAACAGAAAATAATATAGTCCCCTTTGTTTTAAGTAAATGTAACATTATAGATCTGCATGTTCGATGATTGGTATAAAAGTGTAGTTATAGGGGCAGATATCAGGACCTCCAAACTGAGGACTTTACATGTACGGTAGATGAACTTGAATTGAATACTGAACCTATAGTAGTCAGTGTAATGATAAGGCTATGACACAATAGGTAGGGTAAAAACATTAAAGTTAGATTCAGCCTAATCTAAAAGTTATTGTTTCTTATACTAGCTGTTGGGTCAACAGTCAAAGCTCTTCTATACACTGGTAGATTTGTCTATTAACACAACATAATTTAAGTAGTAAAAGTCTGTGAATAAATGGAGGAGATTGCAGAATGATCGGTGTAGAGGGAAAGAAAGACAGAAAGAAAGAAAGAAAGAAAGAAAGAAAGAAAGAAAGAAAGAAAGAAAGAAAGAAAGAAAGAAAGAAAGAAAGAAAGAAAGAAAGAAAGAAAGAAAGAAAGAAAGAGAACGAAAGAAAGAAAGAAAATCTGTACAAAACAGAGCATTCTGCATTGCTGTAATGATTCTTGAAGAATTTAACTGCCTCCTCTAATTGGACTTTCATCTGAGCCCATCTTAGTCTTTTTCCATGATTAGCACAAGTCAAATGTGTCACTAATGTGCTTGCGTGTGTGAGAGGGAGGGAGCTGATGGAGATGTCTATATTGTCTAGTGGTTTGAGCAAATCTCTTTGCTGTCAACTCATTTGTCTTTATCATGGGCAATCACAATGGCCCCTCAAGGAGACAGTCATAAACGTTTAGTTGGACAATTTAACAAATGGATACACATCACACATGATATCTAAGTCGAAAACTGAATTTCGAAGCTCGATCACCTGTGACAAAAAAAATTACAGTCGCATTTAAAGAACTTTCAACTGATGAAAGCACATACACATAGTTTTGCAAAGAGATGTTTTCAACCCAAATGTACTGCTACACAAGAACAAATTATTTCTAGCAGTTGCTAGACAGCATGATAAAGCTGATGCATAATTTATGGGCTCTAATAGCTACCTGCCTGTGCTTCTAGCTATTATCAAACATAATTTGTGGACTTGGAAAACCTCTGTTTTTCCTGAATGTATAAATGTTGAGAGAAAGAACAAAAAAATTATAAAGTTAAACTGATTAAACTGGGCATTGTATTCTTTCTTCACTGCTATGTGAAACAATATGGATATTGCATGCATGACTAACTACATGTCATGCATGATTATAGGACTAAGACCAAAGCTAAATGCGTTTCATAAAATTCCTTGTTTCGCCAAGCAACAAACATTTAGCATGGGTAGAGGGAAGACGAGTGTGCAGAAGTCAGCTGCAGGATCATTGGACATTGGGCATTAGAGATTAGGCCATACCAAGTTCTCTGCTGGCTCTGCCTTCCCTTGATGAAGCTACCAATAGGTGAATTAGTCCAGGCTGGTCCTGATAACTGAACAATAAGCAAAGAGACAGGAAAACAGGATAATATTCAGCAGGTTTAACTACTTTGGTAACCAAGTACTCCCTTGAACACATCCAGTGTTCTAAACCTATTTTTATTGACCCTCCCTTAAATTTACATTAACAGCTACGCTAGTAGAGAGCCACAGTCGCCTCAAAAAGTTTTAGCTGTAATGTTATGAAGATATTTCTTTGACACCAAATTCTTTTGAAGGCACACAGGCCCCGAAATTATTTTGAGTTTTATAAATGAATCAATCAAACTTTATTTCATCTGTCCTCCAATCTTCATGAAGGCTGTTCCACAGGTAATGATCATAGTGAGAAAAACACACCTGTTTAAGTTTTCACTTTAGGTATCAACAGAATACCCTTTCCAGAAGACCCAAGGGAATTTGGAAGGCCATAGTATAAAGACAAAGCTGACAAATAAGGCACGCTAAGACCATTAGCAGTTTTAAATACCAGTAAGAGCACGTTGGAATCGTTACTACCACTTAGGTTTAACTATATCCTGTTGTGAGACTGAAGTAACTGTCCCACCTAAAACACATGGCTGCTAGGAACTTTTTTGAATCAGCTATGATAACTGTATGAGGAATCTTTTCAGCACAAATATTCAGTAAGCTAAATCAGCTTCACAGCATGCAAAAACTATATAGGGGGTTTGCAAAAGGGATAGTCGGAGCAACATCTCAGAGGTTCAAGATCAGAGTGGGCTGTCTGGAGGCCAGGCACAAGGTGGAGTAGGCCCTAATTGTCCCACTTGAGGTGTCACATGGTGGTAAGGTGAAGAAGAATTTTTTTCTATTTTTTTTTAACCCAGGTTAATGGTTCCTTTCTTACATACCACAGTGAGGTGGTGATTATTTGACTTATTATATTGCAAAGGTATGAAAATGAATGACATTAGGGACACAACTCATTGTAATGGTAAAAACTTTGATCCTTCAGATGACTTCCAATCTCTCTTGTATTAAAACTAAACAGGGTCTGTTTTATCATTTAAGCACTTTACCTATTAAACCTTTGACCCTCTCTACATTTCATCCAGTTCTTTAACAGCAAGGTGTCTTTATCTATTCAAGGACTCATATGCATCTGTAATATCCGGATTTCTGATATACACGCTAAGCTGGAGGAGAAAATAGATGGATCTGAACTTTCAAGCTTAAAAGTTAATGCAAGCCTGCTTTAAATGTTCAAATAGTCCTAAATAATTCAGATAGTTTGACTTTGCTTCTTACCAGGTTATTTGATGAAAAGTCTCCACAGGACTCATTTGGGCTGCTTCTAGTTTTGCTGCAGGAAGAAAACTATTTGTGCATGCAATTATTATAGTACAAGATATTGGCGGCAGTAAAATGGTGAAAGGTGTAAAATGAAAAAAAAAAAAAAACTTTGAATACATCCGAACAGGATCTGCACACTGTGAAAGTTGAGCAACACCAATGAAGCTTCTTAAGATGTCATTAAAATGCTTTCTATTACATATGCATTTTCACTGCTGAACTCCGCTCCCTGGATTCAAATTGGGAAAGTGGAAAAAGTAATTTAATTTTGCTATGGGTTATCAGGATTATTGAAAGGGAAAGTAATTAAATGAAGACCTGGATCAAATTTCTTTTTTCCAAAATCATTTCTGACTCAGCTACAATTTACCTTCACTGTCAAGTTAGTTTAACATCTAGCTTTGACTTTGGGGTCTTTGGTGTGTGAGTGTGTTTTAATATTTAGCCAGTTTAAAAAGGAACAACCAAAAAAAAAAGTTACTCTGACATGTCCTTTTAAATACATCACAAATGCCTTCTGTTCAGTGTCCTTTAAATGTATGTGTACAAACTTGAATAAGGAATGACATGAATAATTTAATAATTAATTACACAATGTAATCTTATTTTTCAGAAAGCTTTTCATTTGTCCATAGATTTTTGGACATCCCTGATATATTATTTACAGCAAGAGGCGGTCAGACTCATTTTGGTCACAGGCAAGAGCTCAATTCCTGTTAAATATTTATTACTTTAAAGATACTTAGATAAGCTAAACATAATGACATCTTAACTGTCACACAGCCTTCATAGATAGAGCACTACAAAGACCAGACCACCTAATTGGATGGGCCTGTTTTATCAAAGATACAACAAAACACTTTTATGTGAATCAGTAAACTTTTAAAAAAGCAGCTTGTCTGCTTCTCTGTCTCTTGTTGGTGGAAGTTACATTACAATAACTTTCCCCAGTAACCGAAAATCTAAATTATCTTATAGGTGTTATAAGTATAATAAAGTTTAAGTTATATGGACTGTGTATAAACAAAGATGTTTAGCCAGTCATGTGGTAAAACAAACTGTTGACACGTAAGATATTTAATGATAAAACTGGACAAAATAACTTTTTGTTGTTGTTAAGGTAGCATTCAAAGGTGATGAAGCAGACCCCCTGGTAGTTTTTGGTTTTGGAATATTAGAGATTATAAGTTAAAGTGAGTTTGGTTATAAATCACTAAGCCTAATCACTAAGAGTGGTGCAACAAAACCATAAAACATGGTTTATTCAAATAATAAAAACCCATAAAATCTGTGCATTTTTAGGCACTCCAAATTTAATTGCGATAACATCAATAATATCAGCTTTATTTGGAGTTATGACTAATGGAAACTATTTATTTTTAATTTGGAATAACTGTTTTTATCTAGACCACGTCTTATTGTTAGATATTTAAAGAAAGTCTAAAAATCAAAGAAAAACTAAGAATCTAAGAATACTGAAAAATTCCTTTTGAATCTTGAATAAAACTTCATAATCATGACCACTTTCATTCTCTCTGCTACATTCTCATTCTACTCCCCAATTTTGCATTATTTGCTGTTATTTAAGCTTTTAACTTTATGTTTTCTCTCTTTTCTCTTCCTAGAAGCTACACCTGGCCTGACTCTGTGTTTACCTGTGACACCTTCCTGAGGGGGGCATCGTCCAAGCTTCTGCTGCCAACAACCTTATGCTCACCTTGTACCGACGATACACTTGGCCCTGTCTTTCAGTGTTTAACCCTATTTTTCTCCTAGATATAGCTACTGACTGAGCTTTTACTGTGACTAACTGTATATGTTCTCTCTCATACTCTAAACTTGAAAACAGGCTCAGAGTTTATCTGCTTTTTCTTCCTAGATGAAACCACTAAAGGAGCTACATCTATTAACATTTACTTTTCATTCCCATAGAAAGTACTCCTGGATCAGTGCTTCTGAGTTCTGCTTCCGTGTTCTTTTTCCTCCTCAAACCCCCAGTCGGTCGTGACAGATGGCGGCTCACACCGAGCCTGGCTCTGCTGGAGGTTTATTCCTGTTAAAATTGAGTTTTTCCTCTCCACTGTCGCTACATGCATGCTCAGTATGAGAGATTGCTGCAAAGTCAACGCCAGTGATCTTCCACTGTCGCTACATGCTCATCCAGGAGGAGTGACTGCTGCGGGTCACTGACTCGACGCAATCTGCTGGGTTTCCTTAGATGGAAAGACTTTTTATCCAATTTGAATAAATAACTGAATCTGACTGCACTGTTTGATGGTTAGGATTACCTGGAATGTATGTACCTGACTTGAAATCTGTATGATTCGATTAAACTGACTTAGCCCAGTTTAAACCTTTCACACAATGCAACAGGAAACAACACTCTCCAATTATTTTTACTTCTGCCTTCTTCGCTCCCTGTTGGATGGAGTACGGGAGAGTCAGGTTTAGCCTAAACCGGCTCAGTTATGGTTGAAGTGCAAACACACCCTTTATTTCTGCTACCTGTATGACCCCTTCTCTTTTCCAATGGTTATCATCAGTCTGACAGAGAGAGGTATCCCCAATCCTTGTGGTTTTTGGTATAACAATGGCCACCAGTGGGCTCTACATGGACAAATTTTATCAGTTTATTATTTTACTTAGTACCCCTACACATGCCCATTCTAAAATGGCGCAACTCTAACACTCAGTTGTTGCTTTTAACCTCCCAACAACCCCGCACCATTCCAAACCCTTTGTGAAGTGCCTTGAGACAACAAATGAATGTTGTGAATTGGCACTATATAAATAAAACTGAACTGAATTGAATTATTATTTTGCTTCATGATAATACTTGTCTTTTTTCTATTTTTAAAAACATCTGGATGACACCAACAAAAATAGAACTTTTGATTTCAGAAAGTTGAACCACTGAAAATAAAATGATACATTTAATTTTGTTTTCTCAAAAAAGTTGGGTTTTTGTGTATGTGTTTGTTTGTCTAAGTCATCAGCTTTGAACTTAGATGTCTTTACAAATGCTTACACCTTTTTAAAAATGAAAAAGATGTTAACAGAAAATTATTATTTATGGTGCAGTATTATCACTGAATTGCTGTTTTGCTTAATAGGTTGATTTGGTAATACAATAGTTGTTCTGGCGAACTGCTAGGTAGCCACTCCCCTCTGCCACTCCCCTCTGCTGCATCTTTCTGCGGCTTCTCTGCTTGTTAGTGATGAAAACCAGGTGGACTCAATCTCCTAGCAATCAGAGAGTGCAGGTACTTTTGGTGTGACTGACCTGTCACTCCTGTTTGAAGAAGTGCCACAGCATGAGAAGCAAATAGTGCTGGTAGCACATGGAAATTGAGAACTGTGAGAAAGTTTTCTACAAACAGTGAAGGACAGCCGGTAAGCCTCACAATGCTGTTGCTCATTTCTTGAATCTCAGTGGAGCAGCATATGGACTCTGGTTGGTTGTTGATAGTTTTAATATTATTGAAATCAAGCATGTAAAAGGAAAAAAATACACTTGGTGTTTATTGGGTAAAGTGGAAAGTGAAAAATAAAGATGAGACTAAAAAAAAGAAGAAAAAAAAGAAAATGTTGATAAATATGCTAATTTTTTATTGTTGAATTTTACTATAAAATATTTGCTATTTATTGTATTTTGGGATTAACTGGTTAAAGGGGTGGAAATCTGTTTGATTATTTCACAATGTATTTGTCTTGTTAATTTCAAAATGTAATGGATGTATTTCTGTTTCTTTTGAGGTTTTTCACCTATGTGGCTGGAAGGCTAAAACACTATTGTGACCATCATACAAAATAAAGATGGATCAGCTAAATTGAAGGCTCTTTGAGTGAAATCCAGTTAAGTTTCATAGTGGAGACTATCCCTTTCAAGTGGGGAATCGCACAGTAAATCAAACCTGACAAAACTTGGCAATAGTAGTAAAACAGTTATCAGTTAATGATTTCTATGACACTTTATTATTGTTTTGTATACTATTATATCAGATTTTGATACTTGCAAAAATATTAAATCCAGCTTTTAAAATGGTGTTCATAACTCCTCACTACTAGGAAAATAAAAAAAAGGTAAATATGTGTATCCCAATGCATTAAGATTTCACCAAAGTCCTCTTGAGAGAATAACCTCATCACAAACTAATGTAAACACACTGAGTGCTTATGTATTCCAATACTCCGGCGTGATTCTTGCTCATTATGCTGTAGATATCTTTGCTGCCTACATTCTTAAACTGAGGCCAGTGCTGTGGTGCCCACAAGAGGATTTAGGACTGGCTCACTCATTGCTTCTTATTTCTCCAACTCAGCCAGGAATTGACTGAATCTGATGGCAGTCTGGCCACCAAGACATTTTGGAGATGAAAAATCAAACACATCAACATGTTCTATGCATAAATACATAAAAAGAGTGACACAAACAAAACACACATACAGCTGCCCACTAACCCCCTAAACACATAGACATTAACTAATACGCTGTCATATGAATTGTGAAAATGCAGACTGGAGCAATTAGAGGTAAAAGAAATTAGAAGACTTGGCATCATTGCCCATGAGCCAGTCATATAGCTGGAGCTACACAAATATAGAAAAGCCTGTGCGCACACACATACATACAAACACAAGGTTTTGGCACAGATATGTAGCAAGATGGCACCTCTCATTGAATTGATATCAATAACTGGCTGGAGAGTTATTTACACTCCCCTTTAATCAAAAGGAACAGATGGCCCTAAGGTTTGTGAACTGTGTCCATCGTTTTAACCAAGCACCAAGTACTGGCAGTGGGAAAGGGGAAGCTTTGCACTGGACAACTGAGGAAGATGAGTAAAGATGAAGATTAGAGAAGATGAGTGAATTAAATACAGTAGTTGCAGTCCATTGTTTTAAGTCTTTTATTATGGCATTTTAACAAACTAACTAAAGGCTTATCTAAATGAATACGTAAAGCCAAAAATTGTTTAAACTCGTTGATTTACACAATGACAAGAAAGTCAACAGTTTTGTCTATTTATTTTGATGGAGAAGAAGTTTACTTTTAAATAAATGCTGTTAAAGGATAAGCTGTGATAGTAAAGAAGAGGACAGCAAATCAATAAGTGTTGACTAATGGTGCGTTTAGACCGACTATGTTTCATCAAATTTTTCGCCCCATTCATGTGCTGTCTCTCACCTGACATTTCACCAGCAATTCGCTTGGCCAACGGCCGACAATGCTCCACTCGCTCCACTGCCTTCACTGTGTCATCAAATTTGAGGAGCTTCTAATTGCTGCTTGCTGGTATCAAATCAACATGGCGGACCTGGATTTTACAGAGCGAGTCACGACGCAATATTTATGGAAACTCGAACAACGCCGCCATTGTCGACGTCTCTGGGTTCACCAGATTCTCCAGATACGAAACCAGTTTGGAGAGTACCATCACCTACTCCAAGAGCTACGTCTGGATGACGGTCGCTTTCAGCAATACTTCCCCCTATCCAGGACCCAGTTTGAGGACCTGCTGCTCCACGTTGGGGGACGAATTAGCCTCTGAGACACCAACTACAGGCACTGCATGCCTGCTGCAGAACACCTGTCCTTGGTGAGTAAAAAATCTCAGCTCAATGGAAAGCTGTGTGTGAAGGCCACATGTGTGCTTCACAACTTCATGTGTGCATTGTAGGTATTGTTTTCCCTTAGTCAGTGCAGTCCCTGCAAAGAAATGATTCACAACACGAATTGACAGAAAAGTTCAGATTTTTCAACTACAGCTAAATTCGCTTTGCGTCCATCAGCCAAGTTATTTTCTCCTAAAAGCAGTCTGAAACAGGTAATCTGTCTTGATCTGTCTTGATCACATTGAGCCAATTTCAGAATTAATCTCATTTGTTAAATGTGGATATACTAACACGACAAAGCTTTTTACTTAGGGTTTTGAGAATACAATTTTCATTAAACCCATATTTCTGTATCAAAAATGTTTTTTTTATTGGTCTTATGTAATATTCTAATTTTCCTGATTTCAGCTACCCAGACATTAGTAGCTACTAATTTGATTACATATAATGCTATCCATGGGAGGTACTTAAAAGTTTTATTCCTTTAGATTGTGTGTGACTGATGGTTAAATGCAGCCCTTTTGGGAAGTTTAGCGTGTACCTGTGCAGCCAATCTAGATTTACTCCAGCTGTGGACCTGTAAATTTTCTTCTGGGTAAATAAAATAAAATAAATATATAAAGTTGACCACAACCATTTGACATTATAAAAAGGTAATATCTAAAGTGAGAGAAAGTGAGGTAAGGTTAATATTTTCACTTTAACAATGTCTTTCACATGCAAGCCCATTGGCATAAGCATTGATAAGAGTTAATTGAAAACAAGACAAAATGATCACCTTTTAAATGATGTCAATATTTTGCAGTGCTCTGCATCAATGTTCAGGAAGCAATGCCATAGAAGATTTGGTTTCGTCGGATGACTTGAACATCTGATTGCTATTGGCAGTTATTGTACCTATTTATTGAAAGTGATAATAAACACAAAATTTCCTTAGATGACAAGAAAAGTAACCTTCATATAGAAGATAAGATGTAAAATCCAATGCTTTCTTTGTTTTTTCAGTTTCTAGGTTTGATTTCTGATTAATGCACACATAAATTATAATATACTGGAATGTACTTTTTTTATTCACAGAAGGATTAAATTTAAACATATCTAATGCAAAATTAATAACAGCTTAAACACCTGATATGAGTTTTAATTTTCTTTCTGCAAGCAAAATATCCACAAAGTTGAAAAGTGCTTAAAGAATATTTTTGGCTACAGCCTTGTGGCCTGTAAGCTCTCACATGAGAATGCAACTCATATCACAGAAAACAAACTTTTCAGTATGTTTAATGGGTTTTCATGCCATGTTCTGTTTTGTCTCTTTCCCTCTTGTGGCACGCTCTTCGTTTATGTCATGCTTCTTTTCAAATGTCATTAAATTTAAGATGAATCCATACATTCATGTTGTAATCCTTGGGTGACTTCACATTCGCCCTCTGTGTATGTGTGTACCACCTGGCCCCAAAAGTTACACTTAGAGAAGGAATTTCCTGTTTCTAATCTTTTTTAAAGCATCCTCACTGTTACGGATGACAGTTGCTTTGAGGTATTTTCCCCTTTCACACCTCCTTACAAACCAGCCTCCACCAATTTTTACAGACCCCATGCGCAAACACAAATCCACACAAATAAATACCAGCACTCTAATCCTGAGCTGAGAGTTGGAATTGCAGTAATATATTTCTATAGAACTGCTTCAGACAGCAAATTGCATAAATGCAACTTGGGAAAAACCTTTATACTGTTTGGGGGATTAAATCTTCCTTCTTAGCCCAGATCAAATTTTTGATTGTTCCTGCTGCTGCTTCTAAGAGGAGCAAATACACACTGATTCACACACTGTTTGATGATATGGATTAATCCTTCAACTTTTTGTCAAGTAGCCCACATTCCCAACTTTCATTACAATACGTGTGACATCTGTTCACATATTCATGAATATATCAGTGTAACCCGAAAACTCTTAATGTTGCTGTTGTTTGGGATTGCTATATCTATCAGTACTGCTTTTTTATGCTTTACACCAAGGTGATTAGCCATCAGCTGTTTATCAGTCTGGATCCAGAAGTCCCTTCTGATTGTCATATCCCTTATCCACCACTGTTGGTGCTGTCTCCCACTTTGAGCATGGGACTTCCAGCCCTTACTCAGAACAGATGTTCCTGCACCCTACTCCAATCATTTGGCTTTTAGGGCTCCATGTACACTTCTTCTGCCAGAATTTTACACCCAGCTATTATGTGTTGGACTATTTCTGGAGAATCTTTGCATAGCCTGCATCTTGGATCATGTCCAATGTGGTAGACCCCTACCTCTATTGCTCTTTTCTTTCCATAAAGGTTGTTCCTGGTTTTCTTCTTGTCTCTGGGTGTCTGCTGTCTGTGCTTTCCAAGACATTCATTCATCCTTCGGTGAGGCCATGGAGATCTGCGGCAGAGCCGCCGAGACATAGCGGGCGGAGAGGGTGCATCCTCGCACCCCGTAGGGACAGGAACAGGAAGTGGAGACAGGCACCCCACGAACTCCTCCGGAACGGTAATCAGGGACGGAGGCAGTTCGTCCTCTGAGCCCTCCAGGACAGGACCGGGAACAGGAGCAGGAAGTGGAGGCAGTCCATCCACGAGCCCCTCATGGACAAGAACGGAGTGTGAGGGCGGCTCGGCTTGTGACCCCTCCGGAACAGAACTACGAACAGGATCGGGGTGTGGAGTCGGTTCTTTCATGAACCCCCCTGGAACTGGACCAGGAACAGGATTAGGAGTAGGCAGCAGCGGCGATGGCTGATCAGGACCTAAACCATGAGCCGGAAAACCGTGTCGAGCTTTGGGGGAGAGGCGGGTGGAGGAGGGAGCAGGAGATCTCCTCATAGAAGCGGCGATTTCTTCCAGGGCCCTTTGTCGCTCGGCCTCAATGGTGTGGTGGATCCGAGGATCAGGGAAAAAAAAACCCTCTCCTAGAGCCAGTCTTGGAGGTTACCAGCTATTTCCAGCCTTCTCCATGGTGAGCTGGGAGAGGTCACCAGGTGAAAAAATTGTATGGCCAGAACCTCACCCCTCTTGAATTCCCTCACCATTCCTCCCGCTTGGTCCCGTTGGCTGGTTCCTTCTTTCATAATGTGGGTTTCTGTTGGACCAATATGCGGGGAAGAACTCCTGAAGCTCGAAGTTTGCAGGTAAGACGACGCTTTATTGCTCATGGCTGGACACGGATACGGTACCAGGCGTGCACACAAACACAAACAACACATAAGGAACCATTGAGAACAAAGGAAACAAACGGGCTTAATACAAAACTGGACAGCAGGGGAAGCCAATGACACACCTGACCAGACAATCAGGGGAAAACACAGAACAGGTGTGGGCTTGGGGTGCAGGGAGACAGAAAACAAAGGATTAGACCAGGTAAAATAACAAAACACAAACTCAAGAACTCAGTGTGTTTGATAGCTCCAAAAGGCTGTAATTTTTAAAATCCATAAGAATGCATATTAAAATGCATACTCAATGTTGCAGTCAATGTTGAGTATGAGTGTTTATACATGACTGAGATAGAATAATTTTTAACCTGCAATTTTAATACATTTTAAATAAAAACCAATGTTTTTTTTTCCAAAAATGATACACCTAGTATGTTGTTTTCATTATCTGTTGAGAGATACCAATTTCATGTTATATCAGAAACAAACCTTTTATTCATTTTAAATCAAAAATGAATATTACTACTAATTTTGGGATTTTGGGATTAACTGTACTTAGTACGGAGAGATCAGACATTTAGTGAGCACTCTCTACAAACACTGATCAATCAGAAAAATACATCACATTGTGTATTTCACAATGTGATGTATGTGGGTCGTGCGGTTTACCGATATGTCCAGACGTGGAGCCAGTGTCACATTGCAGAGGGGGCAAGGACATGTAGTGGGCCTCCTTTATAGCTATTTCACTTGAATGCCACATCTGTATCTGGATCTGAACTTTATTTGGTCGCTGCCAAAAAGGGCCTGAAGAAATGGCTTTAGCTTCAAAAATAAAAAGCAACACACTTTGAACCATCAAAATATGAATTAGAATCATAGATCAACAAAGAGACTCAATTTGCTTTGTAAACAGCCAGATTTTATGTGCGTACAAATCCAACATTAGACACTTTGCAGTGACAGCCTGTACTACACAGCTGATCAATTAGTAGCATTAATAATTGGAAACAGAGACAGAAGGGCAAAATGGAGAGAACGTGGATTAGGATTAATTTTGCAGCACAATTTGCGCAATTTCAGCACCATGGACATTGCCATGGATTTATCAGTAAACAGCCAACCGTTGATAATCTAGCACCACAACTGGCGATAGGCTATGGTCACATTACCGCTTAATCTTATTTTAGAAACGCTCTGATCTGGACCAGTATTTATCCGTTTTTTACATTTACTGTACAGTATATCCTTACAACTACAGCAGTAAGAGACCGACTTTTTTGTTTATTTTGCCATCAGTCTGGCGGTGGGTGGCGTGGGCCCCTTCGTAACTGTGGGCCCAGGCAGCCGCACCCTCTGCCCCCCCGCCGGCTCCGCTACAGGAAATCTCACATGCCGTGCCCCTCAATTTCTCTTTATGAATTAATTTACTAAAATAAATGAAATGTTCAAAGATAGTTTAATCCATTGAGTTGTACCTGTATATTGTGATAAGCAATAAAGACCTACATAATTTGTGGTAAAAGGAAATTGAGATTTTTAAGCTTGAACACACAGGCTCTCCACAGCATTGCACATTCCAACATACTTTCTTGTTTGAAAGTACAAAACATAATTTCCAAAATTATCCAAAAATATCTCATTCGTGCATCACACGTTGTCTGCAGCGTTACTGAATACAAGCACATGCTTTTATGTTGACTTAGGGTTTATTGAGTGCTGTAGTATTTGTTTGTCCTCCCTTCTTTAGTTAAACCCTGCTGCAAGCTCCTACAGTGATGAGAAGGCACTATACTCCTATTTAAACAACTTCTCTTCACTTGCAAGTTGCTTTGGATGAAAGTGTTTGCTAAATCAGTGTGATATATAAGCAGACGTACACAAACACAAGTTGTATCTGTACACTGCTCAAATGCAACAAGCATGCTGTGATGATAAATAGCTAATCCCGCCCATGTCAGAAGGGTACCACCTGCAGTGGAAAAAGCTAAATAAAATGAAAGAAAGTCCATGAGTGCAATCCCCAGATCAGAAGCATTCAGGACAGCAGGGTAATAGTGAATATTTCCGGACTTGTTTTATTTTTTCATATTAATTCAAAAGCTGTGTAGGCATTAGACCCAGTGGCTTAAAAAGGAATTCACATCCCTTGAACAATTTAAATATCGTGTCATATTACAAGCAGAAACTTGAGCGTATTACATTTAGATTTTACTTTATACACCAACCAAAGGTAATAATTGTGAAGTGAAATTAATAATGGTTTGTAAATTTTCTTATTGGAAAAAAACTGAAAACTGTGGTGGTCGTTTGTATTCATATAGTGTCATGCATCTTATAATAACTTTAAACTGACATACTTGCCTGGTCTGACTTTAAAATCACAAAATACTAACTAAACAAGAGCCTCTGTGCAAACATAAATTCAGCATTTATGCATGTCTTTTGTGACTATCAAAACAAGGTATTGGCTTGTGTGTTCAACATTTCAAGTGTTTAGCTGAAGGACAGCAGTCATTATTTATTAATTCAGACAAAAGATTTTCGAAGTCAAACATAATACCCTTGTGTTTAGGGCAAAATGATGAGGGTTATTTTATAGTCTCTGATAAATACTTTTTTCAGATATACTGCAGAATGCAGCTTTAAGCAACAAAAATAAACTTGATAAGACGTTATAAGATCATGTGTTTCAACATCTTATAATTTTAGAAAGTAATTTGTCTACAAATCTGTATCCAGTTGTTGTTAGAAAATAACTTATTGTGTATTCACACTTACCACTTTTGGTCCGCTTTAAACGGACCAGAGTTCGTTTCTCCCCTTGGTGCAGACCTTTTGTGCAGGTGTGAATACACTCAAGCGAACCCTGGTCCGGACCAAACAACCGGACTGGATTTAGGTCTGGACTTTAACTGGGCCATTCAATTACATGAAAATGCTTTGATCTTAACCATTCCCTTACAGCTCTGGATGTGTATTTAGGTTTGTTGGCCTTCTGGGATGTGGACCTCCACCCAAGTCTCAAGTTTTTTGCAACCTCTGGCAACTTTGTTGTTAGAGGCTATCAGAAAACATAAGTAAAGACAAGAGCGGTTTGTTAATATCAAACTTAAGTTGGACAGAGCTTTTTTTCACTTTTCTTTTCTTTCAAAATTGCTCTGCTTCATGCTCTCACTGAAGCTATGAATCACTTTCACATGGGAGATATTTGGGGCCCATGAATAATTTCTTCATCCTATGTTACACGCAAAGTGATGGGAACAACAGACCAACTGCTTCCAAAACTGCAGAGCCTTCTTCCCATTAAAGCATGGCAAGCATGAATAAATTGGTAGCAGGATCTCGCTGACTGCTGAAATATCTTCTTCCTGTTGATCTTTGTTTGCTATGAATCCTTGCTAAATGTTACTGTACTAGATCGATAGGTGCATCTTAATAAATCATTGGAAAATTACATTTATTTCGGTAATTTAATTCAAAAGAGAAATTCACACATCAGATTCGTTACACACAATTAATATTTCAAAATATGTCATATTCTGTTAATTTTGATAATTTTTTTGATTATGGCATACAGCTAATAACAAACACCGTCTGTCTACCGCTCCACAGCTGCATTTGCGTGTCAAAGGCACATTAATGAGGCAGTCTGTTTACAAACCAGCAGAGTGGAGCAACCGAGCTGTCCAAGTTTCTGCAGTTAGTCAGTTTGTCCAGGTGATGTTTTAACACATAGTAGAAAAGTCAACTTAAGTTTGCAATGAATGAAATGTCTGCTGAAGTGACCGACATTCATGGTGTAGCCTAATACGTTTATTAATCATTTGACGACAGTGACTCACTTGCAGGTGATTTATAAGAGCGGTAGCATATTTTCCTTATTAGTTTTGTTTACAATAAGCACAATACTAGTTAATGAAAAGTTTATCTATTAAAAAAAATGTAGGTTTGCAGCTCTATATGATACCATGGCAATGAGGCACAATTAAATCACATTATATCCATTCAGTCTGATTGAGAATATAATATATTGGCTGCCATGAGAAGAATATTCCTAAATATAACTACTTGTGTGACCTGTGTCAGTGTGATCATTTTGTGGTTTTATATTGTTGTAGACTTCTTGTGGTAATAAATGGGCTAATTTTTCCAAATCTTGATGCTTGCACATTGCAAATCACAATAAAAAGGCAATTTAAAAGTTGAGACTTTTCCAGTTTCTTTGGCAAAAAAGTGAGGGATGAGAAGGAAGATGGGACTGTGAGATTTGAGGATGGAAGAATGAAAGAGAGACCAGGTGACAGGTGAAGGAGGCCATTGAAAGTGCAACAGGTGAAGAAATGAGTGAAGATGAGGAGATTTCAGTCTGCCACTAGTAGAAGTCAAGTATGCCTGACTATGTGGGAGCCTTAACAACAGGTTGCAGATGAGGATATCATATTATTAATTCAAGAAATTAACACATTGATTGTGATTAGACAATTTTTTTTTTTCATTGTAATAGACTGCTGGTAGACTGTAGATGTTGAACGTTCATTGCTGACTTTTTGTCTGCCTCATGCTTTGGGTACTAAAGTTACTATACCTGTGTTCAGGGCACAGGGAAATACATCCTTTGCTTTTGATTTTTTATTATAAGAATAAATGTAAGAGAAAGACCTAAATTGTTCTTAGGTTCTTCCAGAAATTTACCACTGACATGTCAGCTTCCTTGCTTTTTTATTGTTTAAGGATTTAATTATCTTAATGGAGTTTAGACAAAAATTCAGAATGAAAGACTCACCTTCACCGCCTCCACCTTCCAATGACTCTTCTGTGCGTCTCCCTGCCTTCCAATCAGGATCCTGTCCGCCTGATTCTCCATCCAGTCACCTTCCGACGCCTTGCTTTTAAAGGACCTTCAGCGGTGGTAATCCTCGCTTGTCAGCTGAGCTCATCCCTCCTCCACCCCACCTCTACCATCTTCCTTCCCATCTCCTCCCAGCTTCCTCGCTCCCTGGCCGCCAATCCACCACCAGTGTCTGATCGGGGGGAAGACATCTCTAAATCTAAACCTTACAATGTTCATCTTAACTCATTTCATTCTCAGCATTCATGTCTTCCTCCCAGGTCCGAGTGCCAAAGAAATAACCATGTAATTTCACATCATTAAAACTTTTCTAATTGCCATCCCTTTTCTTTGTGAGTCTTTTCAGATTGAATTTACTTTCAACCCATCAACTTGTTTAGAACTTAAAAGTTTATCATAGCATAAATCTGAGGTTAAAAAATAAAGTTTTAGGCACCATTCATAGCTTTCATTAGTTAGGTGCCAGAAGACAATCCATTTGTAGATTTGTTTATCACAAGTTATTTTGTGCCACATCTAGTTTATTCTTTAGTACTTTAGCACACCTGCTGCTTCTGTCAGTTCATCAAGAATTCACCTGTATACTTATTTACTTTTCCAGCTGCTAAGGTAAGCTAGCAAGGCAGTTGGACTGGGACATTCCCACTAAACGCTGCCTGATCTAGGCCCGGCACTGTGGGATTTCCGCTACCGGTTTTCTGTTTGTGGTGGCTGAAAGTAAATATAAAACGTTGGCTTTTCATCTAAACATAACTTAGTGAGTGTGAACTCTTTATTTTCCATTTTTCATGATTTTATGCAGACAGCTCTGCATTTGGATGAAGTTTCCCAAAAGCTCCCAGTGATCCTCTTCACCCTTATGCCCTGCCATCATCTACTCCATTCTCTTTGCATCCTTTTACATTATATATTTGCTAATGATTTGACAATCAAGACATCAATCCCCTGTATTTTTGGACAGATTATCTTTTTACTAATACTTTTTACTGATTACGTTTTTACTAAAAACATTTTGTTTGTGCTGTGGGTATCTGATAAGAGTTTACCTGATTATTATAATAGTAAAAGGAAAATAAATGTGTTAATCAGTGTTTAGTAATTATTGTAAATGAATCATGCAGTTGTGAAGCAGCAATTCTGACCTGATACATGTTCGTAAACATTAAACTTAAAGTAATTATTTAAACTTTACATAGTGGGCTCACACTCATGGTTTTCTGTTGAATGGCATCAGACCGGGTCAGGGCTGGACTGGGACCAAAAAAATGGCCCTGGCATTTTTGGTCATGGCGGCCCACCATAATTAGTAATGACGTAATTAGTAATGATAAGCGGAGACACATGATATACCATTGTCATTGTTTTTCTAGCTGCTTTGACCCACATGCAGAAATACATTCAGGAAACAAAAAAGGTTTAATAAGTTTATTAAGAAGTGTTTGAATTCTAGAACCAGGAACTCACCGCTGTATGGAGAAGGGGTAAATGGTAAGTGGCAGATATAACAGAGTTGTTGATCTTGATATAATTTTGCTTACAGGTAGAGACGTGAAGATCTGCTAGGGTGGGGAAAGAAGGATGGAAACTCCAGTAGTGTCAGGTAAGTGAATCCGTCCAGGTAATCCTGTCTTACTCGCTTTGAGATAATGATGGCACCAGGTGGGTTTTTGTGGAGGATGAGCACTGTGGAGGGTGAGCTAAGTTTGTTTGCAGGTAAATCTGAGGAGCCTTGGAACCAGAACGCTGCCAACTGGGAACGCAATCCGTGAAGTCTTCTTGAAAAGAGTGGGTCAGGGTTCTCTGCATAAGCAGACTGGATACTGATGCCCGGGAATGAAAGGTCACCTGGGAAGGAGGACACGAGAAGGTAAGTACTCTGAATAATCACAAAGAGATTTGTTTTGGCCAGCTAGAGTTACCACTGCAGGTTAACACTCAGGCACTGGAGTGTTGGCAGCTTGAGGTTCTAATGCTCCTCTCCTGATGAGGCTGATGGAGAACACCTGTTGGCTCAGCTCCTACCGTACGTCGTGTGCCATCTAGAGGTGGGAAATGGTTAGTAGCAGGCAAACAACAACTCCCAGAACACTGACAACCATAGGATCTATGCACACATTGTGTTGTTAAAAATTAAAAATAAAACCTACAAAGAAGAGAGTAACCATGTTAAAAATGTCCTACAGAGAGGCAAAATATCCATGTTAAAAAACATGGCAGCACATTAAAGTAGAAAAAAAAAACAGAGAATGTGTGAGAGAAAAAGAAATGTAGAGCACATCACCCCAGTTTTAAAGTCCTTAAACTGGCACCCTGTATCACAGAGAATAGACTTTAAAATACTCCTGCTCGTTACTTGCACTTACACATTCGTTATAAATTAATGAATGGCAGATTTGCTGTCAGTGTATCAACCTCCCAGACTACTGAGGTCTTCTGATTCTGGTCTTCTCTGCATCCCTGGAAACCGGGACCAAACATGGAGAAGAATGTACAAGTTGATTAATGCACTTGCCTTGATATCTTTCTGTTTTGATTCTATTGAATTGACTTTGTAAAGTACCTTGAGACAACATGTTGTGATTTGGCGCTATATAAATAGCTTATTTCTTTAAATCAAGGTTAAAAACCCATTTATTTAAGTTGCCTTTGACTGTTCTATTTAAACTGTTCACTGAAACGTCATTGGTTTTAGACTGTAGTTCAACTTTTTTCTCCTGCCTTTAATATGACACATATACGTTTTTACATCATTTTGTTTCTCTTCCTAAATAAAAATAAAGCTTCCTTAAGAGATGCAGAGAAAGGCAGACAAATAAATTAAAGAGAAGAGATAATTTAAAGTATAGTTAAAATAAGCGTTAGGTGAACAGAGAGATAATAGCTTATTTTGTACTTACACATGCTGACTAAAGGCTGCAAAGACCTTGGTGCTCAGGAGGAGACAGAGGTGAGGTCAGATGTATCTGATACTGTGCAAAATGCAATTTCTTGCAATTTTTAACGGGTTATAAGATTTTGATCAGGGTTGTATATATTAGCTATTGCCTGAATTTGTTAATTTGAAATCTGTTACTCATTTGTATTTGTTTTTTATTTCAGTCTTTTTTTTTATTTGTCCAGAATTTGTAAAACCTATATTTTTTTCTGTCTGATTACATAATTATAAATAATAAATCAGATGTTTATGATAAAACATTTACTCAGTACTTGAGTAGCATTTTTACCAAATACCTTATATTGAAGTAGTGCTACTCTGTCATCAATACAAATTTAGGGTATTCCACCCACCTCTTCATCATAATTATAAAAACAATAACTTTTGGGCAAGCTAAAATAGCACTCTAAATTGGACTACTTGGTATTATTGGAAAACCACGACAAATGTAGGCAAATCTCTCTCACTTCCCCACCCATACAACAGCCCCCTGCATGAAACCTCTCTCTTGGTATTAAATTGTACATAATGGTCACACATGCTATCTTCTTATAGCACGAAGATAGCTCCTTTTTGTTAATGTAAAGGTGAGATTTGACATTATGAAATGAAAAATTGTGTTTTTCATGCTTAATTCACTCAGCTAGTTCTTTTCAGCAACATCTTACCTGGCTGTTGGTAGTTAACATGACCTCTTCCTCAATCTGGCCCTGCTGTGTCTAGTCTCCCCTCTCCTCTTTCTCCTCTGAATCCAAAGTCTTAAACCCAAGGCTGACTTGACCACAGACTTAAAAGCTACATCTTCCTCTGTGCTACAGGTGTGTATCTCCTCAACCGCCTGTGCACTTGTGGTGTCAATATTTTTTTCACATTTTGCCGCGTCCACATTTAAGCTTTTAAGCCATATGTCTTGCCTTCTCTGTATGGGACGCCAAAGTGTTCAAAATTAAATAAATAAATGAAGCATTATGAAATAAGTATCTATATCAATAAATAATTGATAATGATTTAATGTGACAATGAAATTGTGAAACAATTGAATGCATATTAAATTCTCAACTCATTTTTATGAAAGATATTCCATTTTCCATTTTTAAAAACCAGCTAATTAATTTAAAAGATTCTAATTTTCACACAGGCGATATTAATCACATGTTGGTTTTTACGGCGCTCAGTTTTACCATGTTTCAAGTTCATTTTTGTTACTTTGACCCTTTACAGTGACACATGATTTCACTCTGCAGTCAGTCTAATAGTCACATAAAAGTCATGATTTTACTCTATTCCTAATTCAAGCTTTAAAATGGCATAAACTGATGTTTAATTCAGCTATGTGCCGGTTGAAGGCTCTGGAAGTTGCCCAGCTCAGCACTGAGAACTTGGTAACTGCTAACTTTTGGAAAACTTTAAGCATGATGAGGAGTGGGTCGAAAGAGAGCTGTCATCATCATGGATAATATGTGTAATATTGAATTGAGTAAATAGTGAGAAAAACATCATCTTTAAAAGCTTTGCCCCCTCCTGTTAACTGTTATGGTGAAAGGTAGGCATTACTATGGATAGAAATGAAAGTAATTGAACTGTATCAAGAGACTCCATCTTCACCTCAATGGTGGTAGGACAGACAACCATATACACAACCATGGATTGGGCCCCAGCGGTTGACCAGTTTGACCATTAAGGCTTCACTAAGACTACATTCACACTGAGTCAAGTGCTGCCCAAATCCAACTTTTTGCCTAGATTGCCCCAATTCCAATCTATTCACCTCCAAAAAGTTCTAGATTGTGCTACTTTCATATGTGGTACTAAATCGGATACATATCTGATCTTTTCAAAGCATCCGTACTCAGAACTGTCATGTCGCATGTCAACTTTTACACACGTGGACAAAATTGTTTGCACCCCTCGGTTAATGAAAGAAAAACCCACAATAGTCTCAGAAATAACTTGAATCTGACAAAGAAAATAATGAATAGAAATTCTATGAAACTGGACAAATGAAAGTCAGACATTGCTTTTCAAACATGCTTCAACAGAATTATTTAAGAAAATAAACTCATGAAACAGGCCTGGACAAAAATGATGGTACCCCTGAAAATAATGTGACCAAAGGGACATGTTAAATCAAAGTGTGTCCATTAATTAGCAAGTGTGTCCATTAATTAGCATCACAGGTGTCTACATTCTTGTAATCAGTCAGTGGGCCTATATATAGGGCTACAGGTAGTCACTGTGCTGTTTGGTGACATGGTGACAAGAAATTTAAGATCCATAGCACTGTACCCGACATCCCGGACCGGCCCCCAGGGGGAAAAAATTGAGACAAAACAAAGGACGGTAATACGAAGGGTAAAAAAAAGGCCGGAAAAACCTTGAGGAGATTTAAAACTAAACTTCAAGCTCAAGGAACATCAGGTCAAAATCACCCCACCCCCACGTTGTTTGAGGCAAAGTGGACATAAAAATAGGAGAGGGACCAAGGAAACAATTTTGTTGAAAAAAAAAACAAAAAAGAGCCAAAATGGAATTTGCCAAATACCTTTTGACAAGCCACAAAGCTTCGGGAGAATGTCCTATGGACAGGGATGAGACGGGAAATTTCATTTTTGGGGCAAGGCAAAATGCTCAAATTTAAACAGACGGAAAAATAAAACATATGAAAAAAAAGGAACCCCACTGTCCCAAATGTGAAACAAGGAGGAGGTCTTTTATTTTTCGGGGACTGTTTTGCTGCATCTGGCAAGGGGGGGTTTCGAATCTGTGCAGTGTATAATGAAATCTAAAAGACTATCAAAAAGATTCTAAAGAGAAATGTGCTGCCCGGGTTTTCGGGAAAGGGTTTAGTCTCATTTGCAGGTAAAGGGGTCTTGAAAACGGGGACTTGTTATGATGTGGTCCCAATATTGTCAGCTCCCATTTCTCAACCACTTTATAATAACACAGAGACCCCGACATTCATTACTATATCCGTAAACGGTGCGCTGCTATGTGATGTCACATTCTCCTTCTGCACATGAGGTATGCTATAGGGTCGTGAACTGTTCTGGACTGAAAGTCTGATGGTAGTCGCATTTAATTAGCAGTTTAATCGACCATGCAAAAAAAAAGGTTTCGGCAAAAAAATCGCAATTGAGCATCAAGACTTGCAGTGTGAACATAGCCTTTAACATAACATTCAAACTAATTCATGTGGGCACTTAGTTATTTTAGTGTATTTTTTTGGAGGGTAATTTATTTTATTTAGTAAATGTTTGAGAAATTTGGACAGTTATTCAATATAAATATTTATCTGATATTAGTCCGTATTCTTTTGTATATTTGTCAAATTTTGTGTGGCGGAGGACCCTGGAATGCAGACACGCAGGAAGCATAGGTGGTGAGTAAATGATTTAATAAATAATACTTACTTCAGCAAGTGGTGGCAAAAACAGGTATGGACAGACAGGCTTGACATGAACGAAGGACATACATGAAGAGAGATGAACTGACCGAAAACAGGGTGACGTGATCCAAAATGTTTCTGCAAAGAATGAACAGGATGAGGGTTTATATGAATGGCAAGACACAGGTGAAAAACAAAACTGATTAACATAGTGCAGGTGGGCCACTGAAGCTGATTGCTTAACAGACAGGAGAGAACAAAACGTGGCTGGAGCAAGCAGAAATTCAAGGATACAAACTAATCGGGAAAACATTTACGCACAGAACATGAACTGGAACACAAGAAACTAAAGCACAGCCTGGAAAATAATAAACAAACAACATGCAAAACGTAAACTGGAAATAAGAATATCTTGAACCCAAACAAAGACCCAAACACCCTCAAATCACGACAATATTAACCAATTGTAACCAATGTAACACTAACTAGGGACCGGTTAGCTGGCCTCATTGATGCCAGGTTATAAGGGATTAACATTTCTTTGTCTTGGCTTTTGACCAAAACTAGAAACCCTGGGGTATGAAGTTCTAAAGACTTTTAGCATCAGTTATCTGTAATACATTTTTATGTTTGTTATGTTTGTTTTATAAAAAGTAGAATGAATGATCAAAAGCTAGAATCATTCAGCACAGTATTTGATAGGAATGACGTTCTGATCATCAATTTATTAAAAACATACACATACATGATTTAGGCACAGTATAAAATTGGTATACATATATTGAAATAAACAAGTAAAAGAAATCATGCATAGTCCACTGTTTAACTCTGTTTCTCTCCTGGAAGAAACCACTGAGGAAACTATTGCCATAACTCTGTGAACATAAAAATCATCCTGGAACCAGTGCTTCTGTTCAGCTACTGGTCAGTGACAGCAGATGGCTATTCATCCGGTGCGTGTTTCTGGTTCTGCTGGAGGTCATTCTTCCACAGCCAATGCATGCTCATGCAGCAACCTGCAGAGCATATTAGCATGGCTATAGTTGTGCTTGGAATCATTAAAACCCATTAGCATAAGCATAGAATAAGAGCGATACCTATCCGTCCCTCATGGTCGACCTACATTTCAAACATGGCTTCCAGATTTTTCTATCAATATCACAAATCCTTCTCCACTAAAGCTGCATTAACACTCTCTCAATCAGGAGTCTGCCTAGACTGGTTTATTCTCCCCACTGAAATTTTGTCATGACGCAAGCCACCTCTGATTCCTGTGGCTCAGTTGGCCATCAGAGCACTCTTTGTTCTTCTCTTCCTTTTTTCCTGCACTCCTGCCCGGCCAAACTCAATCTACTGGCTTCCCGCTCCAGTCTCCTTACGAACTAGAATGGTATCTCTTCCTTTTGCAGCAACATCGTTTTCTCGGCTGACTCATTTCAGTTCTTTACGGTCTGTACCATCTCGGTTAAAAAAGATGGTCTCTCAAACGGATGGTTCTCAATCCTTTCGTTGTCAGAGCCTTGCATGTGAACACCTCATTATAGCTAAAAAATATACAGAACATAAATACCTTCAGTAACTCTAACAATATTCCATGAATGAATTATTTACCTTAAATCTTTACAACCCCCCTTTATCCTTGATAGTCTTTCCCTTGAGTGCTTTTACCACATATATTTATTAAATTTGTACCCATCACCTTCTATATTTTCTCTGTACAATAAAATAAATGCAACGCAAATTATTTTGTCTGTGAGTTTACTTAGCTTATTATATTGAAACTAGTAAACCTTCGTATTAGCTCCCTCTACTGGGGGGATGTACTTTTAAAAGCAATCTGTTTGCTCCGTAGCATATTTAAATATTCATTTACGCATTCGAACATTTATACCAACCTTGTTCCCTTATTAACCAAGCACTAAGGAACCATTTACTGATTTAATATACATCTTAACTATATCTTTTTCCGTCTAATTGTGGAGCTCACTTTCTCTCTGCGTATCGGGTCGGTGCTGCGTTGTTCAGTTTGCGGCAATCGATTTACAGCACCTTCCTGGACTAAATGTTTTCAAAATTCAAGCATTACCTGCATGACTGCCTCAGAAAAATAACAAACTCTTACTAAACAATTTATGAACAGGCATTATTAGTAAGTTCATTTCACGGACATTGCTCTTACCTCCGTCGAATCCTGGCTGGCGGTAACTCATAACTTCATCATTTCTGCCCGTCAAGTTCCAGGTTATTCTAATTCACTTGCTGATGCCCTGTCTCGTTTAAAATTTTCAGGTCTTCAGCCGTCTCTGTCCATCAGCCTGCTTTTACCCTACTCCAATTATTCCTCTCTCTCCTTCCTCTTTCGCAATCTGCCAAACACTGCTGTATTTCAGGTCTAGCTTCTTCTACTTTCAATCCTTATTCCTTTGCCTGGCAAAACTTTGCCTTGCTAATAACACGTCATCGTACCCGGTTTACATTCAGTCCTAGATTTAATTACTCATTGTTTTGAACACCATCGTTTCAAGCTCCCCTACAGCCGCAGCCTATTAGCAGGCATCAATTTTTATCAAAAGATCATCTTTCTGAGCCCACTCCGAGCCTTTTCTCTCATTACGCTTTAACTTCTCCTCAAAGGCATCTCAAAACATTGCATTCCGCAGCCTGACTCACGGAGACGTGTTACACTTCCCCTCTGTGAAAATCTTCTTATGACCCTTCGTTCTGGCCGTTTTTCACCTTATTTCAAATCTCTTCTGTCAGTGCCTCCCTCCTCGCCTTCTACGGCTTTCTTAGACCATGCGAATTTACCTCTCCTTCTAATTCATTCATGCCATCTAGAGATTTAGCCTTTTCAGACCTCAAGTTCTATCCAGACCATTTCAAATTTTACCTCAAACAAACTAAAACTAAAGGTCCATGTTTAATTTCTATTGCTCGCCTTGATAGCCCATTTTGTCCTTTCCAAACCATGTTCACTTTTGCTGTCAAACGTCTTATAATCAGCTCACCCAGCATGCCCCTTCCTCACTCCAGAAGGAGTTTCCACGATCGCCTCCTGGTCCCTCAAATTTCTAAGGCAAACTTTGTTCAGTGCAATCTTCTCCCTAGTCAGTTCTCAGGTCCCTCAATCAGAATTGGGGCAGCCACTTCAGCAGCTACCCAAGGAGTTTCCACAGCTTCCCACTGGCCACTGGTCGACTTCAGCATTCTCTTCATATGTCCACCCAAACTTCCATTCTGTGCTATCTGCTCAACAATCTATCAGCTCTTAGGTAAGAGCTTCTGCATTATCTGGTGGTGGTTGGCTTTTCAGTTTAAACTTATTCTTGCTATGTGAGACTGTTTCATCAAACCTCAGTATTTCCCCTCATTGTCTTCAAGGTCCTCATCCTCCAACATCCGTCAGCTGATGATATCTGTTATGTCTCTGACGTTTCTTATCACTTCATTCTCTCTAGATCAAGCTCCCTCTATGCCTTGTCAGGCACACGCCTCATCCAGCTGGCACACGCCTCATCCCTCTCTACGCCTTGTGAGGCACACGCCTCATCCCTCTCTATCCCTTGTCAGGCACAGTCCAGCCCTTTCACTCCTTGTCAGGCTCACTAATTTTCTTTGCTATCTTTCAGGCTCAGATCATCCCTTTTTTACACCCGTCAGTCAGACCACCTTCATTCATACTAACTCCCATACTGTTTTTATGTCAGTCTCGGCCCCGACATCTGCCTTTTTTGGGGGTAAGACATCTCCAATTCTAATCCTAGATGTCCATTCAAGCTCATGTCATTATCGGCATCCATGTCTTCCACTGGGGTCTGAGCACCAAAGATATGAACTTTATCTATAAACTCCTCTCCCCAGTCTTCACTTCATGCTTCTTCTTATCACGTACCGTCACGTCATCCTCGTTTATCTTCATCATTTTTCTTCTCATAGGTTCAATTCTCCTCTCTTTCTCCCTCACTGGCCTCTCTTTTTTCTCCTTGCTCTCTCTGCTTAACTCTTCATCATTCCCATTGCCTCGTGGCAATGCATGCATTTCTCGATGCCTTCGTGGCACAAAACATTTTTGTCATTGCCTCCGCGGCAATGCTTCTGTTTCTCGATGCCTCCGCAGCACGAAATATCATCATTGCCTCTGTGGCAATTCATTCATTGTCGATGCCTCCGCGGCACGATATCATTGCCTCCGCGGCACAAAATATCATCTTCATCGCCACCGTCCAATTCATACCTCTCCATCTCCTATCAGGCTCGACTCCTCCTTTCTCCTATCTCATCCTTTCACTGTGCCTATCCAGCTCTTCCCTTTTCTACTTTCTCATCCATGTTCTCCCCTCATCTGTCTCTATGCATAAGTTTAACCCTGCCTACCAAATCACTCATCTAGTTTGTTTAATTCCAGCCTCGGCCTCAGCCCTTTTTGGCCATCTACGCTATTGGCAAGCGTATCGAACTATGCCTTGGCAGGCATCTAAATCCAGCCTTGTCAGGCTCATCACTATCTACGCCATTGGCAGGCGTGCCCTAACATGCCTTGGCAGGCATTTCATTCAGCCTTGTCAGACTCCCTCACGCCATTGGCAGGCGTTTTCGAACATGCCTTGGCAGACATCTCATTCAGCTTCGTCAGGCTCATCACCATTCACGCCATTGGCAGGCGTTTCATTCAGCCTTATCAGGCTCACTCACGCCATTGGCAGGTGTTTCCGAACATGCCTTGGCAAGCATCTCAATCCTACGCCTTGTCAGGCACTCATCTAGCCTCCTCGACACCCGGTCAGGTGCAGCCCCATCTTCGTCTGACCTGTCACCGGCCCTCTACGCCTCTTCAGGCTTAACTCAGGTAAGCCCATTCGGGCCTAAACCATTCAAAACTTTTGGTCTGAATTTTCACTCCCCGCTCATCACAGATCATTCATAACTAATTTATTTCTCCTTCAGTACAGCCTCAGCTCGGCCTCGGCCCTTTTGGGGGAAGACATTAGTAATCATAATATTAAGATGTTTTTTCAAAACCACTTCATCCTCAGCGTTTACGTCTTCCTCCGGGATTCGATCGCCAAAGGAATAATCTTTCATTAATAAACTCTCTAGCCGTCATCTTGTTGTTTCTCCATTATGTGAGTCTTTCCAGGTTGAAATGGAGTTTAAATGAAAATTCAACATAGAAGACTCACCACTCCCGCCATTTCCAATCACTCCTCACTGGCTGCTCCAATCAACGGCCGTGCGGCCCTCCAAAGAAATTCCAACCAACACCATTACTGACCATCACTGCCAAACTGATAATGCTGAAGGATGTTGCAGGCAGCAGATCGCTCTCCACGGTGTCTCCAGACTCTGTCACGTCTGTCACATGTGCTGAGTGTGAACTTGCTTTCATCTGTGAAGGACACAGGGCGCCAGTGGCGAATTTGCCAACCCTGGTGTTCTCTGGCAAATGCCAAGCGTCCTGCATGGTGTTGGGCTGTGAGCACAACCCCCATTTGTGGACGTCGGGCCCGCATACCATCCTCATTGAGTCGGTTTCTAACCGTTTGTGCAGACACATGCACATTTGTGGCCCGCTGGAGGTCATTTTACAGGGCTCTGGCAGTGCTCCTCCTGTTCCTCCTTGCACAAAGGTGGAGGTAGCGGTCCTCCTGCTGGGTTGTTGCCCTCCTACGGCCTGCTCCACGTCTCCTGGTGTACTGGCCTGTCTCCTGGTAGCACCTCCAGGCTCTGGACACTACGTTGACAGACACAGCAAACCTTCTTGCCACATCTCGCATTGATATGCCATACTGGATGAGCTCCACTACCTGAGCCACTTCTGTTGGTTGTAGTGTCCGTCTCATACTACCACGAGTGTGAAAGCACCACCAACATTCAAAAGTGACCAAAACATCAGCCAGAAAGCATAGGTACTGAGAAGTAGTCTGTGGTCCCCACCTGCAGAACCACTCCTTTATTGAGTGTGTCTTGCTAATCACCAAAGATTTCCCCCTGTTGTCTATTCCATTGCACAACAGCATGTGAAATTGATTGTCAATCAGTGTTGCTTCCTAAGTGGACAGTATGATTTCACAGAAGTTTGATCTACTTGGAGTTATATTGTATTGTATTGTTTTAAGTGTTCCCTTAATTAAGACATACATGTATATATATATATATATATATATATATATATATATATTATATATATATAATTATAATATATATATATAGATATAATATATATATATTTTAAATAAACAGACAAAATAACAACAGCATTGTAGACACACAAATAGACCAATATTACTCTGTGAGCCCCATCATCCCATGTCCAAAATGCACACTCCCACACAAACATACACACACGGATACATTTGATGAAGGAGTGGCCTGAGGTCTTCATGGGAGAGTGAGCTGTCTTTTTGAGAGGTGAGCCAGGGGACAAGAAGGAAAGATGGAGTAGAGAAGAGATATAAAGCAAGTGACAGTAGGGGCCAAGCAACAGAACTCAGAAGCAAAGATAAGAAAAACTGTGAGAAAATGCTGTTGACGTTTGTTTGTTTGTTTCTCTATGTTGCAAATAAAAGTTTAATCATTTATTGAAAACTTCTTGGGGCTTAAATATCACATTATTAAAATTGTTAGGTGGTGTGTCATTCTCAAGTTTACTATATAGTAAATTGATCTGAGTGCTATCCTTTGTATTTAAGTATTGTTTGTAGTGTAATATAATATGTCTCAAAGAATAGTTTTTTGTTGTCTCTAGTATGCTGTGAAATTATGCAGCTTGGCATATTCTAAATCAGTTGAAAACAGCCTTAAGGCATATCAACCACAGACATGCTTATATTGCTAAAACAATTATTCTGTAAAGTCATTTCAGGAAATTTAAATAAGCTATTTCTAGTTTCTGAGCAGAGAGAAAGCTTTCAAGAACATGTTGGTTAATAAAATTATTAAAGTTTAATGGGGAAATCCTAAAAGAGACAACCAACCTGACATGACTGATTAATATTTAGACTTTGATTACAAGTACTTTGCAGGTTTGGGTAGAGAAAACAGTTTTACAGGTGTTTAAGTTTAAGTTCCAGGACATCAGTCATCACTCTTCCAGGCTGTAGTTTTCTAAGTCAAAAAGTTGCTGCTGGCACAAACCCCTTTGGCATGTACTAAGTAACCTCCAAACAGTTTTATCTCCTTATGCATTGATGAGCTGGGATGGGGCAGATCAGGAGATGTACATTAGGGAGCTATCTAAATGGGTTTAAGGCAGCTAAACAGAAGGACATGGTTCAGTTTTATGTTTTTGTTAACAACTCAATCTCTGTTGACATGGCAACAGTAGAGATGTGAAAATGCCTTAATTCCCCCGCCAAGCCTCTAGTAGGTGGTGTGTTCTTTGAAACTCAACAACAACGCAAACACTTCCTGCTAACAAAACGGAGGAGGAAATGAGCACTTTGTTGAATAACCATCGTTAAATTCAAAGGAGTCAGCACCATGATTAGGTAATCAGCAATCCACCATTGTTATTGTTGATATCTTCATCTTCTGTAGGTTTTAAACTGGTCCGCAGCTGTTATGTTGTGCACGAGCATTCATTTCTACTGATTTTAATCATACTGGGCATGAGCTGGGTATTCCCCATAAAAAAGATTAAAATTTTCCCATCAACACAACAATAGAGACTGGGATGTTTTCAAACCATTACACTCTCGAAGCCATTCTCAATTGACAGAGAAAACGTGTGCCGTTGTGTGAACAAAACAGTAACTAAACAACTAAGCTTTTCTGTTTTCCTCAGAAAACTTAATGTAAACAGGGCCTTAGTCAGGAGAGGGAAGCGACAAGCTGACAGTCATGCTCCCTCTCTTAAATTAACATTTAGAGCTACAAATCTAGGCCAGTTGTCTATGTGTATCTCTTAGGTCAATCCTTTTAACAGAGCTCATTGGTCTTAGGTTTATCTGCAGAAGCATCAGGAAATTAGAACCAGTGCAGAGGTCTTGTTGTGCTATGATTACAGGGCAGCAGAGACTGACGTTCTATAGTAATATGCACACACAAGGGAAGAGAGAACAGTGGTGGATGAGTTTGCTCCCTGTAATCATTAGGCTTGAAAGAGTACGATGATATGAGGCTGACAATTGATAGATAGCAAATGTCTTTCCCAAATAAGACACACATACTGGCAGTTAGGATATCAATAGAGGGCCAGAGATGAACAGCTGCTTTTAATAGTTGGGCAGAAGAATTTTGTCACAGGTGAGCATAAGTGTTTTAGCGGCTGTACCAATGGCAAATGTACCTCCTGTAAAGTCCACTGGAGCAATACTGCCCCCAATACAATCTGTTCCAACTGCATGACGTTGTTAGGCCCGGTCTAAAAATCTGTGTGAAAGCCAAACGTGCAAACTGAAGGTGTGAATTTCCTAATTTTTACCGACCCCTGGAAAAGACCAGCAGCGTGCATGCGCCATGAGGACCTGTTTCTTGTAGGACAGTTAGCCTCTCTACTCTAACTTTGTGTGGATTGACTTTACTTGAATCTGTCTTCTTAAAAAGTTAACATTGAACATGGAACTTACTCTTTTACCCTTGACCAAAAGCTGAGAGAGGAAATGCCACAGTGGAACCAACCTTCCTGTTGAATGATGTGTTCAGAAAGAGAGAACATTTACTAAAGTGGAATGGCTCCAGTTTGAAAAATAAAAATAAAATAAAACAAAACCCTGCCGTAAACAGTGTTTCCAAAATCAGGACTACTGTCAGCAGATTTTAAATGATTACACAGCATTCAGGAATACTCTTAAGATAGAATGTTTTTCAGCTAAAAGTTTTTTTTTTTTTTTTTCACATGCCCAAATCTTTCTAAAATTAACAAAAACATGATCTAAACAAGTTGAGATTTAGGATGCTACATGGGTGGGTGATGTTCCTCTCCGGCATGTCATTTATTTTGATAAATTTTGATGTTTAGTGTACCGCACATTAAAACAACTCATTCAAAGCACATTTAATCTCTCTATATGCGGAATGTCAGCAGCTTTTAAAATCGTTTGTGTCTGTGTGTTGACACTGAGTATTTTCAAACTCTGCCGAGACTCTGGACTGGCGTCACATGCATCATACTTCAATATTCTCGGAGCCTGGTGCCTGTCCCTAGCCTTTGGTCCAGTGGACGTGCCTATGCCTCTCTCCTTTGTTGGAACTCGAACACAGGTGCCTATTGGGGTCATTCGGGGAGCTGGCTCCCTGGGAGAGCATTTTGCCCCCCAGTCCTTCCCTCCCCATCCCTGGACACCTCCTTCTGGGGTCGGAGGGAGAGGGAGTGGCCCATGCAGTATGCAGTGTTGATTGAGATGTGGCTTTGCTTTGATGGAGGGGCTGACCAGCCAGCCTGCTTGGTGTGGCGAGGTGTACCGTGCGGGAATATGGGTGGCTGTCATGCTGGGGCACCTTCGGGGTTTGGGTGTGGGGTTCGTGGGGTTGTCCGGTCCTTGGCGTGCTGTGGTGGCCTTCCTCCATTGCATCCTTCTATGGCTTTGGTCCCTGGCCGGGCGGCAGACTGCGGTTGGTGGTCGGGTGGGTGGTGCGGTGGAGCATGTCTTGTGCCTGCACTGGGGCGGCTGGTGGGTTGTGGTTGGTCTGCCCAACCTGGTTACCCGGCTGGTGCATGTTTCCCTCTCATGAACTGATGGGCTGGGGCTGCTGACGCTGACCGGATGGTTGGGCAGGCTTGGCGGTGTGCTGCTCTGCTGGCTGTTGTGTCCGGGGGGGGGGGTTCAAGGCCGTGGGCTAGAGGGTGGTGTGGAGGGGCTGCAGCGTGTGGGGTGTGGGGGGTTGTGTCCTCTTCTTGCATGTGGGGTCACCGGTATTTGGATCGGCGGAGTGGCGGTGGTAGAGCTGAGCTGGATAGTGTTTCTCCCTTCTCCCTTGCAGTGGCAGTGATGTGGTGTGTTTGTGTGGTTGCGGAGGCATGGTGGGGGATGCTGGCCAAAGGAGTAGGACCAATTAACGCAATAAAGATCTGAAGAATCTTCAAAAAAGGCATTCATGCATTTTTTTGTCAAGGCAAGATCATGCTCAGAGAGTCTGTTTTAAGCATATAAGCATATAAGCATATAAGCAAATCCTCAGGGAGTGTTGTGGAAAGCTAAACAGGTGAAAATGTTCCGGAATGGATACCAACAATAAATGAAACTGGTAGTCTTTACCATGTTTGACATAGAAAACCAGCTTATCATTGCATGTGCTTGCTTCCAGAGGTTGACCCTGAGGGCTAAATCTACTCCTAAACTATTAGCAAGATTCAGTGGATTACAGTTATGGAGGACTCATCAGATCCTTTTGTTTTACTAAAGGGCTATTACTGGACTGTTGCCAGCAATACTATTGAACAGGAAGTAATCAGGGTCTTGAGGTTTAAGTGAATTTGAAAGTGTCTTGATCAGGAAAACATATTGGGCTCTCATATTCGAGCCACTGTTGGCTGTTAGACTTGATGAAACAGATGTAATCAGTTCAAAAGAAACTTGGCAGTGGAGCAATGTGCTGAAAAACAACCAAACAAAGGCAATTGGGCAAAACTCCACAATTCTGCTACCCATGCCTCTCCTCTGCCTGAGAGACAAGAATCTGCAAATGCTACCTTGTATCTCTCTGTTGGATAGGTGGAGACCAGGAACTTGAACTGAAGAAAGTATTGTGCGAGAAAAGGCCAGCGGTAGCCAGAATCCCCAGAATGACACTCAGGTTTTGACAGATGAGGAATTGAGCCTCAAGCGATGTGAACTGTTAAGCTAAAAGACAGCCGGGGAATGAGCGGGAGCACAGTGGTGCAGAGAGTCAGAGGTGAGTAAACCCTTGACAGGCTGATTTCTGACTTGACATTTTTGCATTTGATCAGCTGAAAAAGCACTGTTGTATGAGAGGCCCCATGAGACAAAACTTACAATTGCTCTTACATGCTTACATATACTCTCTCACAAACATAACTATTCACTTGCATAAAGACAACCAAACCCTCTCACAAACATTACTGTAATCTCAATTTCTCACACAAACACAATCAAACTCTCTTACAAACTCTATCAAACTCTCTTACATATACCACCAAACCTTCTTGCATATACCACCAAACCTTCTTGCATATACCACCAAACTCTTACATTTACCACCAAACCTTCCTGCATATACCACCAAACTCTCTTACATTTACCACCAAACCTTCTTACATATACCACCAAACTCTCTTACATTTACCACCAAACCCTTTTACATATACCACCAAACTCTCTTACATATATCGCCAAACCTTCTTACATATACCACCAAACCTTCTTGCATATACCACCAAACCTTCTTGCATATACCACCAAACTCTTACATATACCACCAAACCTTGTTACATATACCACCAAACTCGCTTAAATATACCACCAAACTCTCTTATATATACCATCAAAACCTTATTACATATACTATCAAACTCTCTTACAAACACTATAAAACTCTCTTACATATACCACCATATCTTCTTACAAACATGATCAAACTATCTTACTGGTCTGTGTGAATGAGAATAGGTGAATGTGTAAGAGAGTTTGATTGAAATGGAAGTAAACTTAAATTCTCAGTTACTGATTGGACCCCAGTAATGAGGAAGGAAAAAGCGGGTTTTTACAGACATTGGCTGCACGGTAAGGGAAAATGGCTGAGCGGGAGCGACTCACAGAGGCGATTAATATTTTAAGTAATATTGTAAATGCTCCTACAGTCGTAACAGCAGTATCCGAGATGTTAGATAGAAGCCGACAGTCAGCCTCAGACCCCTCATCTGTCGCCGCGGTTAATGCTGAAGTTAGACAGCTCTTCAGGCCAGGTGCATCCTACACTGCTAACAGCAGCAGTAGCAGCATCGCTGACGGAGCTATCCCGCACCCAAGCCAAGAACCACGGCCACGTTTTCAAAGTCAGCAGCATTTTGGTAGATGGAGCTCAAAATCGAGGAAGAGGTGAGTTAATAAATTACGGTTGCACTCGCATGTTAATTAGTTACCTAAAGAAAGTCTTTAAATTTTAGCACAACTAAGTTAGCATAGGAATTAAGAAGCAGGCATCACGACACAACAGGCATCAGTTGAAAAACACAGGAACATAGAGAAAAAACAGTACATAAACAGTACTTCTCTGTTGTTCTGTGATGACCCTTGATGTGACAAACTCCACTATTAAAAAAATAAACGATGCCTAACTGCTCTTGTTTCAGTTTAAGAGTGATAAATCTGATTCTGTATTAGACTGTTGGTTGTAATGTATTGTTAAAGCATACGTATTGACTAAATAGGGATGAGTTAAAATGCAAGTGCTAAGTTTTATAAGCACCTGTTTAAATGGCCTTGCCAATAGATATCTGTACATTATTTGTTTCATCTTACACATATTCCTAGGGCAAATCAGTGCCGTGTTTATGTCATGGCTCAAGTGCAATTGGGAATTTTAATTAAAAAACTGTAACATTCAAGTATTTTTTTTTGTCCCGTGGTCTGTTTTGTTAAAGGACAATGGAAGGATCTTTTTACAGACATTTGCAATTGCAGCTAAAATTTTAGCATTTGAAAAGTTCTCTATAAATTAGTTTCTTGGGTTATTTTAAATAATTTTTTCTATGTCTTGACATTGAAGAGGAAAAGTTTTAATTATTTGTGTAAATTTGTTGAAATGTTTTTTTAAAACAAGATTATTTTTAGTAAGTTTGTTATCCATGGTTTTGTTGATTGCTGCTGGGAAATGTGTTGTGAAATGTATTTTTGCTTGTTTTTTAGGCCCACAATCACAAATCATCCTACTTTTAACAAAGATGTCATACTTTTACTAAACTCCACATGGAAGGAAATCTGCAAATACAAAACCAAGAGAAGGCTTCATGAAAGTGGATACATTTTAAGTGCTTTGAGATGAAGAAATCATGGGACTGCAGGACAGTCATTGCAGAGATAAAGGAAGCCTTCAAGGATAAAATTCCTGATGATGTCAGGTATGGTTTTTGGAATGATGGAATATTAAAATGATGCATTCAGTGCAGTTAATGAGTTCAGGATTAATCACAATATTTTGAATGCTTCTTTTAGCATTGAACTTTTGATGCCATGTGGAAACAAACTTGTTTCACCAAAGTTGCGTGAAGGTCAAGAACTGAATGGCTTTATGATTCATAAGATATTCAAGTCAATGTCGGTGTACATTAGACCATCAACCAATCTTTCTCTTACGGTAAGATATTTAAAATGTTAGGTAAGTTTGTACAATTTTTCAGTCTACTGTTGAAACTTTGGTCATATAATTCATATCAATATTTTATAAATGTATTTGTTTGGTTTAGTTTGATGGTACAGACTCAGAAGACAGCTCTATGGAAGCAGATGCCCCATCAGCAACCACTGGCCATAGCATAGCAAGTCAGATGAGTTACCATATGAACACAAGGGCCAGAGGAAACCAGACTTCGTTGTTACAGGTTTCAAATTACCCTTGCACTTGAATGTCCAGGACTAACCAGCTCTCTGCAGCCCAACCAGAGAGCACTGACAGCTTGACCACAGCTAACCAGCTCTCTGCAGCCCAACCAGAGAGCACTGACAGCTTGACCACAGCTAACCAGTTTTCTTCAGCACAAGGGAATGATGTCACCAGCTTTATGAATGTTGAAGCAGTGAACCCAACTCCATCTGACTCCCGTAACATCTATGCTACCTACCTTTCAATAATGACGTCTATGTCTGACCTTTCTTCTGATGAAGAATTAAATCGGGCAATAACAGCCAGTCTTCAGAGTCAGGTGTAAGTAACATTCTAACATCACATTGTTTCATAATTTAGAATTGAAGATATTATGTGGTTAGAAATATTAGTTTCTATTTTATTATCAAAATAAAAACATTCAATTTCTGAGAGTTTGCGGACCTTTTCTTTAAAGTTTGCAATAAAGAAAATAATCGTTTTAAAGTATTTCTTGGCATGTATTTTGCATGTTCTGAACTGAAACTTTCAGATATTTTCCTATGCTTGTGTTCAAAACTATAATCGAAATTGCAGGAAACTGAGAGCTTAAATATCTTTTTAAATGCTGTGCATATGAGTTTATGCTCATAACCAGCAATTCACTCTGTTTTGTCACAATATGCTATAATTTCATAATACACAAAGGAAATACATCAAAAGCAGAAGGCACAAAAAAACATGAGCTTTTCAGTTTTAAAGTGTAATAGTAACAATCTATGTTCATCTAGGGATAACAAATTGTTAAATTGTGCTCTTGTCGTTATTCGGTTTCTCTCTCCCACACCTTCCCACACTATAGGGTATCTGACGAGCCAAACCCAAAATCAGCAAAAGAGGTGCTTCTTGAACTTGCATCTCAAATTGATAGCAGCCAAAGATGTAGATTTAATATTAACAGGTCGTCAGTTCTGGATGGAGCTCTGCGAGGCTTCAGACGACTATCCTACAATTCAACGTACCAGATGTGCATTAAGTTTTCAGATGACTTAGGATTGCATGAAGAGGCTGTGGACCTTGGTGGCCCACGAAGAGAATTTCTACATTTGCTAATGGAGGCCATAGCACAGTCACCAATGTTTGAAGGAAGAGATGGAAAACTGAACTTGGCTCTAGACAGTTCAGGTAAGCTTTTTATGTGTCACTGCATTAATTTTTATGAAGAAAATTTTTTTTCTGGAGATATTTTATAGTCTTCATCATGCCATTCATTTTGCCCTGTGTTGTGTTATCTGTGTTTTTTCAGCTTTGCGAGAGGATCGATATTTTATTGTTGGGCAGGCCATTGCTGTAAGTCTGCTGAACGGGGGTCCTCCACCAGGATTTATCTCACCAACTTTGTATTCACGACTACTTGGTGGCAATTCCTCTGTCAAGCCAGTATTAAGCGACATTGCTGATAATGAGCTCTATGAGAACGTTAAAAAGGTAAAAGGAAAAATAAATATCACAAAGGAATTACCATTCCGATTGTCAGTTTATATGGCTTTCCTATTAAATTTATATCTAAAGTCATATTTTTTTTTATAAAGTTTATATTGTTTATTTTGTTTCAGTGTATGTAAAGTATATAATACATGCCAGAATGTTATTTTGACATACAAGTACAAACTATCTGACTACTTCTTAAAACCTGCGGCTAAAGTGCAGTGTATGGGGATGTTTATTGAAATATATTGAGGTGTCTGGGGTTCTCAAAAGTACAAAAAGGAACATTTGGCTTTTTGGTTTGCAAACCTAAATTTAGTTATTTTTCCTTCTGGTGTTTTATTGTTAGGTGTCATAATGCACTTCTTTCGAAGACTTGATAAGTGCCTCTGAACCACTGCAGGACTATCTGGCCAAATGCTGGATGTCTTCGGCAACTCAAGAAAGTTGAGGACAAAGATCTGTTGGTTCAGGATATTCTCATGTTTCAGGTGGTCCACAGAGTGACTGGGGCATTTTATAGGTTTGTATAATAGACATACCAAGTTGGTAATGTTTTGTTGTTGTTGTTGTGTAAGTTACTACCCACATTAACACTACTACTTTTACCCCTACTACTAGTAGGCCCTTTTCACTGCTAGGAAATGTGACTCACATGCGACACAGATCAGATGTTTTTGTATCTGTCTGAACCAATTCTTTTCTTATGTAATTCCATATCACATTTGTTTGTAGTCCTGAATTGGAAATCTATCCAATTTTCAACAAAAAGCAACTGCAGTCTCAATGGTTATGTCGCATTTAATGTCTTTTTCGCTACTTAACCGACACTGCATGATTCAGTGTCTGTAAATGAAGGGGGTAACAAGCTGAAATCACGTATGAACTCTGTCAGTAAAGCCCTTGCATTAGATTTCTTGTCTCCTGGCTAGAGAGGCAGGGGCATATTATAGGGAAAACTTTATACAGTTATCTGTGCATGTGAGTCACTTTCGAGACATAATTCATATTAAAGTTTCGATAACAGTCCCACAGAAATAAAAATGTTTTAATTTAACTCTTCATGTTCAGCCTTGTAAATAATAAACTACATGCTCTTTTAGTGTAAAAATTATTTTTCCCTCATTAGGTCTTCAAAAAACAACATTTCATGGCCACCTTTTTTTTTTTTTTAATTAGCCAAATCAAGATGTCTTTGCTTAAAACCGTGTAGACACAGTCCCATCAGCAGTATTATGCAAATATTAACCTTAACATTTTGGAAGCATTGAGAATGTACTTAAGTTTTTACCACACACATGCCTCTCAATAAATTATAATTCTTTTTGACTTTTTAATAAGCCATAACATCTCATAACATGATATGCTGTTATTATATGGTTGCTTTTTCAACTTCTGTAGACTTTTAAGATCCCAAGAAATTATTTTTGGTAAATCATATTTTTAAAAAGGTATTATCAGGTTTAAATGCCTGAGTTTATATACAATTTTTCAAAAAACATGAGTTTTTAATTTTCAATCAGATATATTGGGAGATTATTAATATAAACACTGCACCTATAATTAGTGTAAATTTAGGTGTGATGGTAACGACACTAGGCACTTAAGGAATAAAACAACCTTTCAGTCTGAATACGTCAATTATTTTATCTCAAAAAAGACCTAGAAATTAAGTCAAATTACATGTTTTTGAACAAGCATTATATTTCCATTATTTTAGTGTTTGAAGCACAGCTACTTGGTGGAAAGTCACCTTCACAATGCCTGGTGCTGCTATCCCCAATATGTACAGTAAGAAAAGTGTTAGAAACTGATCTACATGTTTTTGAATAACAATTGTGTTTTCATTAAGTGTTGTTTTAAAGACAAATATTGTATTAGGGTATGTAATTGTATCATCATAATTCATACTTTCTTCATAATCTAAAGTAACCATTTTCATTCGATGTTTTAAAATTGAAATACATGCACATAACTTACAATTTCTACATCCATCCATCCATCTATTTTCTACACCTGCTTCTTCCTTACAGGGTCGCGGAGATCTCCAGCGTTCCACGGGCGAGAGACGGGGTACACGCTTAACGTGTCACCAGTCCATTGCAGGGCAACACGGAGACATACAGGACAACCATGCACACACCCATTCATACCTAAGGGCAATTTAGAGAGACCAATTAACATAACAGTCATGGTTTTTGGACTGTGGGAGAAAGCCGGAGTGTACGGAGAGAACCTTAATATGCAAGCGGAGAACATGCAAACTCCATGCTGAAAGACCCCCGGCCGGGAGTCGAACCTTTTCACTGCAAAGCAACAGTGCCACTTACTGTGCTACCGTGCAGCCCCACAATTTCCACAATTCTACTTAAATCATACATATTATTAATTAATACTAATATTACTCAATTTCATTCCTTAATTGCCTAGTCTCTCTAGAAAAGCTTCAAACCCAAAATTAGAAATAACTTTTAGAATTTTGGTCACATGTCTGTTCTTACATAACAGTTGTGGAAGACATTAGTAAGCATATATAAATATTTTTTTGCTGCACAACCTAGTTCAGATTGGGACAATTTACTTAGTTCATCAACTAAATATAATGCAGTCTTCCAAGTGCATCCTTTGTCTTACATGGACCATGTTTACTTCACATTCCCAAACAAAGAATGTCAAAGTCTGCTAATAATATCCTCAGTATGAGAGGCATATGAATCAACTAACATTTGGAATATACATAAACTACCTTGGCTGTATTTAGACCTGAACAGTTATGAGGCTCATTAGTGCAACCCGTCCATAAGGGGTAAACATTACAGACTAAAGTCTTTGTTTTTTGTTTTTTTTTTTTGTTTTTTTCATTCTTAATACTTTTTATCGCTTAAGATTATTTTACCTCAGGTCAGATTAATGATATGATTTTCAATCCAATTTAAAGGATGTGTTATTTCCCCTCATTTATATGTTTGTGATAGATTCAGGGATGGGCTGAAGACACTTGGTGTACTGGATGCAATCACAATGTACCCAGAAAGTTTTAAACCCTTAATGTGTCATGAACCACCCGGCCTAACTTCGGAAATAATGGATCAACTTTTCAACATCCGACTGTCTTCTGTGGGAAGCAACAAAAGAAGCGCAGAGGAACGTGTGGTTCCATTTTGGAGAGATTACCTGCAAGATGTTGAAGGTGATTATTTCTGCTTAAATAACGCCTTTTGTTGTCACATATTAAAAATCCTTAGGTGTTGCATCATAATTAGACAGAAATTTGCAATAAATGTTCTTTTTTTTTGGGGGGGGGGTGTTTGGGTTAAGTTGATTTGTCCTTATACTTTATGGTCATTACACTCCAAAAAGTTTTGTTATTTTTATGTTCTTTCTTACTCTCCTTTTATAGTCTATCACATAATTGACTGTCTTGTCATTTTATGTTTTTCCCAGTTTTATATTTTTGGTTTGTTTGTGGTTAAGCAACTAAAAATTACAGTGTTTCTGTTTCTATATTTACTGTTTTGTTTGCTTTATAAAAGAAGAAGGACCATCCAAACTTGCCAAAATACTAGGCTTTACAACAGGTGCGACTGTCATTCCTCCGGTCGGGTTTTCTCCGCAGCCTTCAATTGAATTTTTGCACAAGCAGTCCGTCAGCCCCAGTCGCCGATTGCCTATGGCAAACACCTGCATCAACTGCCTAAAACTGCCACTGCATGAGACCTATGATCAGTTCAAAGAAAGTATGGACTTTGCATTAGGAAACACACAAGGCTTTGGGAGAGAGTGATGAAAACTAGTTTTGAGAAACATACTTTGAGGATGATTTAGTTCAAATTGAAATTATTTTTTCTCTTAAGTTTTTTAAGTTCTTGCTTTAAGTTAACCAGATACAAAAGAGAAGAAAACGACAAATTTTTGACAGCTTTTTGTTTAGAATGCAAACAATTTTCTTTTTTTGTAATGCAGAAATTGTGGGTTGTCACTAAACAACTAATTCACAAACTAAAACTGTTATGCTGGTACTGAGCTGTTTCGTATATTTTATTGTTACTGTCTTTGTTGCTCAAGAAAAGCAGTTTAATTATGAACTACCTCTTCTTTTCAGGTTCTTGGATTCTGATCAAATACTGGAATTTGAAGTTCATATCTGTAGACATTGTTGAATGTTTTTCTACTACATTATTCACCACCCAAGTTAGTTGAAAATGTTTATGAAACTGTTGCATTAGTACGTATAACATTTCCAGCACATCTAACAAAGAAAAGTTTAAAAGTGGAACAGCTCAAAGTAAAAGTGGGTAAACAATTTGTAAATAAACCCAGTAGCTTTTTTGTAGCATTTTGTTTTTCTTTTTGTTAACAAATGTATTCTATACACATGTAGAAATTTCTAGGATTCAGTGCACTTTCACGTTACAACTGTTGCAAAATTGTTATTCTTTCAAAAAAAATGTAACAGCTCTATAAACAGTTCAATACCATGGTTGCCATCTTCTCTTTCATTTCAGTCGTTTCATTTCCAGCAAAAATGTCTTGAATTGCACCAGAACAGGCACTGGTAAGCACTCCCCCTGCCACAGTTGGAGAGGAGTTTGTCCTCCTTGGGTAGATAAACCATGGTTATTCCATTGATTGCGGAACTCTTCAGTAGCCCTTTGAACCCTTGGCAAGTAGATGAAGTGGAGACAAAACAGATGAAGTTCGTTTGTGGAATCCAGTATTCCCTCATTTTCCATAAAGGTGAAGAGGTTGCTGAAGTGGTATGAGACTACTCTGTTCAGCTCTGCCCATAGGCGTTCTATCCTCTGATTGTGCACACTGCGTCCAGTAATGACACTGCCACTGTTCAAACCCCTTCTCTCAATCATATACCGAGCAGCATCTGTGTTTTCCATGCCGTGATCACATCGTACTCTTTGGGGAAGTCCAAAGCTCTGGACCCCAGCATGGAACAGTTGTAGCACACTGGATGCCCTGTTGTTGTCAAGACATTGTCAAATATATGATTGTCCGACTGAAGCCATCAATGCATCCATGAAAGACCATTCTCCACCTCACCAGTTTATGGTTTCCATCAATGTGCCTGTAGGGAACAAAGCTGTAATTAATATTTAAGCCTTCTTGCCCAAGTTTGAGAACTTCAGACTAAAGCCCTTTATGTGTTTAGTTAATTCTTGATCAAGTGATTGATTTCTGCAACAAAACATATTTCTAAATTCCATTATGCTAACAAAAAACATTGAAATCAAAATAAATTACCATACTTCAATTTATGTTTTTTAATGCTATTCATAGTCACAGGGGATTGTGGAGTATTCTACAACCACCTGTGCTAAAGAGTAATTTATTTAATATACAGTATTAAGAACAAACTCACCATGATTGACTTGGAGTTTGAACATTGTAGATTCTTCTGTGAATTGTGTGGCGACGGCGGAAAGCTCTTCCAATTGGATCCAGATGTTGCAGGCAAAGTCTCTCACGCCAGCGCTTAATTCTAATGTTGCGTGATCGAAGGCCTCCTAATACATATCTTTCCCCTACATCTGGAGTAGTTTGAAGAATCTCCCTGGCAATACCAGCCAAGGCCTCATCAGACATTTCTGAATAGGTTATTGGTCCTATTTCAAGTTCCTGCCTGTGCCTTTACAATGTTCTTCTGTTTATTCCAAAGCATGCAGCCATTCTTTGCCAGCTCATTCCCAAGGATAAACAGTAGGTTATTTGACCACATTGTATGTTGTACCTGGGGCGACCAGAAAGACCAGTTCTTACTATTGGCGGCACTCTTGAAAAAAGCAGGTCCCTTTGCCTGATTTCCATAGATCTTGAATGTTCATACGAATTTATAACTGACAAAAAACACATGCAGAGACCTTCCAGAACTTCTAACACTTGTTGATTGGCACTCTCTTCTAATTCCTGGGATATTGAGAGAAAAACTGAGACTGTTTGTGCAAATCCTCTAAGCTCATAGATTAATCTATCCATGATTGTACTATCATGTCCAGACACTCCCACGCCATCAGTTTCTCTTAAAATGGTCTGAACACACCTCATTGCATTAGTAAAAAAGATTCTAACATCATCTTCATTACCACTTACATTGATGACAAAAAGCTGATTTTGAAAAACAAGAAAAATAAGGAACAAAAACATGGCTGACTTAGTAGAAAATCTAAACAAAATAAATAAAAAAATCAAAGCATAAACAAAGTGATGCTGCCCAAACCCTCCATAGCACAAATTTAGCTAGTAGCAGTGTCAATGGGCATATGATTGTTTTTAAAAGTTGCAGACCAATAAGACAATGGGAATTTAAACAGTCTTCCTGTTTAACCAAAGCAACTTCCTTTGGTTAAACAGAAAGTTGATAGTGTTTGTAAGATAGTTTGGTGGTATATGTAAGAAGGTTTTGGTGGTATATATAAGAGAGTTTGATTGTGTTTGTGTGAGAAATTGAGATTACAGTAATGTTTGTGAGAGGGTTTGGTTGTCTTTATGCAAGTGAATAGTTATGTTTGTGAGAGAGTATATTTAAACATGTAAGAGCAATTGTTTTGTCTCATGGTGCCTCTCATACAGTTGCTCACTCATGAAAGTCATCAAGCATTCCTGTCTTTCCACCATCTGATCGACATCTTTTGAAAAATTAATGCTTTTGTTGGATGTGAATTGGTCTTGAGTTATTTCAAGTTACTATCTGATAAGTAAATATTGTTAAAATAAGTCTAAAAGTATTTAGATTTTCATCAGGTCTGGCTGAGTTTAATGTTCTCTTGTGCTCTGCTTCTGAAGTTCCAGGCTTTTACAGCACTTCTTAGAAGACTGAAGTGTGTAACAGTGTGGAATGCACATCTCTTCAACTTAAAAGTGGTCTAACTCCAGGGTATTCAGTTACATTGTGACAAATTTCACTGCCATGTGTGGTGAAACCATCGGCTATCTATGATCTAATTTGATGGCTTACCTCTTGGAGAGTACTAAGCTGTGCCTTTGTCAAAGCCATGACATTCAGCCATGAAAGCGGACATCAGTTTTAAGGATTAGAGAGAGTTCAAACTGCCAAGCATGTCTCTTTGTTCTGACAACAAGTCAAATCACCAGATCAAAGATGCAAATATGTATGTATCTCTGTATTTGTGCCATTATGCATCTATTTGTTTTGCTCGTTTGGTGATGGTGGATGAGTTGGAAAGGATTTGTTTTTATGTTTTGTGCTCAATTAAAAAATATGAAATGACATTCATTTGTTAAAACTAATGTGTAACTTTATTTTTAAAGATGAGTGCCATAATTCACTCTGTGATGCATCAACTGTGAGTACATCCAGTGAGATTTTGTTAGGGTTTCAAATTCTTTTTAAACCACTTTAGAGACTGAATCAACTATTCTTTTTTTTCCATGAAATCTCTGCAGAAAGGTAAAATAACAATTACTCAACAAATTTATACAAATCTACCCTTGCAATGATCAAATACAACAGTTAAAGTGATTGAGAAGAGGGACGCCAAAGACAGGATAAAAGTTATTACTTCCTATCTAAGTGGAAAGGATCCCTCTTTCAGATGTGCAGGTCAAATACAACAAAACTTTTCTGAGTCGTTGGCTTACATTTAAATTAATAAACAAAAAATGTCTTCTTTTCCTTTGGTTCAGTTTAAATGAGGTAACATGTAACCACCATTGTTTAGCATAAGTATTGTTTTGTAAATTTTTTGACAAATTTAAGACAATAAATCAGGGTTTTTAAATTATTTGTCGAATCAGAGTCGGCTATTTTTGGCGGGTTTTATCGCACAAGGATATTGACTTCAGTTCCACTTTGCTCTCAATCAAGACATTTTAAATTTAAAAACATAAAAAGGGAAATAAAAATGTTTTGTTTTTTTAATTATGTATATTTACAGGGTTTTTACAAAACACGAAGACGATAGAATGAGTGCAAATATGTATGGTATAGATCTGGGCACTGACTGTGTTAATCAGAGAGAAAAGTAGGGGGCAGAATCTATCTCTGTGTTGGCTAGTTTTTGCAAATAGTGCTCTGTAGTGCTTACTTGGGCGCTACAGAGATGAGAGGTAAAAGTCTGAACAGTTTGTGTCCAGGATATGTGAGGTCTGCAGAGATTTTAGCAGCTCTTTTCCCTTAGACCTGTTCTAGTCCTGGAAGGATGGAAGGGCAGCCATGTTCCTCTCTGCAGACGTAATTGTTCATTGTAGTTTGGACCTGTCCTGTTTTGTGGATGAGTCAAACCACACAGTGATGGATGCACACAGGACAGACTGCATAACAGCAGTGTAGAAGATAACCAGCAGCTCCTTTGAAAGTTGATACCTTCTGAGTTGCCACAGGTGGTACAGTCTTTGCTGGACCTTCTTCTGAACATTGTTTGTGTTGAATGGTGTCTATGTGTGAGGACCATCTCAGGTCCTGAGAAAGGGAGGTTCCCATGAGCCGGAAGTGAACTATAGTAGATACAGTGTTGTTGAGAATCGTAAGGGGTGGCAACATGGGGGTTGTTCTTCACTTTCACCATCATCTCCAGCTGGTTAAGCTCCAGGTGGTTCTGACTTCACGAGTGGACCAGTCGTTCCATCTTCTGTCTGTTTGCAGACTCGTCTTTGTCCTGGATCAGACAAAAAGGAGTTGTGCCATCTGCATACTTCAGAGGTTTCACAAAGGGGTCTACTGAGGTGTAATCATTTGTGCACAGAGAGAAGGGGAGTGGGAAGAAAACACACCCCTGGTGGGTGCCAGCATTGATGGTTCTTTTGCGGGAGAAGATGCTCCCTAGTCTCAACTGCTGCTGCTGGTCGATCAGGAGGCTGATAATCCACCAACAGTAGGCCGGCACTATGAGCTAGATGTGCTTCTGGTGGAGGGGTTGATGATGTTTAGGGCCCAGCTGAAGTCCACAAAGAATCCTGGTGTAGTTGAGGTGGTGCAGGATGAAGTGTAGTCCCAAATTGACTGCATTATCTGCAGATCTATCTGCCCAGCAAGCAAACTTCAGGGGGTCCAGCAGGTGGCCTGTGATGTCCTTCAGCTGCTTTAACACCAGTTGTTTAAAGGATTTCATGACCACAGATGTCAGGGCAACAGGCATGTTGTCATTTTATTCTTAGATGGTGCGTTTCTTGGGTACCAGGATGATGGTGGAGTATTTAAAGGATGAGGGAACCTCACACAGCTCCAGAGACTTGTTGAAGATCTCAGTGAAGATGGGGGTCAGTTGGTCAGCACAGGACAGTGGCTGAAGGTTCAAAAGCACCCCTACCTGGCAGTCAAAGCATGTCTGTGTCATCTGCTTTTTATGTCTGTCCACTTCTTAACAGTTCAAACCACAGGCTTAGAAGTTTTTTTTTCTTCGTCTAGGTTGGAATGAGATTAAGCAGATAGTGATCAGAAAGTTCCAGAGTCCCATACTTCAATGCTGTGTAACAGTGGTCCAGAATGTTTTTTTTACCCTGGTGGGACACTTAATATACTGTTTTTATTTTGGAAGTTTATTGGAGTTAAGTCAAATTCATTTATATAGCGCTTTTCAGCAACAAGGCACTCAAAGCGGTTTACATGTGGAAAAGCATTACAATGATACAGAAAATTAAACACAGAAAAACAATCAAATGACATTAATAATCCTTGGGGGTTTACTGGTAAGAGCTGGTTCTAATCCAGTCTTTCTAATAGAGGTAATTAGATCATTAATCTGTGGTAAGAAATTCATTCTGTGCAAGAAGAAAGGTCCAAACTTTCAAATACTAATAATGTTTGGCTTTCACTGCTATGAAATAGTTGTAATACAACCCTTCTAAGAAATCAAAAAATGTATGGTCATTGGTGTTGTTGGAAAAATGTATAAAAATTATCATTGTTTAGTTTAAACAAGGTTTATGTTTTAAGTTCTACTCTAGTGAAGATGATTCCTGTGATTGGTTTTAGTGTGTACAAAGGGTTTGTGGAAAGTTAAGGAATGTGGTCTGGAGTGGATCAATCCCTGGACATGACAGGCTTATACAATATATGGGAATGACCACTCTTCTAAGTTGAAATCTCTGTAAGATATGGCTGAACCGATTCCCGCTTTTTGCTTGTAAGAATGTGAGTTGTAAATAAAAGGCTGGTGCAAGGCCTTCTCCCTGAGTGAGAAGGAAGTCACTGTGCTGCAGAAGACTGTCTCATCCTTGTAAGTCAAACTTACTTTGTTCACTTGTGTCTTATTTTGCACTGATCTGTAATTATCAGCTTTTTAACTCTAACATTTCTTTGGTCCTTCGAGCCGGATCGCTGGAAATCTGCCGCCCCGGGGCCCAGCGGTGGGTGTGGGGTTCCAGTCTGCGCAGCCTCCAGAACGTCCTGCACAGTGAATTCTGTGTTGGTAACCGCCGAATCGGCCGAGGGGCACCGGGAAGGTGGATCAACGCGTTTTTGACAGACAGTGTGAACGAACGCACAGGTAAGACGGAACCAACTAAGTATATTAAAAAATGAAAATAAATAGGAGTTTTTGAGTTTAGAGTTACTCGTAATTTCCCTTAAGGAATTTCAAAAGCAACCAACTCCATTTAAAAATAAAAATAAATAGGAGTCTTTGAGTTTAGAGGTACTCGTAATTTCCCCTAAGGAGATTCAAAAGCAACCGACTCCATGGAAAAATCCTGAGTTTAAAAAGAAAAAGTTCATAAAAAAAAATAAAAACAGAAAACCTAGTCTAGGTGATTTAGGCCTATAAGTGATTGTGTGTTGGTGCATGTGTGTGTGTTTTCCAGGAGATGTTGGGGGCCCGTTGAGGAATTCTGTTTTGATTTGATGGTACAAGATATGTATAATAAATGCACCTCTGTTATATATATATATAAAAAAAGAGCAGAGTCTGATTAATAATAATAATAAACTAGAGTAAATAGGATAAAAGCATATATAATAAAGCAAAGAGAATCAAATAAATAGCGCTTATATAAATTAATAGAAGTAGAATTCAGTTCTAAACAATAGTTTTTAATAAATAAAAAGATCCAGATAAAGTAAAAAAATCTCACTAAATGATTTTAAAGGACATCTTTCGGTTCCTGCTTGTACCCATTTGGTGCAGAGATTGCAACAGAAAGACAAACTTAGAAAAAGGAAAAAATCCAGCCAAGAATTAATAAGGGCAAAAAATTGGCTTGCTGAAGCTTATGAAAGAAAGGCAGGGAACGATAAAAAGAGCAAGGAGGTTTATATAGCAGTTGCCAGAGAAGAAGATAATGACACTTGTGTAGTAAGGGGGAGGGGCAGGCAGCCACGGCCCGCTGCTGGAGCTGTGAGAGGGCCTGATCCCTCAGCGCCAGTGGGACAAATGACTGAAGAGGCACCACCATATTCACCACCAGTTTTTTTTCGAGTTCACAAACTATGAGAGAGAGATCCCCAAATGTAATAACCAGCTCCCCAGTAGCAAAAATACTAGGCGGAGAAAACAGGCAATTAAACTGGATGGCCTCAATGACACTGCTGATGACACTCCCTATAAACAGCAGTTCAAAAATGCCCTCCAGGCAAATGCTTTACCTGAGATTCGTAACTGGGTCACAAAACATAATACTGATCTACCCACCTGCTTGGTTAGCTGTTGGCAGAACTGGGCAATGCATGCTGAAAAAGTGGTCAGTGGAATGAATAAACAACCCCATACTGATACCTTCTATGCGGAAGATGAGATACTATTAACTTCACCTAGTGATACTAGTAACTTCACCTACTGCAATGTTTAATGATCTGATTGAATATGTGAAACAACTGACTAATATAATAATGAAGTTTTTCAACAGGTGATGCTCATTCAGGAGGAATGCAGTGTTCTTGGAAGTGCAGTTAATTTATTAACACTAAATTTTTCTTAAACAGGTGGAAGCTGGAGAAATAACATCACACTGTGTGGAAGTTTTGTTGACTAATCATTGGTTGGATCCATGAGACATTATGTGCACAGACCAAATGACCATGAAACGACCCAAGACCAAATGACCAAGGTTCTGACTGACTTATGAACCTCGCTGACGTGACAATGATAACCTGACACTTCTCCAGACTGAACGGACCCAACAGACAACAACTTCAAGGTGGACCCCACAAACACCACCTCATTGATCCTTGGTGGAAAAAAAATAATTGAAGCATTGACACATGACAGTCATGGCGGAAAAGTTGTCAGTGGATGAATGTGTGTGAATGGGAATGACTGATTTCATTAAAGAGCGTCTTTGAGGGACTTTAAAAGCACTAATAAAGGTCTGATGTTCTAATGATCATTGCAAAACTTTTACCTCAATAAGGTTTCCAGAATTTTTCCAATATCATATAAAGATAGCAAAGGTTCTACCTGTATTGAAATACTGATAAACATAAGAAAGCTAATAGACCTGTTTTCAATTTTTTGAAATTCTTTTACAGAGTAATTAAATTATATGTGGCCAATGTCTGTCCATTTTGTCTGTTTGTTTTTGTGAAATGTCTGTTTCATGTTATGAAAAAATTAGGGTATATGTGCATGATAATAATTAAAGATTACAAGAGCAAGTTTGATCCTCAACATACCATAATAATTTTAGGTCAATTCTTTATGGTGAAACAAAAGGATTTCAACAGATATTTGGACTTTTTCCAGTCAGGTTCAGAATGATAAAATTAGATTAAAAAATTTGACATAAGACTGGACTGGATTGAAATTTAGAAAACTTGAGTTAATTGAAATAAACTTTAGTTACTTGAAATAAATACAAAGTGTGATTAAAAAGAGATGACTGAAACTGTACAGGTGTGTTTATAACACTGGGTAAGACAAACTAAGATTACAAGACATAATATGCTCTTCATTTTTGTGTTCATCAAAAATGAAGAGCATTTCATTAAGCCTTCTAAACTGATGAGGAGTGAGTTTTTTCAAAACTAATGAAACCTAAACTAAACCAAGCATTATTAAAATAATAGCAACTAACAGAAATAGCGACCTCATTCTTCAATATAATGAGGACTTACTGCAAGAAAAAAAGAGATTAGAATGGATGCATCTAAATAAAGCTAAAGTAGAATAGATTATTCAGAGCTGTTATAATCTTGCTGATGAAAAAAGACTTTTATTTGGGGGAGTTTGCGCCCTCCTAAACGAGACCTGCTGCACCTACATCCCTGATGAGACCAACGGCGAAGATGGACACAGAGTGAGCAATGCTATATGCCAATTAAATGAAATTAAAAGAGGAATGTAGCAGGATGTCCATCCAGGCCGAGCAAGTTTTTTTGTGGCTTACTTCTGGACCGTGGTGGCAACTGCTTTTGAAAATCATGACCCCTGTCATCGCTGTGTTATTGTTGTTGGCCTTTTTACTCTGTGTGTTGTTCCCTGTATTAGAGCAATGATATTAAGAATGGTTGGAGGAATTGTTGATACAATGTTGTCCCCAGGATTACCAACTTCTGGACGAGGACCAGAACTATGATGACACTATGGAGGAGAAGCCACTAAACTTAACATTTTAATGTTTAATGAAGTGTATGCATAAAGCCTTTTGGAAGTGTATACATGAATGTGATATTAAACTAATCAATAATAAACAGGAGGGAATTGTTGGAAAAATGTATAAAAATTATCATTGTTTAGTTTAAACAAGGTTTATGTTTTAAGTTCTACTCTAGTGAAGATGATTCCTGTGATTGGTTTTAGTGCGGACAAAGGGTTTGTGGTCTGGAGTGGATCAATCCCTGGACATGACAAGCTTATACCATATATGGGAATGACCACTCTTCTAAGTTGAAATCTCTGTAAGAACTGGCTGAACCGATTCCCGCTTTTTGCTTGTAAGAATGTGAGCTGTAAATAAAAGGCTGGTGCAAGGCCTTCTCCCTGTGTGAGAAAGAAGTCACTGTGCTGCAGAGGATTGTCTCATTCTTGCAAGTCAAACTTACTTGGTTCACTTGTGTCTTATTTTGCACTGATCTGTAATTATCAGCTTTTTAACTCTAACAGGTGTAAAAACAGCTTTAGTCCAAATTTTGAAATACTAATAATATTTGGTTTTTGCTGGTAATCCTTCTGAGAAATCTGAAAATCTATGAAAAGTAATGAAATCACACATTTAGGAAAAGTAAGATAAGAGGAAAACAAAATCATATTTCAGACTCTATTCTTAGCAGAATACAGTCTGAAGTAGTACAAAAAAACCTCAGCAGGGGTAAGCAACACACGAATAAGTAAAGATTTAGCAAGGGTACAGTGGAATCTTGAGGGTGTGAATATATAAGTCTGAGTGAGTTTGAAAGAATTAGACTGTGAACACTGATAGAAGCGCCATTGTCATTCAGAAAAGAGGTGGAAGTTTTATCAATCTGCCGCATAGTCCTATCAGCACACAGCTGGTAGGGGAGTGCTGGGGAAGAGCGTCATGTTTATATAACATCCAGGAGATATTTTGTCGATAGTCAGTTAGCAGAAGTTGCCAAGGTCACATCGGGGCACCAGATTTAGAAAAAAAATAAATGTTGTGGTTCAGGCAGTTGTGAATTCTCCAACTACCTTAAGAGTTTTACTGGTATGTCTCAATTGCGAATCCAAATAGCCAAATTTCTTGTACTTTCCACACATCTCGAGCGTACAACTTCTCCAAGATTATATCCTTTAACCTCTGAGTCCAACCACTGCCAGGCTCTGATTCTGTTTAAGAATTGCATCCAGCTTGCGATTCTGCTCTCTTAACATTTCAGTCTGAGTGTTGATCGCTCTACAGACGCCATCCAACATCGCAGGCAGATTTGGAATACTTTGAACAGCTGCCCACGTTTGCGAATCACTCGACAAGCCAGGTAACCACCAACTCCAAAAAGTAGAAATCCTGTTATCAAATGTCCAAATATGTACACATCTTCTTTGTCCTCAACCAACATCGTAGTCAGGCACACAATCTTCCACTGTTGCCAAGAATCCATTGTGTATCCAGAGAAGAAAGTCCTGTCTGGACAAGAGGGTTCTCCTTTACCCTGTCTTCATGTCGCAACAATGTGTTCAATTACGTTGAGAGACCAGCTGACCAAATCCATAATTTACAAGTTTGGAGGATATGCAAAGCGAGGCTCTGAGAAAAACACAGACAAAAAGCAGAAGCAGGGATCAGCTGGGGGAGGGAGAGAAAACGCGTGTGTCTTCCACTGAGAGCAAGAGAAAAAGGAGAGGAGAGGTTTGTGCTGTTAATATCCCCCCAAAAAATGAAAGTGTGGGTGTTTTTTCTCCACATCTGTTATCAGCCCGAGCTGTTTTTTAGCTTCTGATGTGCAGGCTTGTGCTGGGATTTAAACACTGACCAGAACCTTATTTTTCTGTATAAAAAGGTTTACAGTCTATAAAAAAGGACTCTGGGTGAGGGCTACGTGTTTTCTTTTAACCTGTGACATCAGTACACGAACCTTGCTTTATTTAAAAGCAGACTCCATCTCCTCTTTTTTTAACACAAAAGCTCAGCACAGTGGTCTGTTCAAAACAGCCCGACGTGGGTGTGTTCACAAGTCAAGTTTCAATGAACTAGGTGCAGCAGACCTGCAGAAGACAGAGTTTTTTTTAGTTGAGAAGCAGCACTTAATCCATTTCATAAGGGTCAGGGAGACATTGTCCAGGTGACATTGGGGGCATGGGTATGTTGAGTCTCCATTGCTGAAACTTCACCAGCATGCATGCCTGTTTACCTTATCTGTGTCTCCAGTAAATCCTATAAAGAGATGCTGTGCCACCAACCAAAATCTCATTGAACTTGAGGTCGATGAAAAATGGAGAAGAAATGCCTAAAGAGGACTGTCTGATGTTCATCTCTAGTGAAAGTGACCAAAGAATAGTGGTAGAGATTAGAGGAAACACGCAAAGTGCAAGAGAACGAAATACCGAGGTTGCTATCCATGGCGCCATCCTGGATCAAGAGCCTCTAAAGTAGGGGTCCCCAACTAAAATAGCAATAGGTCCATCATCCATCATCCAAACACTTTGGAGTCCGAACATTTTAAATCACCCGACAAAAATATTTTTGTTTTATTTTTATTTAACATTTAATTAACCCTAGAGTGTTTATTTTTTTAACTACTGATCAATTATTCATGAAATCATCTGCTGAACAGAAAAGTACAATCCAATTTAGGCACTAATATTAATCGCAGTTTGAATGGTATAGTCAAGCTGGGTCTGTACATCTTGGTAAAACAATTCTGCTCTTCTTGTTGATCTTGTGGCAGGCATGGTAATTTGCTTAACCTTTTCCTTAAGTTGTTGTCCTCCTTTTCCATCTACAAGTGTTTCTGCCACAGTTTCCATGTGTTTTTTGATCATTCCTCAGTGAGTGAAAGGTTTATTGTGTTTTCCTAAAATCCACTGTACTTGCAGATAACACTCGTATGCTCGCTGTTGTGCTGTAAGAGACTGTATTATAAGTCGTGTTGCTCGCTGATGGTGTCCCCTCAGTTCATTTATTCTCCTTGACCTACTGTCAGACCCAGGCGGATCGCTTTAGTTGAAGTTCCTGTGTTTGGTTTAATAATGTCTTTAGATTTCCACTCTTTATAAGTTCAACTGATTTAGAACATATAAGGCAGACTGGCCTTACACCCAACGGAAGTTAAAAGAAAAGCGTATGCTTCTGTCCATTCATCTTGAAATGTGCTATTTTCATAGTCCACTTTATATATTTTTGACAAAGCGATCTTTTACTCACCTATCTGTGCACCACCAAGTCATTGTACTGTGACCAAATGTAAGCTCCCAAGGTACAGTCTTTCCGAGACTGTGCAAAATAATTTGCTCACATATAGTGGTATGGTAATGCTTCACCTTTTACATGGTGGTATTTTATAATGCATACTTTTTAAATTCACATTTTTTCTTACCTTGTTTAGTGATCTTTGCAATTTTTTTCAGCTTTGCACTGTCACATGTAGAGACTTGCAATTTTCAAATGTGACATAGTATTTCTTACTCTTTTTCCAAGTCGACCAATAACAGTCCTTTCTCATATCAAGAGGCCTAACAGTGGCTTATCTCATGTTTAGGATCATTTTCTTATGCTAGAGAGAGGAATGTCACCTGGGAAGTACCAACAGCAACATAAAAGTCGCAGTAGGGTTTCATCTCATGTTACACTTGTCTTTTATAATGAATCACTGCATTTTGTCATGATAGTCATGGTGAAACTGGATAGCCATCTACTATTGTGAAACTGTACAGCCATCTATTTATGCATGCATTGAAATCTTTGATTTTAGTATTTACAGTGGATATTAAAAGTCCACACATCCCTGTTAAAATGTCAGGTTTTTGTAATAAAAATAAACATGATAAATAATTTACCTTTTCCACTTTTAACTTCCCATTCAGAATTTCAGATTGACTATTATTTAAATTAAATATTGTATGATTTATCTTCGTCTCATTTTTTTACATTACAAAAACGAAGATTGTAATGTGGTTGTGTAGACTTTTTATATTCACTTTATATATATATATCCATCTATCCATTGTTAATACCCACTTATCATTGCAGGGTTTTGGTCTGGTCTCAGCAGTTCAGCTAATCCTTTGCAGAAGCAGATGTTTCTTCTCTGGCAGTCAATCCTAATCCAAGTACAACATGAGTTAGGATTTTCCTCCATGAATGTGCTGTTAAAAAATGAAGGCAGCAAACATATAAGATTTTTCTTTGCCCTATATTTAGATTATCGACACATTCATTTTGGTAAATTAACTGTGATAAAAACTGAACTTTTGATTGCAGAAACAATCTTGTTTCACTTTAGTTGTGTGTTCAGCACACAGTTGCTGGAGCAACAAGTTAGGCTTTGTGATTGTATATGCAGCTATGAACAGTGCAACAAGTGTTGGAGATATGCACAGACATGTCCATAAGTGTGTGATTAACAGATGTTTCATAAACAGATGAAAAAGAAGAAAACTAAACTGTAACTCTAGATAAACTGTAAACTAATTTCGTCAAGCATACATATATACATAGCTTACTTACAGTTAGCCAATAAAACAACCACAGTACTGTAGTTTCCGCTATTTAGGTGGAAGTTGGACCTACGATCAATCTCAGAGCAAAATTGCAAGGGATAACGTGGATAAGGTTAAGATTATTTTGAACAACCATAAAAAAATAAATGAATGTCAAAAAGTGTTATTAGCACATGTGGAATGTAAAGGATAAGCCTATAGCTATGCAGCTGGCATAGCCAGATGGCATTGCAGCAGTGAGCAGGTTGTATGAATATAATATTTCCGCTTAAGTGTCCAGAAAACTATTATGATACTTGGACATTGACTGAATGAGGAAGAAAATGTCTTAGTGGTAATCCAAATCCATGAGTTATACCTCCATTATACCTGCCCATTGATTAAATTTGCTCTGATGGAGCAGTTCTTGGTGTTTCCTGACTGTGTTCACTTTTCTGCACACCTTGGAAGGAAATGCTTTTAAGGTAAAGCCAGGCATAAAAAGGTACAATGGAATGAAATATTTCATAGTGACCTTACATTGTGAGGGCGCAAAGCAGTCCAAGGCTTCAACATAGTGTAGCTTTTAAAAGCCACAGAAGGAAGATTCATTATTCACAAGAGATTGAAGTGATAATTTGGGCCAACAGTGGTGCAATTTAAATATAAGCGGAGAATTTATTTGGTCCAATGAAGACCCAATACTACTCAAAAAAATGGATCAAGTAGACAGCTGTGTCAATGCAGGATCATGACAGCAATGATGACAAAAAGACAGGCGGAGGGGAGGGATGAGAAGAAAACAAAAGCAGGGGAAAGAAGCAATAGTGAAGGATTAAAGACCTGTGAAGGTTAACTAATGTGACACAGCTGCAGGAGGGGAAAAGCTTGACTAAATAATGAAGGGAGTGAGCAGGAGGAAGAGAAGCAGAAAGAGAAGAAAGACAAAAGGTCAAAATGAGAAACAAACAGAAAGACAAAAAAGAAACAACAAAAGAAGTGTCCTTGACAAGAAAAATGGATTGTATTCAAATAGGAGCACCTCCTGACCAGTGATTCCTGATGTCTTTTTGTCCTCCTTCGTCTCTTTTCAGTTTAATCTCTTCTGATTATGCCGGCGTCCTCTCCTTTGTCATCAACAGTTATTGTTTCCATTTGCTTCAATTCTCCCCATCCAGCTGTTCTCTTATCCACTTTCATTTAAAAGCTTTTAAGTTAGCATTACTGCAACTTACTCATCTGTGCCATCTTTCAGTGAACTTCATACAAAGCCTGCAATCACTCGAACACACACACACACGCAGACACATATGTCATTCAAAGGGGTTCTGACACACAAGGGCAGATGGAGCCAGACATACATACACAAGGGCAGAAAGAACAAATTAAATGAACATGTGACATACGTGGTTAGACAAATGGCTCTTGTAAATATAGAAAGACCTTGTGCATAGGATGAACCACCTATGCATATCCATTCCATCATCAGTCCTGCAAACATCTTTGCACTGATTTCTAGCTTCTCAATCTTTGTGTTATTCATGATCAAATGATACTATCTTGCACATTTGTGTATGTTTTTCCTCCTGATAAATTTGCTTTAACATTGTGCTTTTTTCTAGTTGTATTTGTGTAATTAAATACATAAGATAAATGCATGTTGTGCCCAGCCACAGGAGCAAAAAAAAGGGACTGAACCACACAGAACAAAATGAGACTGGAAAAAAAACTCTGAGCCACAGAATGCACGGTATTGACCCACTTTCATGACAGCCCCCAGGAAGGAAGAGTTACAACAGAAATCCCCATGATGTCATAGAGCTACAAAACACTGCTCCCGGCAGTGGTCTTCCTCTTTACTTCCAGCTCCATAAGGTTTATTGGGGGGACTAACGTGAACGTCTTGGTCTCACTGGCCAAGTAAAAGATTGCATCTTCAAAGACCTTGGATCCAAAGTAAAGTCTGCTGTTTTTGTATCTGGTGACCCTTCCCGAAAATAAGATTAGCCACCTGAGCCTTTCTCTCCAAGCTTTCTGTCCAAGCTTCTGCAATAATGATTTTGGATTATTATTATTAATAACAAAAATAATAATTTCAGATTTTTAATTATTAACAATTACTGCCGATATCTAAATGTACTTTTGTGACAAGCTGTGATCCATGGAGCTCTGATCCTCTTCGCTCTAGGAAAATAGTGCAGACTAACGGCTGCTGTTGTAGTACTGCTGGCACCACCAGCAATGTGCCTTTTCACCATATTAATGCTGTTTTTAAAGTAACTTGGCTTCTACCTGAACGGTTTATCATTGACGCTCACACAATGAATGACCGCAGACTTCCCCTTTGATGTCATTTCCGGGCGACTTTGGACTTGCAAGATTTAACATCGAAATATGCTTATTTTGTGTCACAATTGTCTTTTAGTGGTTTATGCCACCCCTCAATTGAAACCGTATCCCTCCGAACACTTTTTCCAATCATGTCATTCTGATTGGGGCAAACTCATGTGTACCCTATGTCAATGTGATGCATTCATCAGCTGGTTTCTGGTCTTTGGTGGAATAAGGGGTAGCAACTTGGAGGGATGTTAATTTCCCCCTGCTCTCTCATTCTTTAACACAGGAACAGCAAAATCATGTGTTGCTGAGCCTGTAGCTTAATTATGGAATAGCACTGATCTCATAACCTGGCACGGGTCCATTCTGGATACTCAGATTACTCAGAACCAACACACTTCCATGGTGTTTGTTTTTGGATATTTTTTCTGTGTTTTCAACTTCTGTGGCTATTTTGGGGAAATTTGATAACAGATTTGAAGAAATTTTGCACATGTAAAAATAGCTATTGTAACATAATTATGCCTGTACACGGCTATGCATTGTTTTAGACCATTCTATTAGGGCTTTGGCTGTATGTTTAAGGTCCATGTTAATCTGTTCAAAGGTAAACTTATGCCTCAATCTGAAGGTTTTTGCATCCTCCAACAGGTTTCTTTTCCCCTGACTTGCTCTGTATTAAGTTTAACCATCTTGCAATAAACTCTGATCGGCTGCTGAAGAAAAGCAGAACACCATTATTAACTGTTTGGATTGCTATGATGTGCAGCGTTAGTTTTCTGCCGCACATAGCACTTTCATTAAGGCCAGAAAATAAAATGTTGGTATCATTTGACCACAACACTTTCATCCACAGCTGTGGACACAGCTTGTGAAATTTTGCAAATCAGACTTCCAAAAATGTCGAGCCGGTCTGTCATAAAGGTCAGATTTTTGGAGTGTCTGAGAAATAGTTGTCCTGTTGACAGATTCTCAGACTTCATTAATGATCTTTTTGCCCACCTTTGTCATGTCACAGTAAACCTTTTTTTTTTAGAATTTGACACCCTTTATTATTTTCCTTTCAATATGTGCCATTTGTGATTCTAATGTGACAAAACACAAAAAAAAGATAAAAAGGGATAATTATGCTTTTTCTTTACACATAACTGATTTTAATGTGGGACAGATCTGGTGGTCTGTGATTTACAGATGTACTAATAATAACAAATTAAAACAAGAAACAACGAAAGACTAAAGCAGGCTGTTTTTTTCGTTTTTTTAATGAATGAAAGTAGCGAATTGTAAGAAAACCTTGTTCTTGATAGCAAAATCTAGCAAGCAAGTAATGAAGCATTGCATCTCTTCAAGCAACTGCACCATCCATCCATTTGTTTTAAGACATTAGTAAGACCCTTACGAAATTATTCCTCCAAGAGGTACTTTGGTTTTGTGATTTCTTTATGCTAGCAATCACAAGTGAATCTGAATTAATGTAAAAGCGCTTATTTTTTTGTGACATGTGATTAGACCTTGGGTAAAGAATGTTCCATGACATGATTCTCCTCAGCTTGTTCCATTAAAATATAAATGTTTTGTAGACATAATGCCTTGCAGAACACAAAGGACTGACATATTTTCTCTTTGCTAGCTATTTTTTTTAACTAAATATGCCTTGTGAACCTATAAAGTACAAATGGATAAAGTGACTATTTAGTTGTGTTCTATAAACCACTCATAAGCAAATAGTTCTCGACAGTCATCTGACATCTGACAGTGACTTAAAACCATGAATATGTTATGGCAATGTGGCTCTTTCCCCTGGTGGAATGTATTAATAACGCACACATGCTGGCATTCTGACTTCATCCCTGGGCACAGCACATAAATCTTTCCTAATAACAGCAGTGGCATTTCACCAACAATAGGGATTACACACAACCTTTGTTGCATGGTCTAAGAGCTAGAACACACACAAACAGACCCACACAGTCTTTCTCGCACACACATGCTAAAGGTGATGCAGGCTTCTTAAGTTTAACAATGAAAAAAAAGAGATAATACTTATTGGATTTGTTCTTTATTTTTTAATACTTTAGGACTGACATCACAGAGCTTTAAACTGGTAAATATCATAATATGGCATAACTTGTCAAGGTTTTTTTGTATTCAAACTTTAAAATGCTTTATTTGCTGGAACACTATTGAGTGAGTACTCATTTCTAGAAACATTCCAAGTACAAGAAAATATTTTCAATCAAAAGACAAGGATGAAGCATGGAGTTTGAATATAAGCTATTACAATCGTAATCATTAAAGGGTATGTGAGATGACGACTCGATTGTAAAACATTTTTATGGAAAAAAAAACAAAGATGTTTGTCTTATGTGCATCAGCATAGCTACTTATAGCTCTTTAGAGAACCTATCACCATATTTTAAAGCAAGAAAACCTAGAAGTCTTGAAATCACGAAACAAATTGGCCTTTGCATTACAGTAGTTGTCAAAGCAATTTTAAAACATATTTAAAAAAAAATAAATATCTTTTTAATTTTTACCCACTAAAACAGGAAGACAGCACCACATTACCTATATGATAATAATAAAATACTAGCCTGTCAGTCTGTGGCTGTTGTAAGAATTATGATTATGGATTAATTAATATTTATCAATAATTATAATAAAAAAATCATTATTCAGAAAGTTAATTTCTTAACCAAAAATCATTACTTATGAATAGAAATCAGAGATATCCTCTTGTGTTGTGATTATGGGGTCAAACCCCTTTATAAATACAAATAGTTAATTATCAAAAATAATTGATAATTATTTACCAGAACCACGCTAAATGTCACTGTTTATTCAACAGCTTCACCGAAGGTGGGGGAACTTTGACCTTATTTTGTATATATAGATACATATATATACACTGCTCAAAAAAATAAAGGGAACACTTAAACAACACAATATACCTCCAAGTAAATCAAACTTCTGTGAAATCAAACTGTCCACTTAGGAAGCAATACTGATTGACAATCAATTTCACATGCTGTTGTGCAAATGGAATAGACAACAGGGGGAAATCTTTGGCGATTAGCAAGACACACTCAATAAAGGAGTGGTTCTGCAGGTGGGGACCATAGACCACTTCTCAGTACCTATGCTTTCTGGCTGATGTTTTGGTCACTTTTGAATGTTGGTGGTGCTTTCACACTCGTGGTAGCATGAGGCGGACTCTATAACCCACACAAGTGGCTCAGGTAGTGCAGCTCATCCAGGATGGCACATCAATTCGAGCTGTGGCTAGGTTTGCTGTGTCTGTCAGCGTAGTGTCCAGAGCTTGGAGGCACTACCAGGAGACGGGCCGGTACACCATGAGACGTGGAGGAGGCCGTAGGAGGGCAGCAACCCAGCAGCAGGACCGCTACCTCCACCTTTGTGCAAGGAGGAACAGAAGGAGCACTGCCAGAGCCCTGCAAAATGACCTCCAGCAGGCCACAAATGTGCATGTGTCTGCACAAATGGTTAGAAACCGACTCCATGAGGATGGTATGAGGGCCCGACGTCCACAAATGGGGGTTGTGCTTACAGCCCAACACCGTGCAAGACGCTTGGCATTTGCCAGAGAACACCAGGAGTGGCAAATTCGCCACTGGCGCCCTGTGCTGTTCCCAGATGAAAGCAGGTTCACACTGAGCACATGAGACAGACGTGACAGAGTCTGGAGACACCGTGGAGAGCGATCTGCTGCCTGCAACATCCTTCAGCATGACCGGTTTGGCAGTGGGTCAGTAATGGTGTGGGGTGGCATTGCGGGTTCCTCCTAATGCAGGACAATGCTAGACCTCATGTGGCTGGAGTGTGTCAGCAGTTCCTGCAAGATGAAGACATTGAAGCTATGGACTGGCCCGCCCGTTCCCCAGACCTGAATCCAATTAAGCACATCTGGGACATCATGTCTCGCTCCATCCACCAACGTCACGTTGCACCACAGACTGTCCAGGAGTTGGCAGATGCTTTAGTCCAGGTCTGGGAGGAGATCCCTCAGGAGACCATCCGTCGTCTCATCAGGAGCATGCCCAGGCGTTGTAGGGAGGTCATACAGGCACGTGGACGCCACACACAATACTGAGCCTCATTTTGACTTGTTTTAAGGACATTACATCAAAGTTGGATCAGCCCGTTGTGTGTTTTGTGTGTGACTCCAAATCCAGGCCTCCATTGGTTAATAAATTTGATTTCCATTGATGATTTTTGTGTGATTTTGTTGTCAGCACATTCAACTTTGTAAAAAAAAAGGTTTAAAATAGTATTTCAGTCATTCAGATCGAGGATGTGTTATTTGAGTTTTTCCCTTTATTTTTTGAGCAGTGTATTTCTTCTAGTTTTAGACCTAGCAAAACCGTCTGGTCTAAAAGTGATTTTTGACTTTCACAGGAGTGCTTGTGACTTCACTTTGATTTAAAAGATTGGTTTAGTTACACCAAACAAAAAGTACAGATGTTGGATAATGAAACTGAAACACCTTTCATTTTAGGTGGGGGGGTTTTCATGGCTAAATTGGACCAGCCTGAAACCCATTTTCATTGATTGCACATTGCCCCAGTAAGAGCAGAGTGTGAAGGTTCAATTAGCAGGGTAAGAGCACAGTTTTGCTCAAAATATTGAAATGACACAACATTATGGGGAAAATCCAGAGTTCAAAAGAGGACAAATTTGTTGGTGCACGTCTTGCTGGCGCATCTGTGACCACGACAGCAAGTTTTTGTGATGTATCAAGAGCCACGGTATCCAGGGTATGTCAGCATACCACCAAGAAGGACGAACCAAATCCAATAGGATTAACTGTGGACGCAAGAGGAAAAGCTGTCTGAAAGGGATGTTCGGGTGCTAACCCGGATTGTATCCAAAAACATAAAACCCCACGGCTGCCCAAATCACGGCAGAATTAAATGTGCACCTCAACTCTCCTGTTTCCACCGAACTGTCCGTCGGGAGCTCCACAGGGTCAATATACACGGCCCGCTGCTATAGCCAACTTTGGTCACTCATGCCAGTGCCCAAACGTTGGTTTCAATGGTGGAAGGAGCGCAAATCTTGGGCTCTGGACAATGTGAAACATGCATTGTTCTCTGATGAGTCCACCTTTACTGTTTTCCCCCACATCCGGGGAGTTACGGTGTGGAGAAGCCCCAAAAGAAGCGTAACACCTAGACTGTTGCATGCCCAAAAGTGAAGCATTGGGGGGGATCAGTGATGGTTTGGGCTGCTTTTTCATGGCATTCCCTTGGCCCAATTTTGTGCTAGATGGCGCGTCACTGCCAAGGACTACCGAACTATTATGAGGACCATGTGCATCCAATGGTTCAAACATTGTATCCTGAAGGCGGTGCCGTGTATCAGGATGACAATGCACCAATACACACAGCAAGACTGGTGAACGATTGGTTTGATGAACATGAAAGTGAAGTTGAACATCTCCCATGGCCTGCACAGTCACCAGATCTAAATATTATTGAGCCACTTTTGGGGGTTTTGGAGGAGCGAGTCAGGAACGTTTTCCTCCACCAGTATCACGTAGTGACCTGGCCACTATCCTGCAAGAAGAATGGCTTAAAATCTCTCTGACCACTGTGCAGGACTTGTATATGTCGTTCCCAAGACGTATTGACGCTGTATTGGCCGCAAAAGGAGGCCCTACACCATACTAATAAATTATTGTGGTCTAAAAAACCCTGTGTTTCAGTTTCATTGTCCAACCCCCGTATATATATATGTATATATATAATATATATAATATAATATATATAATTATTATATATATATAATTACACTGTATATACATATATATATATATTTTTTATATATTTTTAATATATATATATATATATATTTAAATTGTATACTCTGGTCCCCAAAAACCTTCACTTACCCAACAAGCACTATGCTTTCCAATGGGATAAAATTTGTAACAAAAAATAAAAAAAAAATATGCGCATTGAGTGTCAGTGAAGATCAAACCCACAGTTTTTAATGGACAAAAATGTGCAATTTGGGTTAACTTGGAAAGAGAAGCCCTCCTGGTGTGTTGATGTCTCGATTTTCGGCGATCAGCTGGTAGACTGTACCCTTAGCTGATTGCCCCATATCTCGAACAAAGGGTCATAAAAATCTGAGGCGGGAACTCAGTGGAAAAACTCCAGTAATAAAACTGGGACAAAGGAGTGGTCAGGCCACGAGACCCAGACCGCAGTTGCTTTGAATGGAAAACTTTTAAAAGTCCAACCTCTAACTCCTGGCTGATTTGGGATCAGCCGCACAAACACACACGCACCTTACTGATCGCGCCCGCGCTGCGTGATTCAGCACACTTGCACAGCAAATCAAAACAGTTCAACATAAAACACTTCAATCAGTACAATACATGTCAAAATAAGGTCAAGTTGATACCTTGGATTAACTACTAGTGATTCTAAATCACCTTAAAATATGCCTCATCCTGCCCAGAACTCTAAATGCATCTATCCAATTTAATATAAAAAAAAGATGAAATTACTTTGATGGTGATTTCTTCCCTCCACCAGTTGAGGATGGGTCGTAGGTCGTAGGTAGGGGGGGGATCTCAAAAAAAAATAAAAAGAAACGGTAAAACCCTCTCATCCGTCCAAAACGGTGAAGATATGAAGAACTGCTGCAGCCGACTGAATCAACAAGGCGTCTCCTTGGAAATAAATCCTCTGTAGGTAGCCACCTGCGCTGGAGTGTCGGTGGGATCTTCAATCGGTATATGAATCTTCTGACCTACTGGTACCAGACAGACTACCAGCTTTCAAGCTGTTCTGGGAATGGCTTCATGAAGGCCGGGCTGCTATAGCCAAACCTTTGGTCACTCATGCCAATGCCAAACGTCGTTTTCAATGGTGCAAGGAGTGCAAATCTTGGGCTGTGGACAATGTGAAACATGTATTGTTCTCTGATGAGTCCACCTTTACTGTTTTCCCCACATCTGGGAGAGTTACGGTGTGGAGAAGCCCCAAAGAAGCGTAACACCCAGACTGTTGCATGCCAAGGACTACCAAACTATTATGAGGACCATGTGCAGGACTTGTATATGTCATTCCCAAGACGAATTGTTGCTGTATTGGCCGCAAAAGGAGGCCCTACACCATACTAATAAATTATTGTGGTCTAAAACCAGGTGTTTCAGTTTCATTGTCCAACTACTGTATGTTGGAAACAACAGTGAGCAAAAAAAAAAGTAAAAAAGGTGAAAAGAAAGGGTTCCCTCTTCAGGCAACACAAAAGGGTTAGGGTCACTATGCTCAAAAAGTTTGAGTGGAAGTGTGTCCTTGGAATACTGTTTTGACACCTACAGTACATTACTGTAGTGCAATTAAGCACTCACAAGGAAAAAACAGACTGATTATGTAGAAAAAAAGTGAGACTTGCACAGTCACCTCATGGATCGTTAATATAAACTACTGGTAAAAATTGTTTTTAATAATGAAAGGAATGCTGCCTGTGGGCAATAAAGTAACAATGCTGGTCAAAACCTGATCTGAAACTAATGATTAACCTGAATGCTACCGTTTTTTGACTTAAAGTTTTTGTCACAAATGAACATTTCCCGCAGTGGCTAATCATTGGCAGAGTGGGCTCACCACAGAGCACTTTTAAATCTCTACACAGAGTCCCACTTTGTTTGAGTCTCAGAGCTACTGGACTCAGACTAAAGTTTTCTTGACTTCCCTCTCCTCAGTCAGTAAATTGCCATATAAATTTTCACTTAAAATTCACTTAAATTTAAGCTGGGGACATTGTAATCACTGCATTGATCTTCCGCACTTTTTTACACATTTCTTGAGTTTGATCATGAAAGTAAGAGTTACTATTCCTATATAACTCCTAATTTAATAAAAATAAAATTGTCTTTTTACCTGCAAACCCCAGGTTTAGGGGCAGCTTACAGATCTTGATTGATGATAATGGAAACAATAGTTTAAATCTCTGTTCTAATTCAAGCTCCAAGCTAAATGTGCAGCTGTATACTTAGAAAATAAAAACTCAGTTGGGATCTGATGTTGAAAATTTACTTTTAGAAATTTACTAGTATTAGAAATTAACTTCATTTTAAAAATGTATGTAAAAATATTTTATCAAATACAAATACTGTCAAACAGAAAAAAAAAAAAATAGAAACTAATTCTGAAGGGAAAGGGGAATTCGGGGGGGTTAAAAAAGGACCCACATTGAATTGGGGTCTTTCGGTTTAGGGTTTGGGGTTTTGGACTCTACAATGAATGGAAGCCGTATAGCATTGTAAATTCTAAAAGAAGCAATGTACATTGTTTAAGGTGTGTGTATGTATGTGTATGTGTGAGATTTAAAATCCTCAGACAGCTGGGTGCCCATGATTTAACAGCCGATGGGGACCTTTTACTTCCACAAACCCGTTTTGCTCATGTGCATTGGCACTCCAATGAATGGTAAAAGGGGCAGATGGAATGTTTAACTTCAGTAAGGGCTGCCGGTATATTTCAGCCTAAGTATTACTTTAACATAAACCGATTTTATTGAATTCAGTCACCCTCAGCTTTTTTTAACAAAAAAAATCCTGTTCGGGCTTATACGGACAACCCTTTTTTGTAAGGGTTAAAAATCTATAAAGAAAAAACATTAATCTGAACACAAAACGGGGAAAAAAACCCAAACAAAATTTTTTAAAAAACTAAAATTTTTTTGGAAAGTTTAAAAGGGCTTTCATTTAAAAAGTTTTTTTTTTCCAATTCCTCCTCTTTTTCCTCCCCAACTCCCCGGGCCCTTCTGAGTAAAAGAATATGGCCCTTTGCTAAACTCAAGGGGTGTTCTTTTTACACTGAAATGGGGTTGTAAAAGTTTGAAGGTTTTGGATTTGGGGATTTTGGTTTTGGGATATTTTCTTCCCCATGCTATCTAAAAGGGGGTGTTTATTTTTGTTTGGGGTTTTAAAGTCTGTCCCATTTGGCGGGGTTTTGCACTTGAAAAAAATGAAAACAGCATGGTCCCTTCTTTTTTGGGGGGGCTTTTTTTAATCCTGAGGGTTTGATCAACTTTTAAATTCTAAAGGGGGTTTTGATAAAACATAATTTTTTTGGGTTTTGGGAAAAAAGCTGCCAGTTCCAAGGTAGGAAAAAAGAAACCCCCTTTGGGGGCATACTCTACACTAAAAAAAAAGGGGGCCCTTACTAAAAATTTTATTAATTTTTTCCTGGGGGGGGGAATTTTAAAACTGTTTGGGAGGAGAGGACCGGGTAAGGGGTAATGTTTGGGCCTTGCCTTTAAAATTTAAAATGGTTGATTTTAAAAATTTTTTCGGGTTCCTTTCTTTTTTTGCCAGGGTTTAAATTTTTGAGTCAACAATTTTTTTTATTTTTGTAAAAAAAAAAAACTTTTTTGGAGGGACTTTTTATTTTTGTAAAATTAAACCACCTTGTTACACTGGACAAAATTCTCGCCTATTGCCCTTTTTTGGGGCATTTTTGGCCCCAAGCCAAAATCTCTACGGGTCATATTTTTTGCAGCTTCATTTTTTTGGCCACACATTTTCAAGGGTTTAAATTAAAAGGTCTGGACTCCCAAGCTTTTTCATCCCTCCGGGGAAGCCATCAAAAAACCCCCGTAACAAGCATTGACTTCCCCAAAAAGGGGGACACAACACTGAATTCACATAGGGGGGGGATATCTCAAAAGCTGGGGCCTTTTCCGGGGGGGACAAAGGATTCGATTTTTCCCAAAAGCACTAAATGCTTTAAAAAGGGTGCATTAAAGTTTCCAAAAATTGGGGTTTTTTTTTTACAATTAAAACAAAGTTAGTTTTTCAAATGAGTCATCCTTCATAGTTTACTAACTTCAAACACAGACATGGAGGTGAGCAACTATACACTCAGACACTCAGCGCTTTCAAAGTCATGGGCCACTGTCTAATGAAAGACCAAAAATCTAGATATGTTGCTCTAATCTTATGGCTTTACATTTTGTTGCAAGTACATCGTCAATGATTATAAAAATCTAATTTTGCTGGCGGGACAAAGAATTATTAAAAGTGATTTAATAGCCACTTCTTTTCTGGACTTATGAAGATTAAGGTGCTAAGAGCTTAATTTGACTATGTTATATGCATTTTTTACCAAGATTTTCATATCCAGTGAAATTAGCCTTATTGATTTGGTATACACTGAAAAACAAATAAAAACTATTTGCTAAAAATTAAACGTAAAAAAAAAAAAAAAATCTGTGAAATATAAAATAGTTGTAGGCTGGCACTACGGAAGGAACAAAATAATAATGTAATTAACGAAAACTAATTGAATTTTTTATCTATCAAAAAGTTGCTCTACATTTAACTTAATTCATTCTTAAACCTTAAGGTTAAACTGTCTAAAGTTTGTCAGTTTTTATTAAACTTTGTAAAGTTATATCTAAGAGGTGTCAAGCAGAATATCTGAAAAAATTTAAGTTTTGTTGTTATACACAATTAGATCGCAGAGTCTGATTTGACAGTATTTACTCCCTGCCTCTATGTATTTGAGCCATCTTCATTGTTTCCCAGACAGCTGAGAGGGGTGGATACCATGTGTCTTGTGTGGGTGTGCTCAGGGTTTCAGCATGTTTTTCTGTCACGAATACAGCAAGAAAGAAAACAACCACAAAAAAAATGTGTTTGTTTTATTTACTTTTGTGTTACATAAGAAAGCAGTAAGGGCAGAGGGCTTTCTCCGCTGGTATTGACTCCTGTCTTAATTATTGCCATCAAAGTTCAAATCTTCCACTTTCTTTTACTACATCCAAGTACTAAAAGAAATGAAAAACAAAAAAATCAATAGTTAATCATCAATGTAGTCCCCAGTGTTCCAGTTAATTACAGTTAATAATGATGTTTAAAATTATTTTAAGATTGCACACCAAACAAAATCTTGAAAAGGACTAGGACTCTAGGACTGGTGATTCCAAGAGTCTCTAGAAGTACAATGGGAGGCAGATCCTTTAGTTATCAGGCTGCTCTCCTGTGAAACCAGCTCCCAGTTTTAGTCCGTGAGGCAGAAAACCCCGCTACTTAAGCTTCGCTTAAACTTTCCTTTTTGATAAAAGCTTCTAAGGTTAGAGTGGATTAGGTTATCCTGAGGCTATCTCTGTAGTTTTATGCTGCTATAGGCTTAGGCTGCTGGAGGCATAATGACCACTTTTCACTCTATCTGCTACATTCACATACCACCTACTCCAATTTTGCATTATTTCCCTGTTATTTCAGTTTTAACTTTATGTTCTCTCTCTTTTCTCATTCCTAGAAGCTACCTGGCTGACTTTGTGTCTACATGTGACACCTTTCTGGATATGGTGGGCATCGTCCAAGCTCTGCTGGCAACAACGTAATGCTCACCCTGCTACGATGACTGCCACTTGGCCCTGTTCTTTTCAGAGTGGTTAACATGTCTCTCTACTAGGACATAGCTCGACTGATCTTTTACTGTGACAATTATATGTGCTTTCTTTCAACTCTAACCTTGAAAACTGGCTCAGAGTTATATGTTCTTGTCTTTCTAGTGAAACCGACTAAATGTAGTCTACACTCACTCACTTACTTTTTTCTTCCGATGAGAAGTACTACTGGATCAGTGCTTCTTGTTCTTTTTGTGTCTCGCTCTGTTCTCAGAACTCAAACCCCCAGTCCTGTCGTGGCAGAACAGGCCGCTCACAACTGAGCCTAGTTCTGCTGGAGGTTTCTTCTTCTTCCGTTTCAAAAGTGGAATTTTTTTCCTCTCCACTGTCGCTACATGCATGCTCAGTATGAGGAATTGCTGCAAAGTCAACGCCTGTGACTGTCCACTGTCTCTACATGTTCGTCCAGGAGGATTTACCGCTACAAGTCTCTGACTCTATGCAATCTGCTGGGTTTCCTTAGATAGAAAAACATTTTATCCAATTTGAATAAATAACTGAATCTGACTGCACTGTTCAATGGTTAGGATTAATTTGAATGTATATACCTGACTTTGTGAAGTGCGTTGAGACGACATGTGTTGTGAATTGGCACTATATTAATAAATAAACTGACTTTTAATAAAGGCAGGTGCATATATAAAAGTTATATGGTTCTCTGTTACCCACCTCTAGTTCGAATGTGACTTAATTTTCCTTTTATGCCTCTTTTTTTCTCTCCTGCCTCCTCGCTGTACAGTGTCACTGCTTCTGCCTCTCTGCTTGCTCAGACGCTTTTCTCCTAAGCTCCCTGCTTGCTTGCATTCTTTTACTCCAAAATTTTTACCCTCTTTCCCAAAAAATTAGGGAAAATTTTGGGGCCCCTTTAAAAATACTTCTTCCGGGGGATCCAAGGTTTATTATTATTTTATTTTTTCTAAAGGATTTAAATGTTTTAAAATCAAACCCAAAAAAAGGACAAGTTAAACCCCAAGCTAAAAAATTCACCAAGATGCCCCCCCTTTCCCACAAAGGGCCCTTCAAAAAAACTTTTACGGGAAAGGGCTGTTTTGGGGGGTAAAAACCCCATCGACAGAATGAATTTTGGAGGTGAATAGGGGTTTCCAGCGATGATTTCAATCTGCCTGTGTCCCAAACAGTGAAAAGCCACCTAAAACCACTAAAGCCGGAAAAACAGAACACTAAAGAAAAAAACCTAAAAAGATTTCCCCCACTCCGGGATAAAAACCCGGGGAAAAGGGACCCATCTTTTTGAGAACAAAAAAGGGTTTTGAGAAAAAACCCTTCATTCTAAACAGTCTTCTAAAAAATTTGCCCAGAGAAAGAGTTGCCCACGGGGCCCAAAGGGAACCCTAAAGTGGGCAACACAGTTTGTAAATTTTGTTTAAAAAATTTCCTAAAACAAAAAAAAACACAGAAGTTATGATTGGGTACCAGTAACTTTTGGTGCCCATATCTCAGGGGAATATTTCTGGCAATACAGAAAAACCCCCAAAAACTCTAAAAAAAACCTTATTATAAATGTGGAGCCATGGAGACAAAGGAAAAGAAAAAATCAGAAGGTTTGAAGGAGAATTCACCGTCGCTGAATATTTTTGGGAGGTTTAAATTCAAGGGTTTTCGCAGCCCCCTTTTTTTTTTTTTGTTTTTTTGGAATTTTTTTTTTTTTTTTTTTTTTGGGAGTTTAAAATTTTTTTCGGGGTTTCTGATGATTAATAAAGGGTTAAAAAAAAAAGGCTGCTATTACATTGTGAATTTCATCGAAAAATTTCAATTTTTTTTGGGAAAAAAAGGAAAACTTTAAAACGGCCCAATGGTCAAGAAAGAGGTTTCTGTTTGAAACAAGCCGGGACCCGGACTTTCCACATCTAATCTTTTAATTTTTAAATAATCCCCAGCAGAGAAAAAGGGCCCGGGTTTAAAGAAAAGAGGTCATAAAAAAAAAGGGTCTCCCCCCCAAATCCAAGGGGGAAGGGGGGCCCCCCCCCTTTAAAAACCCCCAAACCCAGCCCAAAACCCCCCCCCCCCTCCCCCCAAACCCCGGCCCGACCCACAAAACTCCCCCATCTCCCAAAGGCCTGCTTTTTGTTTTTAATGGATTCTGAAACATAAAAGGTGTTTAAAGCAATCAGGCCCCCAAATGGCCTGAATTTCTCCATTAAAAAACCCCCCCTAGCCGAGGCCTGCCTCAAAACCCCAAACATCTTCCAAATGCTGAAAGAGCCCAAAACCCCCCTAATCTATCTCCCCTAATCGGGAAACCTTCAAAATCACTTCTCTGTGATACAGTCGGGGCCCCTAGTGGTAATTATCAGAAATGAACATGTCCGGGAAAAAACTTGGGCCCCTAATGGGAGATAGTTGAAAGGGATCTCTGTGCTTATTACGTAAACAAAAAAGAACAAAGCCAAAAAGGATAAGAGGCAGAAATTTAAAAAAATCAAAAAAAAGCCAAAAAACTTCAGATTAACCAGAACAGAGTTCATAAAGAAAACAAAGTCATGAAAATTTGGGCTTATTAAACCCATTAGATCTCGTCGGGAAAAAACCCTTTTTTTAATAAAATGACTTCATTACTGCCCCAACGATCTTGCTTTTATTTTTTTAAACAAAAACATGGAAAATGAATTTAAGGGAAGTACCCTTTCTGATAGAGAAAACCCCTCCAAAAACTACAATTTTCTTTGTGGGAAGCGGGGACAGCAAAAAAAAAGGGGGGGGGTTGGCCACTTTTTTTAAAAAGTTTTTACTAAACGGGAAAAAAAGTTTTTTCGGGGAAAAATTGGGACCTTTTGAATTTTTGGCTCCCCGGGTTTAAAGGCCCCGGTTTTCTAAACCGTTCTTGAATATTTACGGGCCCTTAATAAGCCAAAAAAAAACGTGTGCAGTGATTTTTAATGAGCTTTTTTTTCTGTGATATGGGTTGATTAGGGACTTTTTAATTTATTGTGGGAGATTAAACTTTCCACAGGACAATCCGGAAGCAGAAGTGAAAATAGAACTATGTGACACCCCTTAAAAATTTTTGTTTGATCAACATTTAAACAGCAAACGCACAAACAGGGACATATTTTGGACTTGACATCACAAAAGGGTTTTAAAAAATTTCCAAGGTGACTGTAATGATGTTGCCCACAAACCATTTTTCTGTTATCTTTGAAAAGCATCATCCCAAGGGACTAAATTAGCCAAAAGCGATTTTTTTAAGAAAAAGCATTTTTAAGGCCCGGGCTGCTAAAAATTTAAAACCAGTTTTACTTTTTCTACCCCCACTTTGCCCTGAAAACACTGTAGAGGGAGCGGGAGAAAAACTCATTCAAAATTTTCAGACTTTAAATGTTTCCCAATTCCCCAAATTTAAAAGTAAAATTTCGTTTCGGGAAGAATTTCCTCCGGGGAGAAGTGCTCCCCCCAGTAGAATTGAAAAAAGAGGAATCCAGGTTACTATAATCTATAAAGAGAGGACTATACAGTTTTAAATCAAACTGAAAAAATGCAATGGAAAACTTTTTTTTTCGGAGACACCCACCCAAAAAACTTAAAAAATGCTCGTCCCCCTTTTTTTGCCAGGCCCAAAGGTTAAAAATCCCCCCGGGTTTAAACTGTTCCCATCTAAAACCCCAACCTTACCGGGGGCCTCCCCCGGGTTTGGGGCCTAACTTTTCACGAAAAAACCCCAAAAGATCAGGAGGGGCAGTCAAAACATCCAGGGTTTTTTGAAAAAATTTTCCCTTTTTTCACCAAAAAAAAAACTAAAAAAAATTTAGAAAAAAATCATATCCCAAACTAAGCTCTTCTTCCTGCGGTCTTGAGTTTTACCCAGTTTTCCCTTAAGAGACTTTGCCTGTAAAAACCATCTGATTAAACACAAATAGTAAACGGGGCCCCTTTTTGTCGGGGTTTTCCCCTCAGAAAACAGAATTATCAAACCTCATTAAAAAAGAGCAATTTGGGGAAAAAAGTGCTACTGAAGAGCTACGGGCCCTTTATCTAAAAAACCTCCCCCATCAGAAGATTTTTGGGAAAAAGCGTGTTTAAAACATTTAAACACCTTCCAAACATGACACCCGCTTCAATGTCTTTCAGTCGGGTTTCCCCGGGGCTCCCACAGTCCCAAAAGGCCCTCCCCTTTGCCCAAGGTATTAAAATGAATCCCGTATAAATGCAGATGTGGAAGAACCACATGCTGGTATTTTTTGGCCCTTTATTGCAGCATTAAAACCACTTTTGTTTCACTCCATTTTTTTAGAAAACCAAAAAAATTTGGGTCACCCCTTTCTGGCCAGCACTAAATTTTTGGTTTCAATCCTATTTTAAAGGACAGGGATTTTTTTGTGTCAGTAGGTAATTTTACATCAGAGACCACAAAAATCACATGGGGCTTTCCCCAAAGGGTCCTTTCTTAGGGCCTCCTATTCAATATTATGTGCCCCCCAATTTAAATTTTAATAAACAACAAAGAAGTTATCATAATTATGCAGCGACCCCCCCCCCACCCCCTATACGTTTCGATGTAAACCCGGTGACTATAAACCCCTTCAAGCGCTTTTGGGGAAAAGCTAGAAAAAAATTTAAGCTTGGGGTGTGGGCCAAAAATTTTCTTTAGCTGAATCAAAACAAAACTGAAGTAATAATTTTTGGACAAAAAAAGAGCGTTTTAAAAGCTAGCACACAGTACAGTTAATACAGCTTTGGGAAAAACCAAAACCCCCAAAAACAGGTCAAAATCTGGGTGTAGGGATGGGTCAAACCTGAACCTTCAGAGGCACAATAAAGACCCCGAAACAAGGTCCGCCTTCTATCACCTTAAAGAACATCTCCCGGATTTTAAAGGGGTAATGCCGAGCAAGGACCTTTAAAAACTAATTTTATGCGTTCATCTTTAGTAGAATTGATTACTGCCCAAAGATGTCTTTAAAGGGTTTTGCCCCCAAAAAAGGCGAAAACAGACGCTGCAGTTGATCCAAAACGCGTGCCGCCCTCTCCCCCTAGAACTAAGAAAGTGGAGCAAAACACCCCGGTTCTAAAGTCTTTACCCCTGGCCCCCCCATATTCAAAGAATAGACTTTAAAAAAAATTTGTTAGTTATAAATAATGAATGGCTTTTCACCAAAAAAACCAAATTTCAGAAATTGTTTTGGTGTAATCAACCACCCAGACCTCTCAGGTTTTTTGGTCAAATCTACTCTGCACACCCCGAAACCCGAAAACCAAAAATGGAGAAGCAGGCTTTTAGTTCTTAGCGCCCCCCTAAACTGGAAAAAAAAACCCTGAAAAAATTTTTAAAAAAACGTGAAACCCCAAGTTGCCCTTTAAAACAAGATTTAAAAAAATTTATTTTTTTAGAGTGGGGCCCTTTTAATGTGTTTTTTTTAACATTATTAGTTTAGGGTTTTTAGTAATTTTTTTTTTTTGTTTTCCTTTTAAAAACACATTCTATTTTTCCCTTTTTTTTTTTAATTCCCCGGGTTTTTTGATTTTTTGTATCCTTGTAATGTTTTTCCTTATGTAAGCGCCCTTTAGGGCCTTTTTTATGCCCGATAAGCAAATTTTAAATAAACTTGATTGACTTTACTGGGTTTCCGAGGGGGATTGTAAATAAAAACTCAAATTGGTCTAGCCCCAAAAAAACGGGGCGTACATTTAGTATCTATGTTAGTTTTAAAGTTGTAGTTTAAATTTAGAAATTTGCACCCGTGACATAAGAGACCCCAAACACAATAACCGCAACATAAATGTAAAACCCGAACAATATCCCCAAAAAAGCTTAGCAAAGGTACTTAAAATTTCTTTTAGGGAAAATTTTCTGTTTTAAAAAACCCAAATTTTTTGATGTATTTTCTTGCAATTTCTACACTTTTAATCTAACCCTCACAAATTTTTTCAGGTCTCACAAAACTCTTAACTAGTCACAGTAACTCGAGGAGTCTATTTTTTTAACAGAAAGCAGCATAGTTATGGAAGCAAAAGATTCAAGTCGAGCTATACGTTCCATATTGAATACTTTATAAAAATTGGTTCTAACACAAGAATCACAGATGTTCATGTCATAATCACATTTTGATCAAGAGAAACAAAAATCTTGGGTTTTCTTAAGATAATACTGTGCCCCCTGAACTAAACATGGGACAGATTACTCAAGATAACAATCACTGTTTGCAGATAACAAAAAATTAAAGTCAATATATGGAAGAATAAATTCAAAATAAATGATGTGTCTCAGCTAATGAAAAATAAAACAAACTTTGTCGTGTTGAAATGTTTCGTCCTCTGTCTCTATGACCTAAATATTTCTATTTAACTTTTGCTGATAAAGAATTTAATGACTGATAAAGGTCAATATTACTCACACCCCTGGCACATTTAGATTTAATTTTTTTTCATTCAACTAAGAAGTGTGTTTCCAACCGGAAATCTCTTGAAAGGTAATATACAGTAACAATGTTTAACTGAAAATGCTTATATCTGTGTGCTACAACGCTATACTTGTGGATACACTTTCACAAGAGGCTGTTGTTGAGTGACTTGTCAGTCCATTTCAGTCCATGAAGATTGGATAAAACGTTTGGATTTTCTGACAGTGTGTCACATTTGTAACGTCATCAAATATGGTGCACTCATTCACTTTTTCAGGTCTCCATGTTAATTGTATCCCACAGCCTAGTAATCAGGAGATTGGGCAGTGTAATAGCACAGCTTCTTATAAGGGCAATGGTAAACTTGCTCTCTTTTTTTTAACCCTGCTTAAGCTTGTTCAGGAATGTTAGGGGGTGATCTCTATCGCCAGTCCAGTCGCTGAGTGAGAGGCACTGTACACCCTTAACAGGTCACAAATAGAACAGACAACCATATACACATAGACTCACACAATTTAGAGTTGCCAGTTAACCTAACAGGCATCCTTTTAGAACGTGGGTGGAAACTGGAAAAGCTGGAAAAACCCACACATGGACTGGGAGAAGATGCAACCTGTACACTGAAAATCTTCACCCAATATTCGAACTCAGGAACTTCTTGCTGTCTGGCAGGAGTGCTAACTATTATTTCAATGTGTAAACCCAATTATAGTACTGCACTTTGACAGTAAACACTGAGGGTGCAAATATATGCTGCAACTAACTTTATGACAGGAGCAAAAAAAACTGTCCTTATACCTCAGAGAATTAAAAAAAAGAATACTACACAACCATATATGCTTTTCCACAGAACACTACACAACATGCACTTCACAGAGCTGATACATTTTTAGTACCTATATCCAATCCTACACCCCAACACAACATACTGACATGTTGATATGGAAGGAAGATAATATGATTGAATATCATTAAATGATTTTTTGATTTATGAAATAGTTTTTCAAACTTGATCCAGTCTATAGTTTAAATCAATTTTCATTTCAATCTTTTAAATGTTAAAAGCCTATATTTTCTGGTTTGTTTTTATAGTGTATATTAGTGTATATGGAGGACTACAGAAGTGGGGCTCAGAAATTAAATAAGGCATTAGAAACAAGGCCTACCTACTTTGAGTTCAAATTTGATAACAATAGCCAAAAAAAAAGACTCTTCTGGAGAGGTTTTGGCGTTGGTATGTCCTTGCGTTTTCCAATGTAATCGTGAAGGTTTCATTAGATCAACCTAATTATCTTTTTTGTGACTGTGAAACCAAAATGTTCCCAAATTGTAGACTGTATTTATAGTGTGGAGTCCTCAACTTTTGGTTCGGCACTTAAACATCATTGCATTAATTTGGTACAAGTGCAAGCTGAATGGACAGGCCCATTGTAATAGTTTCAGGTACTGTTACAACCCTATTGCTTACTATACATATTTTATTTAATGCCTGGTTCCATTATCTTGTCGTCTTGAACGCCTGTAAAAAAAGTCTACATTTTGAAAACTGAAGCAACCAAAAAAAAAGAACAAGAAATGACTTATATGACCTCTCATAGTTTTGTCTAAAATAAGGTTCCAACATTAAAACCTACCGACAGTCTCACTCTTTCAAGCACACAGTTGTTAGGGGTGTGTTTATAAGTTGATGCTGGTCTGTCTAGGGGCTGTGTGTTCTTTCATTCTACTTCATTGCTTTAAATATGATATGACAGTTGCAGGGTCACAGCCTTCCCTCATAACAGACAACAGAAAGGAAAAGGAAAAATCATCATCCCTTCATGGCTGAGTTAGCCGTGCAGTGACAAAACACTAGCCTTAGGTAGCCCTAAAAATGATGATAATCTGCTGATGTTGAACCTGTATGAGGCCAAGAAGAATGTGTGTATGTCTTTATATGTGTGTGCGTGCGTGTGTTTTCTTTTGCAATGTGTAAATTGAAACTATGCCAAGTGGAGGAAAATACAAAAACGTCAAATTCATAGTAAAAAAATAATCCCGAGATTTTGTAGGTACATGGAAAAACTGCTCTATCAAGTAGAAAATGTGTAATTCATAAGTGCAAACATTGATACATGTTTGTGTGAGTTCATTATTTGTTTAAGAAAAAGGGAGAGGGTATTTTTAGGCGATTAGTCTGACCCGTCAGTATTGGATCTTTATTTCCCTTGGTAGCTAAACATATTAGAGCATCCTTGGAGCCTTGAGCTGTAGAAACACAAACATTCGACCTCACAAATTCACGGTCGAACATGGAGGCAAGCTGGAAAATATACAGGTGGCAGGTCTGAGAAATAGGGTGAAAAAAATCAGGAGAGGAGATAAATAAAAGTCAGATACATTCTAAATAGGATTCTTAAGGTTATCAGCTTGCTGGGTACCTCATCTGCAAAAGTCGTAAGTCCTTGAATTCTAATGCTCATCACTCTACCATGGAAATCTAGCGTTTTAATCCCAGATCGGCTGAGTCCAGCCATCTGAAACAAATAGAATGTGAAGTCTGACAAGAGGAAAGACAAAATGTCACGGAATCCACAGAAATTCTATACGCTTGTGGCAAGACCTGATGAGGATTGCCAATTGGCGTTACACAAGTAGCATGATGCAAACAATCTATAAGTATGACTGGCACAGAAAATACAATAATGTATGATTTTTTTGTATAGAATATAGAAGGTACTGGGAGGTTCTGTGAAGTCCCAAATGCATAATTTGTCTCTTTGACGCTCACCTCTTCTCTGAGGCTGAGATTTATCCAGCAGCTACGGAGAAGGGCTATAGGGGGATAATATTAGCAGTGCTAGAGCTGTGGGTTTTATCTTAAGGTCAGGTTTTACATATCACATCCACACACACACACAAACTACAGTTATGCAAACTGGTTTGTTGAAAGTAAAATACATTTTGAATGTGTAATAGGTTGGATAAAATTCTAAAGTTTTGATTCATACTCATACACATGCATGTGTGTCTCACACACACACACACACACACACACATACAAAGAGTTCGTGACAGCACCTATCTGCCACCCACAGTAAGTGACCTGGGTTAAATATGTAATGACTGCCTGGTCCACACTGAGGATTAATGGGCTTTGGAGCAAGAAGATAAAGGCACATCATTAACACACTTGTGGAAACAGAATGTATAGATATATTAAAAAAAAAAAAAAAAAAAAAAAAAAAAAACAGAACAAGTATTTCAAGTGATACATGTTTGGCTTCACCTAAACATCCATTACATGTTATTATTATATTACACAACAATGCAATTACAATTACAAGGGCAATTGTTTGTAACATCTTTGTGATATTTAAGAAAAAACTGAAAAAGATTATGTTAATATAATTATACTTTTATTTTTGACCATCTAAACATAAAATCTAACAGAAACATACTTTTTTTCCCTTCCTGTGGAAATTATAGCATTCATTAAAATAATTGCACTTCTTTTAGAAAACTTGAAGGCAAAGTACCTAGATAAAAGAAGTGAACCCATTAAAATATGTTTTCTGTCATCAAAAACTATGATAATTATGTCTTTTGATATCATTCAAAATAAACGTGCCTTTGCAGACCTGATGATAGAAATGAAATGCAAATTGCCTACCACAGTTCATTCTATCCACCTTTTCTACCCACAATGCAGTCTTTGATGATCCTTGCTTGTTGTATCTCCACCTTGCTGCCTTCCCAGATTTAGCCTTGTGATTATTTAGTGCAGTTCAAAATATTGCTGTGGCATAATCATCCTTGCAAAAAGAGGGCTAAACAATTATATTGACAGTTTGTAAGAAACTGTTTACATTCCCAGCATTCCCTGTTTAGATTCCTGAGAACAAATATTTTGGCAATGGCGCTTTGACACATAAGCGGTGGCTGTTTCAGTCACACAGTAGGCCCTTAATTCATGAATCCCTAACCGAATGCATAGAAGGGGATTGGAGGGAGAAAGGACACCCGTAGTTGAGGTTCTGACTTTAGTTCTCCATGATTGTTTTCTCAAAGTATATTATACATTGTTTTATCGTATTTATTTTTTTGTAAAACAAGATAAAAAGGTTTGCCTTCAATGAGTCAACTGTGCATAATGACACCACAAGGCTGTGAAATTATATTGGTCAATTGTAAACGTCCAAAATGCTGTTAAGAGTTCATTTAATATACACCGAGCTGCGGCCTTTACTTTGTTAAACTTTGACTAGATTTTGAGAAAGCATCATGCAGAAGGGGGACAATACAAAAACATATCCAGAAAGCAAAACCAGACCACCATCAGATCCCAACTGGATCTGGTGCTGGTCAGAACATGCACATACATTTTTGGAGGCAGGTGCTCATGGCAACAAAGGGCATCCATTGCCAAATTTATTTATAAAATTAAATTAGGAAAAAAGGATATATTTATGCTTTAATAGCCTCGCATTTGTTGGCATTATACTGCAAAATTTGTAAATGAAATGCAATCAATATTCTACTATGCATCGTAATCAAAAGAGACTCATTATTATGCTAATAAAATGAAAAAGCTAAGTAACATTTTCCTATTTATTCATTATTTTTTGTTTGCTACTCTATATCAGAGCATTATATTTAGCCTTATATTTAACCTTGCAAAATGATTCCTTAACTGTTGAAGTAGAAATGCTTGCATTGAAAGAGCATTTGGGGAAGAATTACATTTACCTGAGAGAGGCAAGGCGGGGGCTTGTGCTAGTGAGATTGATAATTGATTTAAGGGGGCCAGGCATTTGTTTGAGGGGGCCCCCTCTTGCCCCTGCGTAAAGCCGGCCTCGTGACACCAACAGTATATGGGGAAATTGAAATTAGATGTTTCTTATTGTAGTTTCAATCCAGATTACAATAGCAGACAATGTGTAGTACACAATATGCATGCATAGATAGAATATGTACCTAATTAATGATACAGACATTTATTAACCCCAAACCCCAAATTTTTACCTGCAAAATACGTGCATGCATTTCACTCCTTAGACCTCCTTGGTGCATAATATGTATGAAATCTTACATTTCACCCTAGTTATGTTTGGGAAAATGTAGGTTTTCTCCTCGGCAACAATTGTTTCTGGTGGGAAACCGCACACAAGCTTTGTTATTTGACCTGTTTACACACATATCATATAAAAAATAACCCTAACGTGAAGTATATTACTACTAGGCTGGGTATTAAAGTGTATTAAATACTTTACTAGATACATGAAGACACAATAGCAATACATACAGAAGAGAACGAACAACAACACAATTATAGTATTTCATAAAGTTGCTACATAACCTTAGAGCTCAGAATGTTTGTACTTATGTAACAATGTGCCATGTTTTGCACTTGTGTTTTTGTTTATTTTACTTAGTCTGGTCCTCTGTTTACCTCCTGTCTGTGTTTATTGTGTTAACTGGTCTGGTCCTGTGTTTCCCGCAGCCTGTCCCACACCTGTTCCCAGTTTCCATGATTGTCTGGTCTGTTTGTATATTTGTTCCTTAGTTGCCTTTGTTCACTGCTGGTTCCTTGTGTTGACATTCTGTTTAGCACACCATCTCATCTTGCTACTCTGTGTCCTGGCCTGGTTCTGGTTCTACATGTTCCTGGTTTCAAACCTGCCTGGTCTGTGAGTGAGGATCATTAAATTATACTTACTTTCAGTTACCTTGGTCCTGGAATCTTCTCTGCACGTTGGTCCTACTTCAACACAACAACATGACAGAAGGAACCAGCCTAATGCACCAAGAAGATATGAGAGAGAGTTTAAACAGGAGAGGAAATGGCGAGACGGTTCGCACACCTTACTTCACCCAGCTCACCATGGCAGAAATTGGAGGCAGCAAACGGCCTGATAGACTAGCTGGAGGAATGGGGGAGTCTTTTCCCCTGGGTTCCCCTGACCCATCGGATCATCGAAGGGGAGTGTCAAAAAGCCCTGGCAGAGATCGCTGCTTCCATGCGGAGGCTTCCTGCTCCCTTCTCCTCTCTACCGAGGGGTCTGCCGGCGCTTCAGCTCCTGCTTCCATTGAGAGTTGGTCGGATGTTCCTGTTTCACAGGGGATTGAGGATGAACTGCCTCCACTTCCTGTTCCTGTCCCAGAGGTGCTCGAGGACGAGCTGCCTCCAACCCCAGTTCCTGTTTCTGAGTTTCGTGAGGGTTTCAAGGATGCACTGCCTCCATCTCCTGAGCCTCAACGGCTCCGCCGCAGATCTTCTGGGTGCCGTCGCAGACCTAAAGAGCTCCGCTGCAGATCTAGAGGGCCCCGCTGCAGATCTCCACGGCCTCACCAAGGGTTCCAGCAGTTTCTGCACCACTCTTCAGGCCTGTGTCAGGCCAGGACACAGGTAGCAAGACGAGATATAACGGTGTGCTAAACAGGATGTCAGAAACAAAACAAAGTTCAGGTGGGCGACCTGAAGGTTGACCCATGCGGGCATTGAGTTCAGGAGGACGGCTGTGAGGTTGGCCCAGGCAAGAGCGTAGAGTACCCTTGGAGACGGGTACTTGCTGGAGGTTTCTTCCTGTTAAAAGGGAGTTTTTCCTCTCCACTGTCGCTACATGCATGCTCAGTATGAGGGATTGCTGCAAAGTCAACGCCAGTGACTGTCCACTGTCTCTACATGCTCATCCAGGAGGAGTGGTTGCTGCAAGTCACTGACTGGATGCAATCTGCTGGGTTTCCTTAGATAAACTTTTTATCCAATTTGAATAACTAACAGAATCTGACTGCACTGTTCATTGATTAAGATTAACTGGAATGTATGTACCTGACTTTTGTGAAGTGCCTTGAGACGACATGTGTTGTGAATTGGCGCTATATAAATAAACTGAATTGAATTGAATTGAATTGAATTGAATTGAATTGAATAGACGCTGATCAGGACGTCGGCAACGAGGAAGCCAGCGGTGGAGCTCGGGAGACTCTGAACCACGGTGGAGATCTGGAGAGCTGTGCAGGAACTGATGGGACCCTGGAAAGCAGTGCAGAAACTACTTTCCAGCTGCTTTTGTTTCAGTAAATAGTTTGAGATAAGAAAATCACCATTGCATGTTTCTACTTTCATGCCATACTTTCATGATATAATATCACTGTAGCATGAACCTTTAATGTTTTCCATAATTGTCACCCAAAAGTCAAATATCCCCATTTTTTTGTGACTAGTGTACATATGAATGCTGAACTGTGACACTGTTACATCATTGATGGATCTGCTATTTTAACATTATTAATTTGTTATCTTTTTGTCTTATTCCTTATGACCCCTTTTGATTTTGTTTCATTGATTAGTCAATGAAACTAAATTGAATTTTCTCTATATTTTCTCATTACGTGATGCCCAGTAGCTGATGTAAATTCGTATTCTCATAGTAAAGAAATTCACAAACTGTTATAGCATATTGTATTGACAAAGAATAAACCACAACTGTAAACTTGAACTGTGTGTTTGTAATTTCTTGAAGCTGTAACATTTTATTTTGTATTCTTATAGAGAAAATATACAATACCTCTTTTGGATTTTACTTATGCACAACTATTGACTAATATGCACACATTTCCGTCTTTTCATACACATGTTTTTTGACAGCGTTCTTACCCCATAGGTATACCACAATAAAAATGTCATTGTCTTAATATTGTGTCATGTGCCATGAAGCATCAATTACAGCTTGACAATGATGTATCATAATGTTCACAAGTTGACTTATGCCTCTTTTCTGCACTGCAACGCATGGCACTGCTCCGTTTGACCTCAATTTACCTTGCACTAAACCTGTTTCCATTGACACACTGATGGCTGGAGTTATGGCTTGAAACCCCACCTCCAGCCATCAGCGTTGTGCGCTGTGCCGCTATTAGCTGTTACTGTTTTATGGTTCCGTGCGAGCCTTTTCCTTTTTCTATCTTTTTATTGGTGTAGAGGAGTGTAGAGAAGTGTGTATTCTGTTTTGTGATATCCACTGTTTATTCTGTGCATGAAATAATAAAATTGCCTTCTAGGAGTTCTACTTTGTGCAGCAACTAAAGTGCATGCATGGCTGAGCATACCCATGGTCAAGAAAGGAACGGCAGTATGTTCACGTCACATTCCGTCATGCTCAGCCCCGATGAGACCTGCTGATGAGCAAATACCAAAGAAGCCAGTATCGGGATAGAAAAGCCAGTAATGGAAATGATCGCAAGTGGAGCCAGAGTGGAGTGGAGCAGGCCAAAGTAGAGCCCATGGAAAAGGGGCATCATTCCCTGCTGAGGCATAGCATCCCACTCTTGAAGTGTGGCCTTCAGCTCAGTGAGGTACAGAGTTACACTTGGGTACAGAGCTACAAGCCTATAGACGGAGATCCCATTTTTTCTATGGGATTCAGGTTTGGAGAAAGTGCTGACCACTCCATTTGAGGTACCCCAGTCTCCACCGGCTAACCCCTAATAATGCAACCTTGATGAGCTGTAGCACTGACGTCACTTAAGAAGAAATTAGGCCTGTCTGTTCATGGAGGGGCACAATGACTATTAACACTAGGACTCCCAGAATTCTACCACTACTAGAACTCCCAAGCCCGTCAATTTGACGGCGAGCATTCCTGATGCGAGGGCGATGATGACTTCATTGCATTACATGCGGTCAGAATGCTACAGGTTTTCTTGCACGCTATAAAATTATGGTTTTGAAAAGAATTAATAATAGTATTTGATCAAAACTTATTATGTTTTATTATTATTTATAAATAGTACTGAAAAATAATACAGAATAGCGGGTACATTTTAAAAAAAAGCTTTACTAATCTGAGCAAAAGCTGGACAGCTCCATGTTACGCCCCCTTTTTACTTCTTGGACATAAACTAGTGCTAAAAATGCCTTCAGCTCATCCACACTCATGTCCGAGGAGGAATCATCTCCTAAAACTCTGCGGGCCTCAGCCACACTGCAGCCCTGAATGTGGATAAGCATTTCGGCATCCACCAAGCAGAGGAACGTGGTCTGGGCATCTTGGATCTGGTGCTCTGTCAACGCGTTCTGGCTCTGATGCCTCCCTCTACTTTCTTCCTCGCCTACCACTGTCCACACAGTCCCATCCTTTCCTATCTCCTCCGCCTTCCCAGGTGTGCGCTCGTCTTAAAATGAAAACGCTGTGAAGCACAGAATAGATTGTCGTTACTGGGCTACTATATCTATGACCTAACTTATTGTTTATTTCTTTGTTCATTATCAGTACCTTGATTTGTAGTTTCTCTCCTGCCAGGGAGCTGGTTTGCTGGGTTTATAGCTGGGCACTGGGGACCTGGCTCGTCTCCGTGTCTCTGAACCTGGGCTGATTGTTGCACTGTTGCTATAGTTTATATATTATTAGTTTACTAATCTGTAAACTATAGCCTAAAATGATAAAATCGTTACATAGGCAAGTCTTTTACTACCTTGAAATAATGCGCCACAACCTCCTGCTAATGGGATGACTTGTGTTTTTTTAGCCGGGGGAGGCTTACTCTCTGACCCGCTGTCACTGGAACTGAATGCTGACCAAGAGCCATCAGAATCCCTCTCAACCCCAGAATCACAATCATCTAATTTTTTAAGCATTTCCAATGCCTCTTGAGCAGAACATATCCTTCTAGAAGCCATTTGTAGGATGCCAACGATCTCCTTCTCAGACTGCGCTCTAGATTGGCGGTTGCTAGGCAAAGCTCGCACGTATACTCAGCCGCGGGAAAAAAAAAAAAAAATGTAAATAATAGGGCCGTTAAAATAGTGGCTGTGGTAGTTAGAGGTAGAAATACTTAGATCTTTTATTTACTTTGTTATTTTTTTTAAAGAGACATAGGAATACACAAGACACAGGTTTAGAAAAAGTCAGGATGCCAGGAAGATAAGACTTTTAATAAACCAGAGTTATGGCATGCCAAACTTTCAAAACCGTCAAATTGACGGCCCTGGGAGTTCTAGTGTTAATGATGTTATTCACAAAGTGTAGGACAGTTCTGTATTGAATAGACATACCTGCCCACACTGCAACACCACCACAACCGAAGGCTTGTCTGGTGCCAACAGTGGCTGATGCATAGCACTCTCCTTGATGTCTCCAAAATCACTGATGGCCATCTATTCTGCTCAGTGGGAATCAACTTTCATCAGAGAGCAGAAATGAGGCCCACTGGTCCCTCGTCCAGCGTAAATGATCCCTGGTCAATGCAAAACGATGATGCCTGTTTCTGGTGGTGTGGTCAGGTACCCTTGCAGGTCATCAAGCATGCAGAACATGTAAATGGTTTTAAATGGTCTGACGTAATACTTGGATGCCTCTCACCTCCCTTAAATGTGCTGGAATTGAGTGGCTTTCGTCATCCGGTTCCTCAGGGCACTGTTCATAATAAAGCGGTCATCAGTGTGGGATGTGGCCAAAGGACATCCACTTCTATGCCTTTCTGTCCCTCTTCCAGTGTCTCTGTATCTTTGTTGCAACCTACTGATGACAGTCTATGACACTCTGAGGTAAGTAGCCACTTCCATCTGAGAGCATCCTGTTTGAACTCTTGCAATGGGGAGGAACTGTTGATCAATTGTTAGGTGTCGACTTGGTCTCATGATGTCAAAATATGAACACTGTGATGAGGAAGACTGTTTAAAACAAATTCTGATTAAACCTGGAAATTTCTTAGTCAAATAATGACTAACACCTGTTGTGCATTTTGTTGTGCATTTTGCCATTAGACTCCTTGTTATGGTACGTTCAGACCAACAACGAATGACACCACAGGAATGAATGATTTACATGTAGAGTCATTTACAAGTGCTAAGCAATGCGAAGGAACCAAAGGATGCGATGCGATCGGTGGCATTAGGACAAATAGAGCGAAGCAAGAGCAAAACGAAACCCTCAATAGACGCGAAGCAAATTTCGCTGGAGTTGAAAAATCTGAACTTTTCTGTCAGTTCGCGTCATAAATTAGTCAGTGCAGTCCCTGCAAAAAAGTAAGGGGAAATCAATACCTACAATCCACAAACATCACATATTTAAAAAGACAGAAACATTCATGTACACATAGGATGGAGGAAGATTTGCTCTTAAGAGGTTTGTGGGTGGCTTTGAAAAAAAACTTTGAAATTTAGTCCTGAAAAGGATTGTTCAATAAGGCATGCATTAGGTTGTGAAGAACACATGTGACCTTCACACACAGCTTCCTATTGAGCGGAGATTTATTTTCTCACTGAAGACAGATGGACAGGCGTTCTGCAGCAGGGATACAGCGCCTGCAGTTCGTGTCCCAAAGGCTGATTCATCCCCCAACGCGGGACAACAGGTCCTCAAACTGGGTTTTGGATAGATGGAAGTACCACTGAAAGCGACCGTCATTAAGACGCAGCTCCTGGAGTAGGTGGTGGTACTCTCCAAACTGGTTTCGTCTCTGAAGAATCTGGTGAACCCAGACACGTCGGCTTTCCATAAATAAAGCAACATCACTTGCTCCATGTTGAGTTGAAGCCAGAAAGCAGCAGACAGAAGCTCCTCCTATTTGATGATGTGGTGAAGCAAGTGAAGCATTCTCGCCCGTTGGCCTCCCGAATTGCTGGCGAATTGTCAGGCGAGCGACAGCACACGAATGAGGCGAAAAATTCGCTGGAATCGCAGTCAGTCTGAATGCACCATTAGAGAACAGCAAAGTTGGGGTCATCCATTTTGGGGGATAGACCGGCTGGGCTGCGCAGTTCGAGATGCGCAGCTCAACAAACGTCGCAGCTCTGACGTCACCCAGGATTATAAAACCCGTGGAAAATAACCTTTCGTTGCAAATTTCAGCGTGTTGAACAGGGCGACGCAATGGAGGAGCATATCTGAAGAGACAAAAGCTCGCAAGCGAACGTTTCCTCCACACGGTCATTCCCGGAAGAGCTTGAAAGCTGGATATCTGTCTGGTACCCCCCCGTCTCTAATTACACTTCAACGGCCTAATTAGAGACAGAGTCATCTCTTGAAGAATCTATGTAGATTCTACAGAGCAGGAACAGCAAGCCGAGAGTCTCAGTTTTCAGCCATAATAATATATATATGTATACACAAACAATGATCTTAAAGCTTTTTTAGGCTTCTTCTTCAAGGTTCAAAAAGCATTTCACTTAACCAGCAAGTTTAAGATGTTCACACATGAACAAGTGCTTCCTTACACAACGAGCTGTAAGAATCAAAAGCAAGGTTTCTCTTTGCACTGGCTCTTTAAATTTACATTAGTGACAGCAGAATCCTGGCACTGCTATGAATAGGAGATGTAGTTTGATCAGTTTTTTTTTTCCAGGTAGCTGGGCCAAATATTCATATTCTATATGATCTTACTTGTCCCATGACATTTTAAATCTGACTGTGTTACATTGCACATTTTTGACTCATTAATGCAATAATCAGCGTAGACATATGAGAGATGTCTTTACAACTACTGCCAATGAAAATCATGTAAAATTTGTGTAAAAAAATTGTCCAACAATCTTACTTGTAAACTTCAAAATATGTTTTGGAAATGGTTAAAGAGGACTTAATTGTTTTTTTTGTTGGCTTTTGTAAACCCAGTTAAAAGTTAAGTTTTTTAAGGCTAGGCTTAAAACTTTTTTGATAAAGCTTATAGTTAGAGTGGCTTAGTTTATCAGGGAGAGAGCCTTCCTCCCTCCCTGTTGGGTGGAGTAAGGGGGAGTCAGGTTTAGCCTAAACCGGCTCAGTTAGGTTTTGGGTGCAAACACACCCTCCATTTCTGCTACCTGTATGACCCCTTCTCTTTTCCAATGGTTATAATCAGTCTGACAGAGAGGTATCCCAATCCTTGTGGTTTTTAGGATAATAATGACCATCAGTGGGACCTTTTGTGGGGTGCCTTGAGACGACATTGTTGTAAATAAGCGTCGTTTAACTAAATAATCTGAACTGAAACTATCTGTGTAGTTATGCTGCTATAGGCTTAGGCTGCTGGAGGACATAATGACCACTTTCACCCTCTTCGCTACATTCTCACACTACTCTCCAGTTTTGCATTATTTGCTGTTATTTCAGCTTTTAACTTTGTTCTCTCTTTTCTTTTCCTAGAAGCTACACCTGGCCTGCTCTGTGTCTACCTGTTGCACCTTTCTGGAGAGGGGAGTCCGAGCTTCTGCTGGCAACAACTTAATGCTCAACCTCTACCAGTGATCCACATGGCCCTGTCTTTTAGTGTTTAACCCTTTCTCTCTCCTAGACATGGCGATTGACTGAGCTTTTACTGTAACTGATAAAATGTGCCCTCTTTCAGACTCTAACCTTGAAAACTGGCTCAGATTTTATCTGTTCTTTCTTTCTAGGTGAAACGACTAAAGGAGCTACATCCATTAACATTTACTTTTCCTTCCCATAGAACGTACTCCTGGATCAGTGCGTCTTTGTTCTTTTTGTGTCTCTGCTCTGTTCTCCCTAACCCCCAGTTGGTCGTGGCAGATGGCCGCTCACACTGAGCTTGGTTCTGCTGGAGGTTTCTTCCTGTTAAAAGGGAGTTTTTCCTCTCCACTGTCGCTACATGCATGCTCAGTATGAGGGATTGCTGCAAAGTCAACGCCAGTGACTGTCCACTGTCTCTACATGCTCATCCCGGAGGAGGGAATCCTCCAAGTCACTGACTGGATGCAATCTGCTGGGTTTCGTTAGACAGAAAAACTTTTTATTCAATTTGAATAAATAACTAACTCTGACTGCACTGTTCAATGGTTAGGACTAATTGGAATGTATGTACCTGACTTTTGTGAAGTGCCTTGAGACAACATGTGTTGTGAATTGGCGCTATATAAATAAAACTGAATTTAATTTAATTTAATTAAGTTACAGTTTATAATGTTATCTTAATGGTAGTAAAATCTGTGATTTTGAGACATTTATTTTATAGGGGCGATGGTGGCGGCAGAGGTAGGGGTCGGGACGGACCCCACTGTCCCCTCTGTCCGTTGAATTTGGCCACTCTGTCTGGCTCAGTCGTGTCCTTGGGCAAGACTTGCTCAGTGGCACCTGTGTATGGCAGCCTCACCTCTGTCAGTCTGCACCAAGGCAGCTATGGCTGCAATGTAGATCACCACTGTCAGTGTGTGAATGTGTGGATGAATGGGTGATTGACTGATTGTAGTGTTAAGTGCTTTGGCGTCTCTGGGGACTTGATAAAGCGCTATACAAGTGCAGGCCATTTACAATTTACATATGTTACATTTATCAGACTTTCTTTTTCCTTGAATAACTTCTTTATAATCTGCATTTTTAATATTTTATGCTATCAAGTTAGTTTTGAGTACAGCCAAGAGCCTGTAAACAGTGCGTGGAAATATTAAGACCAATTCCTTTTTTAATCTGCTAGTCCAGTGGCCATTCAACTTTCAGATAGATGTTACCAATCCCTCCATTAACTTTAAATTCAAACAAACCTAATCAAGATGTAAAAAGCTTTGTTTTAGGGATAAAACATGCAACTTTTTATGTGGAGAACAGTTACAGACCCTACATGTATAAACTTAGACTGTTCTAGGTAGAAGGCTTGAACACTTGGTAGACTACTGAAGGAGGCCACGTTTTTCAGGCAGTGATATGTGTGCCACAGTGACCATTTGTCTGGTGATAACGCAGTCTGGAGAAGGATACCCATGCCAGGAGGGAGGTCAAACCACCAACTCATTCCTCTTTCTAGACACTTCCATTTATCAGGCCTGACTGCATGGATCACACACCCCAAAGTTAGAGAGATGTGTGCATGTGTGTGTACATTTACTGGATGAGGAAATTGAGACAAAGATCCAGACAAATGAATAAACCTAACCAAGATCATTTACACATTTACCTGGTAGGTATGGAATTACAAACCAAAAGGTGATTGTAGTGATAGATAAGTGTAAGGATTTCTGCTTTTTTAAACCTTGAAAAATATAATCCCACAAAAAGCTATATAAAGCTTAAACCAAAAAGTTACAAACACTGAATTACAAGTAACATTTTGTTTGATATTAAATAAGACTAACCCTTGTTATACACTGAAAATTACTTGATTTTTACCAAGATAAAAAAAACTTAGATTTAGAAGTGTTAGATAATTTATCTTGTTTTAAGAATTCAATTCTTATTTTAAGTGTTCAAACTTTACACTATCAAGCAAAACCTTACATTTTTTGTTTTAAATAGGCAGGAAAATTCAAAATGAAGAAAATAACTGGTAAAATAAGACATATTACATTTCTCCCCCAGTCTTATCAGAATAAATATTGTTTTAAGATTCAGTAACAAACTCATTATTGCTTGATTAAGTGTCACAAAAAGCATCTGAAAGAGCAGTGTTTGCTTAACAGCGTTGCTTGTTCATGGGTCTGAGCCGTAATACAGTTTCTAAAGAAACAACAGTAGCAAGAACAATTTGAACAAATCATACAAGAATCCCTCTCTTCTTCTTTGTAGTACAGTGTTCAACAAGATGAATATTCTAGAATTGGTCAGTAAGTACTGACACCTTTGAATGAGTTGTACGTGGTAGAAACGTTTTTTCTTAAGGCCATGACCCTTGAAAGACCAAGCTTTACCCAACAAATCTTCTGGGACACTACTGATTCCTCTAGGTTCACTTGATTGAATAGTTTCTGGATGGTTTGATTCTGTCCATATGCTGTGGTTGAGAAAGGATAATAAAACGTATCAAATTGAGCCAAAGCCTCATCTTGGAGTTGAGCAGTTGTCTCTGGATTTTCTTCAAACCCCCTACCAATTCTCCCCCTTAGTGTGTCAAGGAGAGCAGCTTGGTACTGTGGCACCCCTGAGATGACACTGTTGACAGTTCTCTGTGAAAATATTTAAAATATATAATTTTTTTTTTTTCACCTGTATAATTATTGCTAACAGACCCATAGTTTACATTAAATATTGAAAGAAAAGACAAACTTAACTGTGACAAATGGCACTGTTCGCGGACACTGATGGTGAACGCTGCTGCAGATCTAGCAATATCAGGTCCAGTTCTGGATTCAGTAAATATATGGTTACATGCAGTATTTTCTGTGCTTCCTCATTTCATTTCCTCCAACGCCACCTCAATAAAGGCAGTGATTCCATTTCCTGCTTGAGCGATAGAAAGAAAAGTATTTCTGTTATGATTTGGGGTTGTTTGGTTTTTGGTTTCTGGTTTTTCTTTATGTTTTTCACAGTTAAGGTTTTGAATCATGTTTCCGTTTGTTTTTCTGGGTTTTTCTTATATTTCTCACAGTTTTTGAATCATGCTTTGTTTATTATTTTTCTGGTTATGTTTTAGTCTTGTTCATGTTTTGTCAAGTTTGGTTTTTGGTTCTGTTCATGCTTTACTTTTTGTTTGTATTCAAGAGTCTCTGTTCTTGCTCCAGCCACGTTCTGTTATGTTAATCATCTTTATCCGGTTCACCTGCACCTTGTCAATCTGTCTTCTTGCTCCACCTGGTTTTCACTACATATATACACACCTGTTCAGTTAGTCTTTGCGGAATCATTGTTTCACTAACGAAGTCTTGTTTTCTGCTCATGCCTTGCCTGTCTCGCCTGCCCGTTGGGTTTTTGTTCCTACCTCCTGATGTGAGTGAGTTTTTGTTTATTAAACCTTTTTTACTTACCGACATGCCGCTTTCTAGTCTGCATTCTGGGGTCCTATTTCTCGCAAGCCCTGACAGAATGATTCCGCCTACTATGGACCCCGCGGACAAGCGGAAGGCAGACGCCTTGGATCGCTGGGTGGAACGTCAGAAGGAGGAGGCGATGAGGAATCTGCCCACCGACCTGGAGGTGCTGCCCTCTCCACTGCTGCTGGAGCAGATGGAGCGTGAGGCAGCCCAGCGCCAGAGAGTTCGGGAGGGCTGCTTTGTCCCTCTGCCTAAGCTCCGATGTTCCCCTCCTGCTTCCGTACCAGCAGCTAAGCCGTCATCTTCCTCCCGTCGCAGGAATCGCCGACGTGCAGGGGTTAACAGCCGGTCGGCTGGCGAAGAGGTGGTTTCTCTGCCAGCTGACGTGAGGGCTGCAGCAAGCAAGCCCGCATCTTCGTCTGCTACAGCACTGTCTGCCAGGCTCGCTACAGCAAGCAAGCCCGCACCTTCGTCTGCCACAGCAAAGTTTCCCAGGCTTGCTGCAGCTCCGCCCATGCCGTCTTCAGCCCGGTGTTCTGATGCAACACCAGTAGAGCGATTAAGGTTTTTTGCTCGCCAGATCAAGAGCTTTAGGAGGACTTGTCTCATGTATTCCTCTCCGGAGCTGATGGAGAGGATCTGGCAGATGGAGAGGGACTATGAGACTGCAGTAAGGCAGTTTTACTGCGTTCCACCTTCCACACCAGGACTCCAGGGAGCTGCTGCTGCTGCTGCAGAGCAGCCCACGCCAGGACTCCAGGGAGCTGCTGCTGCTGCAGAGCAGCCCACGCCAGGACTCCAGGGAGCTGCTGCCGCTGCTGCAGAGCAGCCCACGCCAGGACTCCAGGGAGCTGCTGCTGCTGCTGCAGAGCAGCCCACGCCAGGACTCCAGGGAGCTGCTGCTGCCACGCCAGGACTCCAGGGAGCTGCTGCTGCTGCTGCAGAGCAGCCCACGCCAGGACTCCAGGGAGCTGCTACTGCCACGCCAGGACTCCAGGGAGCTGCTGCTGCTGCTGCAGAGCAGCCCACGCCAGGACTCCAGGGAGCTGCTGCTGCTGCAGAGCAGCCGACGCGAGGACTCCAGGGAGCTGCTGCTGCTGCTGCAGAGCAGCCCACGCCAGGTCTACAGCCTGCTGTAGAGCTTCCGGAGGGGCCCGAGGGCGGGCTGCCTCCACTTCCAGGTCCTGAGCACCTACTCAGTTTTCTCTAGGGGGTGCTCATGGAACTCAAGCCTGACACACACCATGACACACCACAAAACACACCACAGCCTGTCCCTGCCGGGTCTGACACTCCACAGCCTGTCTCTGCCGGGCCTGACACTCCACAGCCTGTCTCTGCCAGGCCTGACACTCCACAGCCTGTCTCTGCCGGGCCTGACACTCCACAGCCTGTCCCTGCCGGGTCTGACACTCCACAGCCTGTCTCTGCCGTGTTTGACACTCCACAGCCTGTCTGTGCCGGGTCTGACACTCCACGGCCTGTCTCTGCCGGGTCTGACACTCCACAGCCCAACACTCCACAGCCTGTCTCTGCCTAGCCTGACACTCCACAGCCTGTCTCTGCCAGGTCTGAAACACCACAGCCTGTCTCTGCCAGGTCTGACACACCACAGCCTGTCTCTGCCAGGTCTGACACACCACAGCCTGTCTCTGCCAAGCCTAACACTTCACAGCCTGTCTCTGCCGGGTCTGACACTCCACAGGCTGTCTCTGCCGGGCCTGACACTCCACAGCCTGTCTCTGCCGGGCCTGACACTCCACAGCCTGTCTCTGCCGGGCCTGACACTCCACAGCCTGTCCCTGCCGGGCCTGACACTCCACAGCCTGTCTCTGCCAGGTCTGACACACCACAGCCTGTCTCTGCCGTGTCTGACACTCCACAGCCTGTCTCTGCCGGGTCTGACACTCCACAGCTTGTCTCTGCCGGGTCTGACACTCCACAGCCAAACACTCCACAGCATGTCTCTGCCAGCCTGACACTCCACAGCCTGTCTCTGCCAGGTCTGACACTCCACAGCCTGTCTCTGCCGTGTCTGACACTCCACAGCCTGTCTCTGCCGTGTCTGACACTCCACAGCCTGTCTCTGCCGGGTCTGACACTCCACAGCCCAACACTCCACAGCATATCTCTGCCAAGCCTGACACTCCACAGCCTGTCTCTGCCAGGTCTGACACACCACAGCCTGTCTCTGCCAGGTCTGACACACCACAGCCTGTCACTGCCAGGTCTGACACACCACAGCCTGTCTCTGCCGGGCCTGACACTCCACACAGCCTGTCTCTGCTGGGCCTGACACTCTACAGCCTGTCTCTGCTGGGCCTGAAACTCCACAGCCTGTCTCTGCTGGGCCTGACACTCTACAGCCTGTCTCTGCCGGGCCTGACACTCCACAGCCTGTCCCTGCCGGGCCTGACACTCCACAGCCTGTCCTCTGTCGGGTCTGACACTCCACAGCCTGTCTCTGCGGCTGAACTCCACAGCCCATGACACTCCACAGCCTGTCTCTGCCGGGCTGACACTCCACAGCCTGTCCTCTGCCGGGCCTGACACTCCACAGCCTGTCCTCTGCCCGGCCTGACACTCCACAGCCTGTCTCTGCCGGGTCTGACACTCCACAGCCTGTCTCTGCCGGGTCTGACACTCCACAGCCTGTCTCTGCCGGGTCTGACACTCCACAGCCACGTCCCTGCCTGGTCTAACTCCACAGCCCACAAACTCCACAGCCTGTCTCTGCCAAGCCTGATACTCCACAGCCTGTCTCTGCCGGGCCTGACACTCCACAGCCTGTCTCTGCCGGGCCTGACACTCCACAGCCTGTCCTGCCGGCCTGACACTCCACAGCCTGTCTTTGCCGGGTCTGACACTCCACAGCCTGTCTCTGCCTGGTCTGACACTCCACAGCCTGTCTCTGCCGGGTCTGACACTCCACAGCCCAACACTCCACAGCCTGTCTCTGCCGGGCCTGACACTCCACAGCCTGTCTCTGCCGGGCCTGACACTCCACAGCCTGTCCCTGCCGGGCCTGACACTCCACAGCCTGACTCTGCCGTGTCTGACACTCCACAGCCTGTCTCTGCCGGGTCTGAAACTCCACAGCTTGTCTCTGCCGGGTCTGACACTCCACAGCCCAACACTCCACAGCCTGTCTCTGCCGTGTCTGACACTCCACAGCCTGTCTCTGCCAGGTCTGACACTCCACAGCCTGACTCTGCCGTGTCTGACACTCCACAGCCTGTCTCTGCCGGGTCTGAAACTCCACAGCTTGTCTCTGCCGGGTCTGACACTCCACAGCCCAACACTCCACAGCATGTCTCTGCCAAGCCTGACACTCCACAGCCTGTCTCTGCCAGGTCTGACACTCCACAGCCTGTCTCTGCCGTGTCTGACACTCCACAGCCTGTCTCTGCCGGGTCTGACACTCCACAGCCCAACACTCCACAGCATATCTCTGCCAAGCCTGACACTCCACAGCCTGTCTCTGCCAGGTCTGACACACCACAGCCTGTCTCTGCCAGGTCTGACACACCACAGCCTGTCTCTGCCAGGTCTGACACACCACAGCCTGTCTCTGCCGGGCCTGACACTCCACAGCCTGTCTCTGCTGGGCCTGACACTCTACAGCCTGTCTCTGCTGGGCCTGAAACTCCACAGCCTGTCTCTGCTGGGCCTGACACTCTACAGCCTGTCTCTGCCGGGCCTGACACTCCACAGCCTGTCCCTGCCGGGCCTGACACTCCACAGCCTGTCTCTGTCGGGTCTGACACTCCACAGCCCAACACTCCACAGCCTGTCTCTGCCAAGCATGACACTCCACAGCCTGTCTCTGCCGGGTCTGACACTCCACAGCCTGTCTCTGCCGGGCCTGACACTCCACAGCCTGTCCCTGCCGGGCCTGACACTCCACAGCCTGTCTTTGCCGGGTCTGACACTCCACAGCCTGTCTCTGCCGGGTCTGACACTCTACAGCCTGTCTCTGCCGGGTCTGACACTCCACAGCCCAACACTCCACAGCCTGTCTCTGCCGGGCCTGACACTCCACAGCCTGTCTCTGCCGGGCCTGACACTCCACAGCCTGTCCCTGCCGGGCCTGACACTCCACAGCCTGTCTTTGCCGGGTCTGACACTCCACAGCCTGTCTCTGCCGGGTCTGACACTCTACAGCTCAACACTCCACAGCCTGTCTCTGCCGGGTCTGACACTCCACAGCATGTCTCTGCCAAGCCTAACACTTCACAGCCTGTCTCTGCCGGGTCTGACACTCCACAGGCTGTCTCTGCCGGGCCTGACACTCCACAGGCTGTCTCTGCCGGGCCTGACACTCCACAGCCTGTCTCTGCCGGGCCTGACACTCCACAGCCTGTCCCTGCCGGGCCTGACACTCCACAGCCTGTCTCTGCCAGGTCTGACACTCCACAGCCTGTCTCTGCCGTGTCTGACACTCCACAGCCTGTCTCTGCCGGGTCTGACACTCCACAGCTTGACTCTGCCGGGTCTGACACTCCACAGCCCAACACTCCACAGCATGTCTCTGCCAAGCCTGACACTCCACAGCCTGTCTCTGCCAGGTCTGACACTCCACAGCCTGTCTCTGCCATGTCTGACACTCCACAGCCTGTCTCTGCCGTGTCTGACACTCCACAGCCTGTCTCTGCCGGGTCTGACACTCCACAGCCCAACACTCCACAGCATATCTCTGCCAAGCCTGACACTCCACAGCCTGTCTCTGCCAGGTCTGACACACCACAGCCTGTCTCTGCCAGGTCTGACACACCACAGCCTGTCTCTGCCAGGTCTGACACACCACAGCCTGTCTCTGCCGGGCCTGACACTCCACAGCCTGTCTCTGCTGGGCCTGACACTCTACAGCCTGTCTCTGCTGGGCCTGAAACTCCACAGCCTGTCTCTACTGGGCCTGACACTCTACAGCCTGTCTCTGCCGGGCCTGACACTCCACAGCCTGTCCCTGCCGGGCCTGACACTCCACAGCCTGTCTCTGTCGGGCCTGACACTCCACAGCCCAACACTCCACAGCCTGTCTCTGCCAAGCATGACACTCCACAGCCTGTCTCTGCCGGGTCTGACACTCCACAGCCTGTCTCTGCCGGGCCTGACACTCCACAGCCTGTCCCTGCCGGGCCTGACACTCCACAGCCTGTCCCTGCCGGGCCTGACACTCCACAGCCTGTCTCTGCCGGGTCTGACACTCCACAGCATGTCTCTGCCAAGCCTGACACTCCACAGCCTGTCCCTACCGGGCCTGACACACCACAGCCTGTCTCTGCCGGGTCTGACACTCCACAGCCCAACACTCCACAGCATGTCTCTGCCAAGCCTGACACTCCACAGCCTGTCTCTGCCGGGTCTGACACTCCACAGCCTGTCTCTGCCAGATCTGACACACCACAGCCTGTCTCTGCCAGGTCTGACACACCACAGCCTGTCTCTGCCAAGCATGACACTCCACAGCCTGTCTCTGCCGGGTCTGACACTCCACAGCCTGTCTCTGCCGGGCCTGACACTCCACAGCCTGTCCCTGCCAGGCCTGACACTCCACAGCCTGTCCCTGCCAGGCCTGACACTCCACAGCCTGTCTCTGCCAGGTCTGACACTCCACAGCCTGTCTCTGCCGTGTCTGACACTCCACAGCCTGTCTCTGCCGGGTCTGACACTCCACAGCCTGTCTCTGCCGGGTCTGACACTCCACAGCCCAACACTCCACAGCATGTCTCTGCCAAGCCTGACACTCCACAGCCTGTCTCTGCCAGGTCTGACACACCACAGCCTGTCTCTGCCAGGTCTGACACAGGTCTGACACACCACAGCCTGTCTCTGCCAGGTCTGACACACCACAGCCTGTCTCTGCCAGGTCTGACACTCCACAGCCTGACACACCACAACCTGTCTCTGCCAGGTCGGACACTCCACAGCCTGACACACCACACCCTGACACACCACAGCCAGACACACAACACCCTGACACACCACAGCCAGACACACAACACCCTGACACACCACAGCCAGACACACAACACCCTGACACACCACAGCCTGACTCCAGGCCTGACTCACCACAGCCTGACTCCAGGCCTGATCCTAAGTCAGCCTCAACCCTCTCCACACGCCGCAGAGGACGTCGTAAGAGGGGCGCCTCAGCCCCTGGTCTCTTCATTGTGGGTCTCTGCGACGCCTCGGCTCCTGCGCACGCCACTGAGGGTCTCTGCGACGCCCCGGCTCCTGTGCACGCCACTGAGGGTCCCGCCGACGCCTCGGCTCCTGCGCACGCCACTGAGGGTTCCGCCGACGCCTCGGCTCCTGCGCACGCCACTGAGGGTCTCTGCGACGCCTCGGCTCCTGCGCACGCCACTGAGGGTCCCGCCGACGCCTCGGCTCCTGCGCACGCCACTGAGGGTTCCGCCGACGCCTCGGCTCCTGCGCACGCCACTGAGGGGCCCGCCGACACCTTGGCTCCTGCGCATGCCACTGAGGGTCCCTCCGATGCCTCAGCTCCTGCTCCTAGTTTGCAGGGGTTCAGTGAGAAACTGACCCTCGTTCTGGCCTCTGAACCCTGTGACGAGGGGTTAGAGGAGGATGAGCCGCCAGATCCTGTCTCTGAGGAGTTCAAGGAACAGTTTGTTCTCGTTCTTGCTTCTGAAGCCAGAGATGAGGGTTTGCTAGGTGCCGCTTCGGCCTCTGAAGGTTCGACAGGTGCCGCTTCAGCCTCTGAGGTTTCGCCAGGCTCTGCTTCTGCCTCTGAGGGTTCGCCAGGCTCTGCTTCTGCCGCTGAGGGTTCGCCAGGCTCTGCTTCTGCCTCTAAGGGTTCGCCAGGCATTCGCCGTTGCTTGCCTAAACTCTGTTCCGGCCTCGGGACGACCTCCTAGTCGCCCGCCTGAACTCTGTCCCTGTTTCTGTCCCTCCTGCCATGGCCCCTCCGCCCGCCCTGCTTGGGTTGTTTTTTTGTTTCTGGCCCTCCTGCCATGACCCCCCCACCGCCCGCCCGGTTCGGGTTGTTTTTGTTTGTACTCTTGTGGGCGTCTGGTATCCGCCCTTAAGGGGGGGGTTCTGTTATGATTTGGGGTTGTTTGGTTTTTGGTTTCTGGTTTTTCTTTATGTTTTTCACAGTTAAGGTTTTGAATCATGTTTCTGTTTGTTTTTCTGGGTTTTTCTTATATTTCTCACAGTTTTTAAATCATGCTTTGTTTATTATTTTTCTGGTTATGTTTTAGTCTTGTTCATGTTTTGTCAAGTTTGGTTTTTGGTTCTGGTCATGCTTTACTTTTTGTTTGTATTCAAGAGTCTCTTTTCTTGCTCCAGCCACATTCTGTTACGTTAATTATCTTTATCCGGTTCACCTGCACCTTGTCAATCTGTCTTCTTGCTCCACCTGGTTTTCACTACATATATACACACCTGTTCAGTTAGTCTTTGCGGAATCATTGTTTCACTAACGAAGTCTTGTTTTCTGGTCATGCCTTGCCTGTCTCGCCTGCCCGTTGGGTTTTTGTTCCTACCTCCTGATGTGAGTGAGTTTTTGTTTATAAAAAACCTTTTTTACTTACCGACATGCTGCTTTCTGGTCTGCATTCTGGGGTCCTATTTCTCGCAAGCCCTGACAATTACATTTACAAGCCCTGACAATTACAAACAGCCTCTCAAGGTTAGTAAACTTAATTGAATTGTTAAATATTACATAACTGATTCTTGAGAATCAGAATAAAACATGTCCTACTGAGTAAAGGTTGTTTTATATGAAAAACTGAGACATTAATCATGATCTACATATTTACAAAGCTGCATCTAGAGGAACAGTGTCTTCCAAACCTATTTTTGGCAAACATTTTAAACTCTTTGGGGGGAATTTTTTTAAATATATGGTCTGAGGTTAGAAGGTCCATGTTAATAAATCTGTCTTCTGCAAGAAGTCACAATATTTACACACCCAAAAAAACTTCTAAACTCTGTAAGTGGGAAAAAATAATACAAAATATTCTTTCTAATGAATAAAAATACATAAAACAATATATTCCCTAAAAATCTGTCTGTCAAAGTTGTGTCCTTAATTTCTGTCAACTCTGTCAGATTTTTTAATAATCCCCACAAAATCAGGAAATAGCATGGTCAGCTATATCCATGAAGACCCTCTTTCCATTCCCTGCCTTAGGTGAATGTAACACAACTACGCATTTTCTGGTGAGTTTTACATTTTTTGATATTTTAGACAAACAATGTTGATACTCCTATGGTCACAACTGGAACATTTCATCATCATCTCCTGGTTGTGAAGATTTAATTTTAACATTCGTTGGCCCAGAGAGGCTGGTTACATTCTTGGTGTTGGTGCTTTTCATGGTAGAATTTGAACTTGCACTCAGTGAACTGTGTTAACTGACAATGGTTTTCTGAAGAGTTCCTAAGCCCACATGGTCCATTACAGAATGATGACAGTTTTTAATGCAGTACCTCCTGAGGATCAATGTTCATGGGGATTCAATGTTGGTTTTTGGCCTTACTGCTTTCGTGCAGAAATTTCAGATTCTCTGAATCTTAAGATATTATGGACTGTAGATGATGAAATTCCTAAATTCCTTGCAATTGTACATCCCATCCTTCTTTATGAATGACTGAGCCTCTCTGGGATGCTCCTTTTATACCTAATCATGACACTCACCAATTAACCCATTCACCAGTAAATGAGACAGGGGCTACTTTTTTGTTGCCCTAGTCTAAGCTTTTTTGCAACGTGTTACAAGGATCAAATTCAAAATAAGTGAATATTTACAAACAAAACTGTAGTTTATCAGCTTGGACATTTCATTTTTTGTCTTTGTAGTGTATTTAATTGCATATAGGTTGAACAGGAATTGCAAAGCATTGCATTGTGTTTTTATTTATGTTTTGACATAACGTCCCAACTTAATTGGAATTGGGGTTGTAAGATGGCTGCCAAAATCAACACTGGTTTACAATGACTCTAGGTCAGGGCTCCATTTCTTCTGTAACACTGTGGCATCAGTACATCAGCCTTCATTTATTTAAAATCAGATTACACCTCCTGTCTTTTTGCCGGAGAGCTTGAGCTACGGTCCGCTCGAAACAGCTGTAAAACCAGCGTCAGTAGTATACTGTTTGGGATGTGCTGGCCGAGCCAGCTTTCTGTGAAGCAGAGGACAGCAGAGCCGTGGAAGTCAGAGTTTCTTGTGCTGAGAAGGAGCAGCTCATTGGCTTTGTTCGCCAATGAACAAACATTCACCAGGTGGATAGACAGAGGCAGAGCACGCAGTGCCTGCTGGTGGAGCTTTGCGAGGGTACTTGAGTGTATCCCCAGTCCATGTCTCTGCAGACTGGGGAAAAACCTGCGGGTACTAAAAAGTGTGGGTACTAGACAGGCCTGCCTGATGTCCAGACTAGATCCCAAAGAGAGCTTTCAACAAGGATCTCAGTAAAACTCTCAGGATCGATGAAAAGCTGCTCAAAGAGCACTGCCCAATGCTTTCTGTGTTTTGTTTTGTATTTCTGTACTGAGGTGGCCATCTGTGCTGCCATTTTGAATCTAAAACACAGACATGTTGCCCCAAAACACAGATACACTGAGGACAAAAACCTGTCTCCCATGGTGTTTATGCATGCAAATCATTGTTTGAACAGATAAATGTGACACTTTAAGGCATCAGGGAATTGAGGTCCACAGATCCCTTCCTGATATCTTGGCTAATTTGATTTTCCCATGATGTCAAACAAGTAAGGAGCATGTTTGAAGTGTTCAGCCTGTGTCTCAGTTTGACTCAAATGTTGTGAATTAACCAGAAGCTGTCAAAGGCATGACATTATCATCTGAATTTTGTTTAAAGGCACAGTCATCTTATTGTGTGTATGCTTTTGGCTTGAGGAAAGCATTGAAACCTTCACCAAAAATAACAAAAATCTCCATCTCTTTAATATGCTGGTATTAGCAAATATAACTCAATTTTGGCAATCTTAACAAACCTAAAAAAAGGAAAAATTATGTCTGATTTAAATATCAGACAGTAAGATAAAATGTATGGTCTCTTTTTAAAGAGCGTATGTTAAATATCTGGTTTCAACTGTAAATGTTTGAAACTATGAATACCATGCTACTTTGTAAATCCAGCTGCTTATTCCAGTTTTACTTAGACAATCCCACAGAGGAATGCCACTGTCTTTGCCGTCTCATTTTGACATTGATATCTGTATACTTTATGACAACATACGGCAATGATAATAGTCTAAAAATGTAAAAAATGCTAATGTAACATTCAGTCTATTATGTCTGTTTGGATGGATTACAGACATAACCTTTGCTTTGCATGACAGGATGGCTGAAAAAGGGTTATTTATCAAACTTTATACTACTCTATTAGGAAATCAGGGACATGCTATTACAGAATGACAGTATCGTTTGCAAGGCATTGTGAAATATTAGTAAAACAACCTTGTGTACTTTGATAAGTGTATTTTTCCACACACCTGACAGCCTTGTGCTTTCACATTTATTGGATCAGTGCATTTTCCTATATTGTCCTAAGGAAGACACATTACGCTACTTGTTACAAGTTTAGAATCTTTTTCTGAGGTGTTTATAAAATAACCTTTTATGCATTATTGAAATCACAACAGTATTTGAGTAGCAACTCTTTCATACAGCCTGTCTTTAATATATTTTTGAAAGATAATGGAGATACATTCTGCAGAATGTGGTATGTTCTACTGAATAGACAAAAACTACCCTAACTCTTTAAAAGAGCTTTTGGTATTCACAGCAAACAAAGCTCATCACCAAGTTATATTCTCAACAATTTGTTTTAGTTTGGTTAGTGATAATTTGCAATTATTCCTCTTGTAGGTATAATCTTATCACAAGAAATTTGTTTTACAAGCCAAGGTCATTAAAACATTGTAGACCTGATTTAAATGCTGAGTCATATAACAACCAACGAGGCGGTTAATACACCTGTTGCACTCTTAATGAAATGTTGCATGTTACATTTTGACTTCATAATGTCTTTCCTCTATATGGGTCTGTCCCTGGGTGTTAATTTCAAGCATTTAAAGCGTGTAAAGACTTGAAGACTTTGAAGAATAAAGAGCAGTATTTATTTATTTATTTTTTGCTGCACTAGTTACCTTTATTTTTGTTATTATTCTTAAGTAGGCAGACAGAAAGTGGGGTTGAGAGAGGGAGAAGACATGCAGCTAAGGTCTCCGGGGTCAGGGCTCAAACCCAGGACGGTTGCGTCAAGAACTGAGACCTACGTATATGGGTTGTGCACAGTACTGCTACGCCAAATACCACACCCTTAAGGACTGTGTTTAAGATGAAATTTAAAAACACCTTCTTTAAATGTTTCATTTGGTTTCTATGGTTTATAATAATTATTTGCAAGTACCCATGTGCTATATGTGGGAAATAAAGTGAAAGACAGTGTCTTCAAAATGCAGTTTCTATGTAAATCTTTTTTTATTTAGCAGTTAGCCATCAAAATGAGCAGAGATAAATACTTTAATACTGTACTCTGTGTACAATTAATCTATATAACATGGTTTTCAATTTAACTGAAATGAACGTACCTAAAGTAGTCATAAAATTGATCAATTTGTTTCTTTGTAAAAAAAGGCTAAAGCAAATAGGTTTGGTGTCCAACCTCTGAGGTACATTGATCATACTATGATTTAAAATAAAAACTAGATAGAAATAAGTTAAAGAACGTGCTATTTCTTCCACTATTAAGCAGTGATGCCTTTTTCTACTGGAATTCTGACACACTAAATAAGGACTTTAAAAAGGACAATCTGAAAGGGGAACATTTGAATATACTCACTCCTTCCTGCTTTAAAGTCCTGTTTTAGTGCTCTTTTAAAAATGGCAAAAGAAAATGTCTGCAGACGTAGAGATGTGTAAATTCATGATGATGTCACACCCTCTAATAAACCTTCATTGTTGATGAAGATATATAATTTTCTCAAGACCTTTACAGTGCAAACTATTAAATCTTGACTTGTCTTCTGAATATTTAATGGTTTTATTGGCAAATGCATTCTAAGAACTTCTGACACCTATCCCTGCTGATCCCTGCTACACCCCCATACACATAAATGTAATACATACATAATGATATCCACAACATGGAACATCTTGAGGTGTCTTTCACACTTCTAACATTCCAGTAATTGAAGTTGCACATCTAGGAAACATATCTAAAAGCACATCAGATGTCTTCACAGGCACCAGATTTGTTGTTCTTTTTTCCTAGGTGAATTGTGATGCCGCATGGAGCCGCCACACCTGAACCTGTGACAGCTGCACGGCTGGTTGAGCACCTCATGCTGCGCAGCCATCAGTTTGATGTCTGAATTATAGTGCACGCATATATTTATTAGCCAGGTTGCCGCTTATCATAAGTCTGTGTTGATCTCTACAGGTATAGAAAAAAAATCTAGCTTGTAAAATTATTGCTACCTAATTAACTTTTACTGTTGTTTTTTAAATCTTTTTATTACAAAAACAATTTGTCCTTTATCACGGTAGCAGATATTTGCATTTATTTCTAACAAAGACTGTGGCTCTGAGATAACTGAGGTCAATTTAAAATCTCTGATTAACCAGCTGATCATTTGACTTAGGGTTTTAGGCAATCTGGAAAAGCAAAGCAACAGATGGAGTGTATTGTGTGTCGTTCTATTCCATCCATCCAATAATCCATCAGTCTGTCTGTCAATCAATCATTCCACCCATCCACTTGCCTATCATTCTTCCATGAATCCATCCATCCATGGCATAGAGAAATGTTTAGGTGCCATTTTTTTGCAGATTGAAACATCTCAGTAACCATTAGACAGGGATATTGTTGGTCTCTATGGACATTCATGTAACTAACTGAGACTGGCACCCCTCTGCCTGTCAATGTAAAGTTGTGAGTAAAAATAAAAGTTTTGCTTTGTTTACAAGATTTTAGCACACCTCTAGCATTTAGATTAGGAGCCATAGTGTTGAATACACATCTTATCGGATCTGTGTTCCACACAGAATTATTCAGAATTATCTCATAATTCTGAATAAACGACTTGAATAAGAATCAAACAACTTAAATAAGTGTTAATTTTTTTACTAGATCATCATGAAGAAAGAATACAGACCTACTTAGATGTATAGTCTATCTTTGAAACACAGGTTAAATTTGGAGGCACCTTTTTCATTCTGTGATTAATTAAATGAAATTGTTTTATTCAAGTGTATTTGAATTTCACTTGTATTGTGCCTAGTAATAAAAATAGCACTGATGCTAAACACACACACACACACACACATTCACATTCAATCCAGTCATTGTAGAATGGTAAATGTGATAATTATTTGACTATGATGACTATCACTAGAATGGTAAAGATGCGTAGACTCTTCCCTACCTAAAAAGATAGAGGGTTGGGAGATTCAGCATTTTGATTGGCATTAATTCTTCCCCTAAATTGCACTTGCATTACATCTGCATATGCTTTTATGTTAGATTGAGAGCTCTTCTGTATAAGTGTCACTTTTTAGTAGTAGCTCTGCTCTTGTGTCTGCATGATATGGGTTTGGCACCAATGAATGTTTCAGTTCAAAATAGATTGTTTTTTAATGTCAGTCAGACACTAACCATTCAGCACAGAACAGCCTGGATGAGGGAGAGGCAGCACATTAAAAAAGGCTCTTTTGGTAATTCTGCAGATACAAAAAAATTAGGTGTGCTGGCAAAAATAAGCCTGTGCAAAAGCCGTTGAAAGGATAAATGCACTAAAAGGGTATGGAAACAGAAAGCAGCAATAGACGATAAAAGCTGCCAGCTGGAGTAAAAACATGCATGTTGCAGTTACACGTTTCCCCGCCAACAAACACGAGCGCTGCTTTACCTTTTTGATAAGGCTAACCTACAACATTTCGCTGACAATTTGGGTTGTGTGAATGGATGCCAGTAGTTTGCACAACACTGATATATCACTGAACTTCCTGTTATTAAAGCTAAAGGGTTTTTCAACTCCATTATTTTGATTTTATATTAATCTATATGATATCAATTTGCTGTTGTGTTAAAAAGACTTAAAAAGATTATTTTACCCTCCATTTAAATGTGAATTTAGTTGAAAACTGAAGGTTCACCAGCTGCCTATATGAAAATGTTCATTGATATTAAAATGTAGTTGTAAAGTTATTGTAGTACAGGTACATCTTAAAATATTAGAATATTGTGAAAAAGCTTAATATTTTTTGTCACTCATTTCAGAAAGTGAAATATAAATTCATTACAAATAGAGTGAAATATTTCAAGCCTATTTCTCATAAATTTTCATGATTATATATTACATATTATGAAAACCACCATGTTCACTGGTGTCAGTGTGGTGGGTTTGCCTTTGTGGAAATGCATCAACAGCTCATTAGTTTTCCCCACGTTGATCAGGAGGTAGTTCCGCTAGCACTGATCCACAAAGTTCTATGTCCACTCTCTGTACTTTCAGCTGTCCTCACTTCTGATGAGGCCGACTGCGGCAGTCATTTTAGAACTTCTGAAGACGGCAGTCCGGGGAGTCGGAGAAGTCAGCAGTATGGAGGGTGAACAGGAAGAGTGACAGCACAGATCCCTGCAGGGCCCCCATACTGCAGACCAGCCAGTCAGAGACACACGTGTCATCACATACTGTGGCCAAAGAAGATGGTTGAGGGCCAACCTCAGATGAGAAGTCAATGCTACAAGCTGCTGAGGTCCTTTTGTATGTGTGGTCTTAGGCACCGGTACCACACTGGAGGTCTCCCACAGCAGTGGTATTCCACAGCTTCAGGCTCTTGTTGCACAAAGGGACCAGTGATGCCACACAGTTGATATGCACATATTACATATTAACTTTCTATCCGTAGGGTGACCGGGCACTCCCTTAGAGATAAGGTGAGGAGCTCGGCCATCCAGGAGGGGCTCGGAGTAGAGTCGCTGCTCCTCCACATCGAGAGGACCCAGTTGAGGTGGCTCGGGCACCTACATCGGATGCCTCCTGGACGCCTTCCTCAGGAGGTGTTCCAGGCACGTCCCACCGTGATCCGGTCCCGGATCAAGCGGAAGACGACGAGTACGAGTACGAAGTCGAAGCCGAAGTCGAAGCCGAAGAGTACAAAGTTTAAATCAATATATTTGTAGAACATAATAATAATCAAACCAAACATTAGCTGTTACATATCATCTGACCGAATTATATCTCTATTTAACTTCCACTCAATGCGGAAACCCAGCAGGAGTATGAAAACGATGTTGCGGGAGTCAGTCTTCCTCCACCGGTATTGCGAGCTTCGACCACCCGGTCAGCTGACAGCTGGCAAGGTGAGATCTCTGAACACGTCACAGCACCTTTCCAACTAAGCAATATCTTGGTAAACCTAGCAGATATTTCAGGTTTACACAGCTATATTCTTGCCTAAAAACACTGTAAAAGTTCATTTTGTTCAACAGAAAACGCAATATATCAAACTTAATTGACTGCTTTTTTTCTCTCCTCCGGCCATCGGTACTTCTGTTTCGACAATCTGCCTCGACCGGCAATGAATCATGGGATAGGATGGGCCACAAGGGATACTTCAGACCCATCCTTCAAATCTGGGGAAAAGAAGGATACATTTGTCAAAGGATACATTTGTCGGTTGCATTTGGAGGAGCCTTCAAATTTGGACAGCCTTCGTTGCATCGCTGTGATGTAATCGGCCTAAAATGCAGCCTTCGAGGAACATAGTCCCTTAATTTAGATGCAACCAACATGTGTAAACTCCCACGGCAAATAATATGGCCCCATGCTAACAGCTAGCAGATCAATTTCTTTACTGCATCTTTTTAATAGCTATAAGCCAGACCCCCTTCTCTCTTCTTAACGCTGTCCTAGGTTCTGTCACACATAGTAATTGACAACTGTCCATGTTTGTGTGTGTCTGGAGTTAGCTAGTTTAGCCACATTTCAGTTCTGCTCTCTCTGTAACCTCTCTGATGTCAAGTAAGCACTGGCAAATTACCCACTTTATTGGGAAAGGATCTCACATTTGCCATGATGATGAACAGGATGATGAGTCTTTAACTTTCCTCTGGTTGCAACACCCGATGCCAGCATGGATCCCATGTCTCCTTCTCAGCCTGCAGGGAATATCCGGTCGCTTGGTGGGAGGCAGCACAGCGTGGCCGGTCACCCAGTCTCAAAACACAAAAGCTGTAAAAAAAGACAATAAAAACAAAGTTGTCCACCAAACAATCAGCTCCTTAATTTGGAATACAAAACATGTCTAAGAATATATTTGAAAAAGGAAAATCTCAGGGCTGAGTGGGGAGCTTTCTGCTCGTGCAGTGCCAGAAGTTCAGTTGTCTTTTTTGGGGGGTCTTGTAATCTTGTCTACCTTAAGCTACTATTCTATACAGACCAATGCATCTAACAACAGTTAATGTTATTTGAACGATGACTGTTAATATTTAGAGGTTAAAATTTTTTAATTGAAGTGATTGTTTTTCCTACTAAAATACAGAAAGTGCTTGTTTTTGGACATAAAATGTTATAAGAAACTAAATTACAAAGAAATTAAATTTTACTGATTTATATTGTGTATTTAAAGAAAATTATTTTGTTCTTTTACATTTTTTTTATGAAATAGTTTTCATTTTTTTCCATGGGCAGAAGAGATATTTGGGCAGCTTTAAGGGTTATAATGGCCCTTAGTGGTCAAGACAATGCTTTACCAATCCCAGATTGAGGATTAATATGGGAAGAAACTTGTGCCATCAGAAACTGAATTTGAATTGCTCTGACTGAATTTGTATTTGTGTAATTTGAAATAAAATGCATTGGTTTGAAGGAATTTCACTAAACTGAAACTGAATTTTATGGTTTGAAACTGAATTCATTTGCTTTTAAAATGTATTTTGTAATTCAATTTCAGTTCCAAAATTCAGTTTTTTGTGTCACACATCCAGGTCCGTGAGAATAGCCACAGATTAATCAAACACAGATTCATCGATTTACGTTTCACAGCAGGTTAAACTTCCTTTACGGCATGTTGAGCTGGAGCAGTGCAGCATACATGAGCTTGGCGGATGTCAATCACCAAGTCAAATGAGCATCTATAAGAAGTGTCATGTAAACAAATGATGATCAAACAGTAACAATTATGCTACCTGTAGCTATTAGCTAAACATGCCAGATTAGCATAGTGTGCCGCCGGTGTTACGTCGGTCTGCGTTTCTCTTGCCCTTACCTCAGCTTAACTTCTGTTGCCTAGCAACCGTGTTAGCGTGAAGCACAGAGCTGTGAAGCCGAACAAATGGAGACTGAAGGTTAATAATGCAGTCTCTACTGTAAATGACTACACGGTTTTTATTTACCCTTTTACATGTTGCTGATGGCTTATAATGCTGTTTTGTTTTAAAATGTTATCGTTTTATGATCTTGTTCATTATTTAGCCATTTAAAATGTTGAAAATATTTTTTGTGTTCATAGATATAAATCTAACACTAGATAAAATACATTGATGACAAATACCATTTTTTTAATTTATCTGTAAAGCTTTCAACAATTTAAACTCTAACATATTAACTTTAGGAACAAAGTTTAAATCAGTTTATTTGCAGAGCATAATAATAATATTTTTTATTATTATTATTATTATAAATAAACCAAACATTAATATTAGATTTCATCTGACTGAATTATATCTGTCTAACGTCCACCCATTGGGGAAACCCAGTGGGAGTTTGAAAACAATGTGCCGGGAATCAGCTGTTCTCTCGGGGTTTAGCGCACCTCAACCATCCAGTCAGTTGACAGCTGGCGAGGCGAGCAGCTGCTGGGGCAGCGGACGAACACATCGGTGCATTTGTGTAATTAAGCGATATCTTGATAAACTGATCGGATATTTTAGGTTTACATAACTACATTTTCGCCTAAAAACAGCAGTTCAGTTGTTTCACAGAATGCGCAATATCATTTTATTCACAACTTTTATTTCTCCTTGGGCCTTTGCTACTTCCGTTTGAACAATCTACTTCGACCTGCAATGGATAATGGGATAGGGTGGGACACGAAGGAAAAGAAGGACGCATTTGTTGGAACCTTGGAGATTGGACAGCATTCGTCGCCTCATCCAGGACGTTATCGGCCTACAAATGCGTCCTTCAAAGGATGCAGTCCTGAATTTGAATCATTAAATCTGTGTTTGATTAATCTGTGGCTTCAAGGACCTGGATGTGTGACACAAAAGACTGAATTTTGTAACTGAAATTGAATTTCAGACCTGAAAGTGAAAGTAATCAAACTGAATTTTCAATACAAAGCAAAGCAATTTTCAAAGCAAACAAGTTCAGTTTTAAACCCTTATATTCAGTTTCAGTTTAGTGAAATTTATTTTCAAACCAATGCATTTAATTTCAAATTACACAAATACTTATTTAGTCTTAGCAATTCAAATTCAGTTTCTGATGGCACAAGTTTCTTCCCATAGATTATTGGTAATGCCTAATAATCAATTAGGAATCGGTTTTAATACCTAAGAATGACCTACGAATTTGTTAAGAATTAACAGAGACTTTTTAGATTTTGAAGTTTGGCGCCAAAATTTCGAACAGCTCAAAACTTTTGGCATGCATTCCAAATGGCTCAAGATTTCAAAGAACAGACTACGAATGAAATCCGAATGAGTTTCAGGAACTTACTACAATTCAACTAAGAGTCCTGAAATTTGGCAATTCTTGGCGATTCGTGTTATTTGTGGTGCTGTGTGGAATGGAGACATGTCATGTTTCTGAATGGAAGTTCAATTCCCTGATGAGGTTCTTGATTGTTTTAGCATTTTTTTTAGCAGTATACTGTATGTACAGGTAATTTTTTTAGCAGTATATGTACAGGTCATTTTATTCACGAAAACAACAGTTTCATTAAGAAAGATTTTTGAAGATCTGGGTTTAAACACCTGGAAATAAAAAAAAAAAAATCAAACATTGGACTCTCTTCTTGATATTAAACCTTTATTTATCTTCAAATCATTTTGAAGGGGCAGGGACTGCATCCAAAAAATAAATTTAAGCTTCTGAGCTACTTATAGCAATGAGTGAGGCAGAAAACACTGGACTGATTGGGTACATGTCATACTTGTTCACAAATAATACCTCAGGAAGTCTGATTGCAGTAATTGAATGCATTTAGGCATCTTGGTGGGGTAAAGACAACTCTGTGAACTTTAAACCAACCATCTAATGGAGAATGAAAAGAGATTTAAGTGACCTTAAAATGTGATACATTTCTTGAGGTGAGATGGTCTTAGTAGTTCCAAAGCTGTTGATCCTCTGGGTTTTTCACTTTTAATATCACTCTGAGATGATAAAAAAAGAAAAAGGGAACATAGCTTGAAACACAGCCTGACCAAAATTGGTCAATAACAGATAAGTGTAATCAAACAGACAGGGTAATCAAAATAAATGCACATATCTGTAACAGGTGGATTGTTAGTTGCATGTTATGTTCTCATGGGGTTTGAGTGGGACACCAAAAGCGAGCTAGGGTATGGGACTTGTAATGCCGTTCAGCACCGATGTTCAATAAAGTTCACAGTAAGCAGTGTAGTGTTAAGCAATATATTTCTTTCTTTTCTGGGAACCTCAGTACATATTTGACATTAATAAACACCACAGTTTACTTGAGTATTGTTAATGAGTTTGGAAGTCCCTTTATGAACACAGTGTACCCAATTCATATGGCAGTGAGTTCACTGTACTGCAAGGCTCTCCACAATCATGAGATTCTGTGACACTGCTGAGGAGTAAATTAAAATTAGAATAAGGGGTCAGGTATGAACTTGTAATGGTTAGGGCTGGGGTTTAGGTAGGTCTGTGCACTATGAAGTGAGTAATGTTAGAGGTCTTATAAGGATATATGCATATGCTTGCTCAAATGTGTGTATGTTTGCGTGTGTATGCTCTCCTGCCTTGTGGTTATTGGATAAAGAAGTTGCAGCTTAACATCAAGATTGTTTAATCCCCAACCAGAACTGATACAGCACAACTGCTTGGGCTCTCATTGACTCCTGTGGGCAAGATCACTAGCACTCCCTAACACCTGATAATATTAATTTGTGCTTAGCATACACACAAGCACACCCCTTCCCACCATCACCACCACGAAATGTATGTGCACCTGCTAAATTTTCCCACCTTTCTGCTCCTGTTATTTTTCTGTCCCTCAGTTCTTGGTAGAAGAAACAAAATGAGGGCAGAATTATCATCAAACTGCTCTCAGCCAAGTCACAAACCCAACAGAGGTATTAGCCTGATAGGATCTGTGATCCTCCATCACACACTGTCAAAAACACACATATTGCTGCTTGCATGTTGGCCTGCTTGGGCCCACATTCACACAAACACACCCAAATGCTGTTGTATACGGTCATACAATGACTGATTGTTCTTCTGTTATCTGATGTATTAGCCAGTGGTTTCTTCCTATTCTACAGCAAGGGGGAATTGACTCCCGAAAGCTTGTAGTGAGAAAACTCATTCCAATGATCTGGGTCAGATAGAGGCACTCCCATCAGCCAAAGACAATTCTGGATCAGAATGACAACAGAACCTTAAAGAAGTAGGAAATTGGAGGATGAGACAACCTCCAGAGAAGATTAAACACATATGATAAAACAGGTGGTGTTAATTTTCACCCAGTGATCCAGGAACTAATTATTTTGTAACCCTGAGATAAATATATATAATGAAAACTGCCTCCATTGAACTGCATAAAGCATGTAAAGCCTTGTGCTTGTACATACTCATTTCTTTTTTTGTTATACAGAACTATAAATTTCTCTGGGCCTCCTGTAAATCCATGGCACTCAAACACTCAAAGGGAAATGGTTTCTGTTTTCTCAGCAAGTAGTTTTGAAGAAATAGGCTTGCAAACAAATAGATGGATCAGAACTATCAGACTATCTATTCCAAGTCTGAGAAATGACTTTTTTTTTTTTTTTCTTTTTTATCATACCCCTGAGTCTGTAAGAAAAATTTGCCAAGAATGAAATGAGAGAATATATTTCAGAGGCTCACATATTTTGAGTTTGATTTTGCCACACTGAAAATACACAGCAAACAAAGAGGGTGATCAAAACTTGTTACACACAAAGTGACTTTCCTACTGTCAGACATGTCAAAGGAAATGTTTAGTCTCCAAATCTTTGATGATTCATGTTGTACTACTGAAAAAATTGCATAAATTTCAATGTTGTGATTTGTCAGAAACAATTTTACATTTCAAGTGTTTGTTGAAAATGATGAAGATGTGAGCAAATATTTACAGTAGCTAATGTTTCTTTGACAATGAATAAACCAGTGAACACAGGTTAACAATAACAAAGATAACAATCAAAAGAAAGGATAGTTAACTTGCCTATATGAAGATGAGCTATACGTCAGAGTGGAGACTGGTACTGTTGCCGCACGGGAGGGGCACTTTAGAGTTTGCATGTTCTTTCCATGGATTCCACTAAATATTCTGGCTTCCTCCTACTGTCTGAAAACATGTTTTTAGGTTACCTGGTGTAAGTACCAGAGAACCATCCAAAGAGTAACATGCCTCTTGGCTGTTAGCTCATTAGATTGGCTTAAGCCCTTCCATAACCCTGAACAGGGCACAGAAAATGCAAGAGTGATGTCGGGGGTGCCAACACATTGTGTAAGGCACAGACATTTAACAAACCTTATTTTTTGAATTTTTTTCTTATTTTGCCACATATGTTGGTGTGTTTAAAACTGTATTGACATGGCTGCAAACATGAAGAAATAATACATTTTGTGAAAAATCAATTCTGGTTAAGTATGTGTATTGCAGATTAAAAACCCGTATACAGTATTGTGCTATCATGTTTTTTTTTGCTATTTAAAAATCAACTGACCATCTGGGGATAAAATTCAATGCTTCATACACAGCCTATAACTGAAACCAACTAGTCAGATAATTACAAGCACAATTAAAGGAGACATTTCATGCAAGATCCACTTTTTTTCATTTCATGCAAGATCCACTTTTTTTAGCTCTTAAATACATTTTGTTGTGTACTTGGAGTCTGTAGGAATGCAGAAAAGTTGTATTTAGTCTCTCCAGGTGCTGCAGAAAATATCTTTATATTCTGTTTAGATCATATTTTTCAACCTGTTCAGTTTTATGTATTCTCTATTACATGTTTTTGAACTATTACATCACACTATTTGCTGTGGAACAGCTAAACAAAGTCATGGACATTCAGCTAACCAATTTTGCATGTCCGCCATTTTTATTTCTCACCGCGATTTTCTAGACCAAGCTCAAGTCTGCTGAAGCTGTGAGTGGAAAGATCTAAATGTTCACAATTCATGACAACATTCCCCAGCATTGGCACCTCTTCAAAGTGCCTGGTTAAATTTAATTTTTCATGGAAATGTACCAACATCAGTCAGGAAATCCCCCTTCGTCTGTGCGAAGCACTTCAAGTACGAGTGCTTCAGCAACCTCCGGCAGTATTAAGAAGGATTTGCTGAAAGACTTCATTTGATTAAGGGGTCAGTTCCTTCTGTCTATGGAAACAACGGACACAGCAAAGCGGTAAGCTGCAGATAACGCTAAAATGTCAACATTTATTTTAGACATGAATTTAGTGTGTGTTGATGTGACGTCCTGGTGATTGTTTTGATAGCTGTAGCATCGTGCCTTCTGCCTATGTTAGTGCTGTGTGCTCGCTTTTAGCTCCTTGAGGACATAACCGTACTGCATGCTTTGAATAGTTTTATTACATAAACAATTTTGCATTACTCATTTGCAGGAGAAAGTTCTCTGGAAAGCAAGTGTTACATTTCTCTGGTGCCTTGATGATATATTATTAGTTATTGTCATTTTATCTGTAACTGTGTTATTTATGGTGAAGAGGGCATGTTGAATAATGTCTAAATTGACCATCCACCAAAGAGTCCAAGTCATTTTATTACCTGAAGCAGAATAATTATCTCTCTAATCAACACTGACGTGCATAATTATAAACATAGCACACATCAAAGACATCTTGATATACTGCAAATAATGTGTAATATTTGTATTAGCAGGATGTCTCAGATCTAGTTTTGGTGATTGAACTTTTAAAGGCCCCATTAACTCATAAGGTGTTGTGCATGCCTTTGGTAAACATTTTTTTCCCTGTAGATGTCAGGAGAAGTAAAACTAAATTTGAGTATGTAGACATAAACTTATGATTTCTACTGTAGAATACTCGCTTTAGTCAAGAAGCAATGCTAAAGAGACTTTGAGAGGGTTTAAAAGTACATTTAGTTTTTCAACAAGTCTCCCTCAACAGACTTTTTTTTCTCTGTAGAAGAGTAAGAAAATGCATAGTAAAATAATTCTTGCAAGATATTTTTACAATGCTTTTTAGGCAAACACAAAAACAATTCATTGTTGTTGAAATATTACTTTAAAATCGAATTTTTTTGTTGCATACAGTTGTTTCATAATGGAAAAACACATTTTAAACCTAAGTGCAATTGGGCTTTTAAATAACAAATGTACCGGAAAAGGGTGGCTTGTCCTCTTCAGTTTGGAGGGGAGTTCCTGCCTCAAGTGGAGGAGTTCAAGTATCTTGGGGTCTTATTCACGAGAGGGGAGAATGGAGCGGGAAATCGACAGACAGATCGGTGCGGCTGCCGCAGTAAGGTGGACACTGTGCCGGTCCATTATGGTGAAGAGAGAGCTGAGCCGCAAAGCAAAGCTTTCGATTTACCGGTCGGTCTAAGTTCCTACCCTCACCTGTGGCCATGAACTTTGGGTCATGACCGAAAGAACGAGATCCCGGATACAAGCGGCTGAAATGAGCTTCCTCTGTAGGGTTGCCGGGCACTCCCTTAGAGGTAGGGTGAGGAGCTCAGCCATCCGAGAGGGGCTCGGAGTAGAGCCGCTGCTCCTCCACATCAAGAGGACCCAGTTGAGGTGGTTCGGGCATCTATACCGGATGCCTCCTGGATGCCTTCCTCGGGAGGTGTTCCAGGCACGTCCCACCAGGAGGAGGCCCAGGGGACGGCCCAGGACACGCTGGAGGGACTTTGTCTCTCGGCTGGCCTGGGAACGCCTTGGGCTTCCCCCGGAGGAGCTGGAGGAGGTGTCTGGGGAGAGGGACATCTGGGTGTCTCTGCTGAGTCTGCTGCCCCCACGACCCAGTCCCGGATGAAGCGGAAGACAACGAGTACGAGTATGAATAACAAATGTAGACTGAGACTTTAGAAGTGATCAACTATGAACTAAAAATGAAACAGAAAGCCTATTTAAGATAAAGTAGCAAAGAAATTGTGTGTGTCCGGTAGACATATGTCTCTTAATTGTTAACTTTCATGTCCATTGACACTACAGTGGCTGGATGCACATTAAAGGAAAACTTGTTCTTCTTTTGGAAGCATAGAAGAAAACTTCACAAATTTTGTTTTGCAGCAATACATTGTAAATGTCACCTCCTTTTCACCTGATGCACCACATCAGGTGAATGATGTGTGTGCAGAATATTTTACTGATTTAGAAAATCCATTCCAACATGATTTATCCAGTCAGATGTTGTTCACACAGTATAAGGAAGGGCTTGTCAGGTCAGGACCTTGAGTTCTCTGGTAATGTTTTTTTTTCTATTTTTGTACCAGGTGTGTTTGTTGCTAAAGAGAGGACAACAGCAGCCTGATGCAAAAATAGGTGCAAATTGCCTCTTTTTAGGAGCAGGTGCCTATTTGCTGAACTCGATGGGCAAGATTGCTTTAGAATGCAATGGAATATATCTGCTTTGTGAATCCGATGCAGAAATAAGCCAAATGACGTGCAAAACAGCTGCAAAAATAGAAAGGGTTGCATTGCTTTGTGAATTTCCTTCTGATTAAAAGTAATAAAAAAATGTACAGTGATTGTATAACAAAGAGGGGGCTGGTGTTGTGAGGCTCATTTGATTAAATAACACAAAGAAAAATCTGCTTAAAACATTCCACAGTAAAATTATTATAACTTTGGGGATTAAAGCAATACTTAATGTTGATGTGGACTGGTGCTCCATGGATTGCATCACAGACACTATATTGGTGGGGATATAAATCGTAGGGATATATGCCCCAGTTTTAAAAATACAGGCTTTGTTCTAGTTTATAGTGTAAACATGCACCCTCTGTATCATCAGGCTTTTTCTAGTTTATAGTGTAAACATACACCCTGTGTATCATCAAAATGTACAGTTGCAAACATAACTGGAAGCTAACGGAGTAGCGCACAAACTAGCACACGGCGGACATTAACCAGCAGACTGTTGTGCAAGCAAATTACATCACCAGAGAAGGTGCTAGAAAGACATGTTATACATTGTTAGAAAGGTGAGTGTCTCTAGTTTGTTATGATATGAGACATATGGCGGTGCTGCAAAGAGAAAGGTGCTTTTTGTACCGTTTTGTTTACAGATTCAGCAATGTTTGAGGGACCTTAAAATGTCATCACCTGTGTTTAATTTGCTGTAAAACTAAAAGGTATTTGTGCAAAACTCAGGCAGACACATTCTATACCACTTCTTTCATAGTGGGTTGTGGGGAAGCTGGTGGCTATCTCCAGCAGTCTATGGGCGGGAGGCAAGGTACACCCTGGAGAGGTCACCAGTCCATCGCAGGGCAACACAAAAACAAACATGCACACACCTAAGGCAATTTCGAGAGACCAATTAACCTAACAAGCATGTCTTTGGACTGTGGGAGGAAACCAGAGTGCCTGAAGAAAACCCACACATGCACGGGGAGTTGAACCCAGGACCTCCTTGCTGGAAGGCAACAGTGCTACCAACTGTGCCACCATGCAGCCCTGTGCATCACTCATTTGAGGAATTGTTTTGTGAAAATTAAAGCCTCCTCTTGTGATATATTTAAGAAAAAAAAATTGTTGGAGTTTTACCTAGTTTTATAGACTGCCAAAAAGGGTCGTGGCCTAGTGGGTTAGAGTTTAAGAGGTTAAGGTTTAAACAGAGGTTTTGTTTCCTCACTTGCTTTTTGCCTAACTGGAGAAAGGCACAAGCCCTGACCCTACATGAGGTACAGACAATTCAACATTGGTGCAAAATCTAAGAGTTAATTTACACTACTGGTCAAAAGTTTTAGACACACTTTCTCATTTAATGGTTTTCTTTATGTTCATGACTATTTACGTTGTACGTAGATTCTCTCTGAAGGCATCAACTCTGTGAATGAACACTTTTAGAATTATGTAGCAAACAAAAAATTGTTAAGTAGCAGTCCCTGAAATAAAAACCTTTGAAAAAAAAAAACTTTGGCAATCTCTCAATGAATCTCTGGGAAGTTCTTTCAATGCTCTTTGGAAAACCATTTCAGATGTCTACCTCATGGAGAGAATGCCATGAGAGTAAAGCAGTAATTAACCAAACGGGAGAATTTATTTACAAAAACAGTTATTTCAAACTATTTGTTCACTATAAAATTCCGTGTGTTTATTCAAAGTTTTTTGTCTTTGGTAAGAATCTACAATGTAAATAGTCATGAAAAGAGATCCATTAAGTAAGAAAGTTTATCCAAAACTTTCTCACTTAATGTGGATTGCATACAACTTTTGTGTATGCAATACATTGCCAAAAGTATCGGGTCACCCATTGGTAATATAGTGTATGCTGAGATACTATTCAAAGATGCATTTCATGTGTGCTATGTTTTTCTGGCTCAATTTCTAAAGAATGTGTTGTATATTATGTTTTCACTGACATTGACCCTAAATATCCATCTTCTTTAAAAGTGCATTTTTTTTGTTTTCCTTAGGAATCTGAGTACAAAGGTTTTCCTATGACTTCAATAAATAAATACTCAGACGTCCATTTCTTGTTTAAAATCTTGTTAAAAATTTGGGTGGTAATATAGCATTAAGGTATACTGTACCATACCTTCATACTGTAATGTATCATAAAACAGCATATAAAAATTGTTATGAATACTTTCACCAAAATCTGTAACAAAATGTAAGTTGGCAGTGTGCAGAGAAGTTTAAAAGGCTTTTGGGTAATTAACAAATTATCTAATTTGTTTACTGGTACTTGATATTCCAACCTTCTTCAAAAGAACTTGTTCAGGAAAGTTTGGAGCTTGTGATTTAGGAAGGCCTGATGTCATATAAATATGGATATCGCCCAACCCTAACTTACATCTCCCATCTGTTTACCAGTGCCAAGCCTACTTATGCCAGCATAAACACAAAGGTGCTAAGAAGTAACCAAAAAGAAAAAAAAAAACAAAGATGTCCTTCAAACTAAAATCATACAAAAGGAAGCAGCAAATTTAAAACAAGTACAGTGGACCTGCATGTAGAATGAACATTTATGTACAGCATATGATTTCTTAGTATTGACTGATTCCATGCAGACCCATATGGGATAGCTAAAGGTCAGCTAATGGATAACAGATGGACTTTAAAAGGCTCAGGTCTTTGTTAAGGGATGGCAGTTTGATCCACTGTCAATATGTTTATAGATAGGTCAGTTGGTGTAGGTCAACTGGTAATGATCCTATAGATTGGAACCAATAACTATTATTTATGGCATGACCTTTGGCCTTATCTTGGCTTGTGCATGGTAATAAACAAAAATAGACCCTTCCTCCCAACGGGGAATAGCTTAGTGATGATACACCATCAAGCCTAGCCTATAATTTCTGTTGACACGTCTACATGACTTTTTCATTACACCCTCCATACACACAGCACCAGTAGAAACATGAAATCAGTGTAATTGCCCTGCCCCGCCACTATTGGGCAGTATGTTCTTTGAAAATTAAATACTTGCACAAACACTTTCTGCTTAGAAAACGGGGTAGAAAATGAACACTTTGTTGGGGAACTGTCTTTAGATTCAATGGAGTCAGCACCACAAGAAAGTACTCTGGCTGTATTATTGTAGTTATCTTCATTCTCTGAGGGTTTTAAACTGTCAGCATCTGTTATGTTGTATGTGCGCATTAATTTCTACTGATTTTGGTCATACTGTACATGAGCCAGGGCTTCCCCATACAGGGAGATTCTGTTTTTCCTGTCTACATGACAACAGAGACCAGGATGTTTTCAAACCTCTGGAAAAATCTCTCAAATTGAGAAATTTTCAGAGCAAACATGCACTGTTGTCATGTGGACGAACAGTGAAATGCAACAAAAGTTTTCCATTTTCACCAAAAAAGGTCATGTAAACAGGGCTTAAGAATCCCAGAGTCTTGTTTATGAGTGATAGTCGGATGGAGTGGGAGATGGACAGACGGATTGGGGCTTGGTCTGCTGTAATGCGGGAGCTGTTCCACTCTTTTGTGATGAAGAGACAGCTGAACCAAAAAGCAAAACTCTAATGTCATAGTATCACTGTTTGACCTTATAAGAGATTTCGAGCAGCATTCCATCTGCAACTCTCACTGGCTTCCATCAAACAATTTAATAAGCGTCATGTTTTAAATATAATTGGTTTTCTTTCTTTCATAACTAATCATAAAGAAATGTCAATGTCCCTCTGCTTGATCACTGTATCTGTCATACTTAATCTTGCTCTTCTACTTCTCTTAAATAGTTGCTTATATAGAGAATTAATGTATGGAACATGTATCCCATTTGTTCAGTTTAGCTGCTTTTTTCTTGATCAGATTCCTAATAGCAAAACTTTACAGTGTTCCCATTACTCAGGAATGTTGGATCATCTTATTAATGTTAGGAAATTCTATGAGAAGGACTGATGGGTGCCTGTGGCTGCAGGTTTCTGGTTATGCAAATTTTCTTTGTTGAGAGTCACATAAGCATGAAGAATGGAGGAGACAAGAAACAAAAGGAAGGCCTTTATTTACATTTCCTTAGTGTTTGGTAGCCCTTCCTTTTAAACTGTAAGACTTGGGCCAAACGTTACAAATATCCTTTCACAAGTTTCTCACAATAGTTTCCTAGAATTGTGGCGCATTCTTCCTGACAGAACGAAGTGAGGTTTCTAGGCCACCTTGCTCACACACACCTTTTCAGCTCTGCCCACAAATCTTTCGATAAGGAACTTATGATAATCCAAAAGACTAACTTTGTTGGCCCGAAGCCACTTTGTAACTAACTTGGCAACATGCTTAAGGCAATAGTTCATTTGGAAGCCCTGTTTGTGCCAAAGCTTTAACATCCTGGCTTATGTTGCTTTTACATAATGTACTTTCCTGATGATACAATCTATTTTTTAACAAGGTCTCATAATTCTAGCATTTTTCAAACAGAACAAATTTTGGTAATCTTAACTGGCCTAAAACAGAAAACATTTTGTATGATTAAATGTCAGACTGACGAAAAGATGTGTATTAATGGATTATTCTGCAGTGATATCAAAGTTTGGTTCTTTTTTTTATATATAGGGTAGGATAATAGCCTCACTACTTGTCAATAGCCTAAGGCTCTCACTGGCTGTGTTAATGTCATGCAACCAGTCAGGTGCGACCAGTGTGCGCCTGCAAAGGGACCAAAATCATCAGATTAAATAACAGTGGAGGTGCAGTACAACATAGATATAGGCACACTCATTAGGCACAGGATAGAACAGCAAGGACAAAGTGTATACACAAATATGTTTAACATTGGATAGAAAGACCAGAAGCTAAGTAGAAACATTTAAAAAATGTAGACAAAATATAGTATTTGTTATCCATCATGTTAAGAAGGGTCTACACTTGAAACATTTTGGGTAATATAATTCATATATACAGTGACATTCAAAAAATTGTCACGTTCTGTGTTCGGATCGTACCAAAGCGCAGACAAGAGCTTGGGAGCAGCATGTTTGTAAGAGTCCTCAGAATTTATTTCCAGAGGTATTTACAAACACGTAGCGAGTCACTGCTGGTACTACAATAATCCAGAAAAAAACTTACATGAGAGTTCTCTGCAGGAAAATGTAGAGAAACAGAACAAAGGGCAGACAATCAAAGAAACAGGGAACAGGTGTGACATGGACGCAGGGAGACAGAGGGAGCAGGTGAACCTAATAAGACTGAATACAAAAACCAAAATAAAAACATCTAGACAAAATAAACCACAAGAGACCATAAAACAAAAACCAAAATGTCACACCGTGACAAAAATTGGAATAGGTGTTCTGATGTGGCTCGTTTGACAGATTAAAAGTACCTTTGGATAATAACAAGAGAAAGTATCAAACATACTTTTCATTAAACTCACATTCCTTTATTAATTTTCTTTATTGGTTATTTTAAAACTTTAATCATAAATGTTGTGTGTTCAATAGCTGTAAGCGGAAAATCATCATAATTAACAGACGTAAAGGCTTGAAACCATCAGTCTGTGTTATTAATCTATATAATGTGTTTCACTTAGTTAATTCAATGCAATAAAGGAAATCTTTAAATTCAAATTTTTTGAATGTGACTATATGTCCATAATAATCAAATGTCAAAGCGTTGCTAAATTTAGCAAACTAACAAAAGCCTATGCAGTACTTAACAACTTTTCTGGAAGCTGAAGTTCATTTCTGTGATCTGGCTAATGTAAAGCAAATGGCATTCACTTGATGGACCAGCTCTATACCCTCTACAGGGTACTCGAGGGCTCATGGGAGTTTGCCCAACCGGTTCACATGTATTTTGTGGACCTGGAGAAGGCATTCGACTGTGTCCCTCGTGATGCCTTGTGGGGGGTGCTCCAGGAGTATGGAATCGGGGGCCCTTTATTAGGGGCCATCCGGTCCCTGTACAAGCGGAGCAGGAGTTTGGTCCGCATTGCCGGCACTAAGTTCGACCTGTTCCCGGTGCATGTTGGACTCCGGCAGGGCTGCCCTTTGTCACCGGTCCTGTTCATCGCTTTTATGGACAGGATTTCTAGACGCAGCCAAGGGCTGGAGGGGGTCTGGTTTGAGGACCAGTGGATTTCGTCTCTTCTTTTTGCAGATGACGTGGTCCTGCTGGCCCCCTCTAGCCAAGACCTACAGCATGCGCTGGGGCGGTTCACAGCCGAGTGTGAAGCAGCTGGGATGAAGATCAGCTCCTCCAAGTCAGAGGCCATGGTATTCAACCGGAAAAGGGTTGATTGTCCTCTTCAGGTTGGAGGGGAGTTCCTGCCTCAAGTGGAGGAGTTCAAGTATCTCGGGGTCTTGTTCACGAGTGAGAGAAGAATGGAGCGGGAGATCGACAGACGGATCGGTGCGGCTGCCGCAGTAATGGGGGCGCTGTGCCGGTCCGTTGTGGTGAAGAGAGAGCTGAGCCGAAAAGCGAAGCTCTCGATTTACCGGTCGGTCTACGTTCCTACCCTCACCTATGGCCATAAACTTTGGGTCATGACCGAAAGAACGAGATCCCGGATACAAGCAGCTGAAATGAGCTTCCTCCGTAGGGTGGCCGGGCACTCCCTTAGAGATAGGGTGAGGAGCTCGGCCATTCGGGAGGGGCTCGGAGTAGAGCCGCTGCTCCTCCACATCGAGAGGAGCCAGTTGAGGTTATCCGGCTATACCGGATGCCTCCTGGACGCCTTCCTCGGGAGGTGTTCAAGGCACGTCCCACCGGGAGGAGGCCCAGGGGACGGCCCAGGAGACGCTGGAGGGACTATGTCTCTCGGCTGGCCTGGGAACGCCTTGGGCTCCCCCTGGAGGAGCTGGAGGAGGTGTCTGGGGAGAGGGACGTCTGGGTGTCTCTGCTGAGTCTGCTGCCCCCGCGACCCGGTTCCGGATAAGCGGAAGACGACGAGTACGAGTACGAGTACGGGCATTCACTTCACTTATAATTAAATTTATACAGTGACATGCAAAAATCACGATGGACTGCGATGGACTGGTGACCTGTCCAGGCTGTACCCTGCCTCTCATCCATCGACTGCTGGAGTTAGGCACCAGCTCCCCTGCGACCCATTATGGAAGAAGCAGGTATAGAAAATGGATGGATGTACTTATTTACAAAAAATTATTTACCCCTCCTTGGCATTTTTCATGTTTTGTTGCCTCACAACCTGAAATTAAAATGGATTGTTTGAGAGCTCGCACCCTTTCATTTACAGAACATGCCTACAACTTTGAAGATTTATTATTCTTTTTTTACTGTAAAGCAAACAACAATAGGACAAAATGACAGAAAACTTCAGTATACATAACTGTTCACCCCCCTCAAAAGTCAGTGCTTTAGAGCCACCTTTTTCAGCTATTACAGGGGCAAATCGCTTTGGATAAGTCTCTATGAGCTTCCCACATCTTGCCACTGGGACGTTTGCCCATTCCTCAAAGCAAAACTGCTCCAGTTCCATGTTGGATAGTTTTTGCTTGTAAACGGCGATCTTGAAGTGTTGCTTTTGCAGTTTTACTTAAGTCTCATCTGACCAGAGCACCTTTCTCCATGCATTTAGAGAGTCGCCCCACATGCTTTTTGACAAACTCAAAACAAGCCTTGTTTTTTTTAAAACTAAATAAAAGCTTTTTTTTGGCCACTCTTCATAAAGACCAGCTCTATGGAGTGGATGGGTTATTGTGGTCCTATGGACAGCTACTCCAGTCTGCTTTGGAATTCCTTCAGGGTTACCTTTGCTCTCTGTGCTGCCTCTCTGGTTTATGCCCTCCTTAGCTGGTCTGTCAGTTTTGATGGGCGTACCTCTCTTGGCAGGTTTGTTGTGGTAATTTGCTTTCCATTTGAAGATGATTTGATGGTATTCCAGGGGAACATGAAAGATTTGAAGCCCGGCCAGGATTGCTCGGGTTCGGACACCAGCCCGGGCTAGCCCGCCAGACAGTGGTACTCCGCCAGACAGGACAGGGTTAAAAAAAAAAAAATAAGACAACAAAATCAGGATTGGTGCAGCTAAATAGAAATTTGCAATTTTTTGTTGATGAATTTACTGTCTGCTTAGTACATTCTTTACGTACATGTGATTTTTGCTGGACTGTTTAGAGCGCATTTGTCTGTGTGTGTGTGTGTGTGTGTGCGTGTTTGTGTGTGAACTTTGGAATGATTTTCACTGTTAGCACAGCTGTCCAATTCAAAGAGACACATGGGATGGGACACAGGTGTCACATCAACAGCAAACCACATTCATAATTACTGGACTGTGTTTACTTCATTGGAAGTGGCTGTAGCGCATGATTACCTGGCAATATTGGGGTTTGTGCTCATGAATTCGTTTGCATATCCGTTTCCGTAGAAACAGGAGAGAACAACTGTGTGAAAGTAAAATTTGTTCAGGTCATTTTACTCTCACTTGCCAAAGTGTGGACAGAGTGAATATTCTGCCGCTGTATAAATGTATTTATATTTCTCTGCATTTGATACAATAGAACACGATGAATCAATAATAAAAAAAAGAATAGAGGAATGTTATTGCATCACCTTAGTTTTAAACTGGGTCAAAGATGTGTTAATTATTAGGTAAGAGTTTGATAAGTTGAATGACTGCTGCTCCTGATGCGTGGGCATACTTGTGACATCCCCCAGAGGTCAGTTTTGGGATCTAAAGTCTTTATTTTATACATGATTGATATTTGCGATGTATAAAAAAACATATCGAAGTTGGTAAATTATATACAAATATTTTTGCTTTTATCATGACTTGTATATTTCAGTGGAAGAAATGATTACTGGAATGAACAACTAGAGGATGTGGCTTTGTAAAAACAAATTGTAGTTAAGTCTGAAGTTTAAAATCACATGCAAAGATTAAAAAAAGACCAGAAACAGAATGGTCCACAGCTCTGGAATCAATTAACAAAAACTTACTTTTATAGGGAAAATCAGGAGATGGTCAGGAGCTCTTTGGAAAGATTGTCTGGTAGGTGTTACAGATGATATTGTGTATTCTTCTTTCTTGTCAACTGAAGAGGTGGAAGACTTGAGAGGGGACTTGGTTCACCAAGTGAGTTAGTTGTAAAGAGGCAGATTGGACCAGGTATTTTGGCTTAGTTTAGAGAAAAGAAATGTTTGTTGCAGACGTTTGATGATGAAACATCCAAAGGACATCAAGAGGTAGACTTGCTGATTGCTTGTGAGGATTCCATGGCTTGCCTGTAGTGTAGCGAGTTTGGAAATGGTGGTTGTTTTCTGCTCAATGACCCATATAGCTTACCATGGCCAATCAGTGAACAGCTGTTTGTTGATGACACATTTTGGTCCTCTACAGCACCAACGGGATCTGCTGCCTAGCAGGGGTACCAAAAAAAGCCAGTAGTAAAAACTCTCGCAAAACAGACTGAGTGGAGTGGAAAGTAGAGCCCATAGTGGGTTTAGTTGCTACTTCTTGGTTAAACAGATTTTTTGGATAATATTATTTAAGTAATGTAACAGTTGACTTATAAAGAAGAAGTGGAATTAAATAAGTATACTTCATACTCTTGTAGCTTAAATTAAATTAGGTTTCATTAAATGGTACAGAAACAGCTCCTTCATTTGATGAGAAGCTGATGATGTACTGTCGGCCAATACCGATGTCGGTGCTGATATATCGTGCATTCCTACCAGTAATGAGAGTACACTGAGCAGTACTGATTTTTTTAACAGTGTCGCTAGTTAATATAATGTGGGTTTCCTTTGTGGAGCTTTGGGGACTGGAAATGTTCTGCCAAGGTTTCTCAACTCTTGTACAATATGGGGATTTCAAATGACTCTAAACTCTGTGTTGCAATGCACAGTTTTTTGAAGAACAATTCACTTCAATAAATTAACAGATTGTGCTTTATACTTTTCAGTTTGAGTTGGGGAAGGGGTAGGCAATACAAGCCAAGCAGTCCTGATTGCTCCAATTTATACCTTGCCATCAGTGATTCAAATGTAAACATAATAGGTTTCATGCTGAGTAGAGCGAGGTGGAGTGGAGTAGAGCCATGTGGTGCTGGAACCATGAAAGGAAAAGAGTCATGTGTTGTGCAATAATATGTTTAAGTTATTTAATGTTTAAATTAATAACTTTTAGTCCAATATGGTTGTGGTTGTGGAACAACAGATGAAGAAATCTGTTTTTATAGATTTTTTTTAATACCAACCCTAGACAAACAAAATATTGTTTCAATCCATCCATCCATCCATCCAACAGGACTGATTCCTCTAATGCCAATAAAGATTTTAGCACTGATTATGAAAAAAATAAATAATTTTTGCCAAGCCATTTTTTTTAAATACAATGAAATACGGTGGCACGGTGGCGCAGTTGGTAGCACTGTTGCCTTGCAGCAAGAAGGTCCTGGGTTCGATTCCCGGCGGGGGTCTTTCTGCATGGAGTTTGCATGTTCTCCCCGTGCATGCGTGGGTTCTCCGGTTTCCTCCCATAGTCCAAAGACGTGCCTGTTAGGTTAATTGGTCACTCTAAATTGCCCTTAGGTGTATGAATGGGTGTGTGCATGGTTGTTTGTGTGTTGCCCTGCGATGGACTGGCAACCTGTCCAGGGTGTACCCCGCCTCTTGCCCATAGACTGCTGGAGATAGACACCAGCTCCCCGCAACCCACTATGGAATAAGTGGTAGAAAATGACTGACAATGAAATACAATTTATTTTTTTTTTCCAAAGTTGATACTGCTTTTATAATATTTATTATCTTTTGAGAGATGCTTGTATAATTTCCCATCAGAACAAACTCCATGGTTTAGTAAAAATATTAAATATTATTTAAAATAATTTAAAATCTAAGTCAGGTGCATGAATTATTTTAGGCTTAACTGTAAGTATAAACAATATGAATTAGCATAATATAGGTTGCACTGTGGAACAGTTGTCAACATTGTTGCCTTTATTCAAATCTGTAAGCCTTTCTGAGTAGAGTTTGCATGTTCTTGATGTGCATATGTGAGCTCTCTCCAGGCACTCCAAACCCCCCCCACAGTTAAAAAAAATTAGTCTAGGTCAAGTGGCCTCTCTGAATTGTTGCTTGGAGTGTGTGCATGCTTGTTTTTGGTTGGTTATCCTGAATAACTCTGTGTTCTTCTCTGATGGACTGGAGACCTGTCCCAGGGGTACCCTGCTCACTGACCACTGGAATGACCCTGCAATGATTAAGCGGGTATAGACAATAAAAAGATGAATAGAAGAATGATACTGCACATAAAAGGTCTTTTGATTTAAAAAAAAATAAATCTCCTGTTTTCAGTATGACTTACATTTTTAATGAGATGTCCAACTGGGAATTCTGAAGAAATGCTGGGCTTAATATTGATAATGCAAGCTGTATAAGCCAGATTTCCATCAAAGGGACACAGAACTCTCTTGGGTAATTCAGCTTTCATGTTGTCATTTTGCGCTTGAAAACAAATTGAATGTATAACAAAATTCTCGATGAAAAAATCTGGGTGTAATCATCAGAGCTGATTAAACAGAAAATCCAAGGGAAAAAAAAACATCTTGCTGTAAACATCTGTATCACTTTTGAGAGATAAAGTGGCAATGTCTTACTTATCCTGGAACTAGAGGAGGCAACTGATTACTGGCCCCAGTGAGGTTCAGAGGTCCCGTCCTGATAGTAACATCATTACTTATGGGGGCAAAAGCATCTCATAGCCAGTAATACCAGGGACTTATTTATTAGTGCTGCTCCAGACTCTGACTTTATCTCCAGAGGGTAATTAGGAGCCAAGGCTTGTCACAAAAGGATGGTCCTTGGGGCAGACTGTGTCTATTATGTTATGATTATTATAGTCCAGTTTGCTTGTGGATTTTATGAATATGTGTCTCAGGAGGCATTTGATGAAGCATAAAGGTGATAAAAAAAGAAAGGTATGGCTGTTATTCTGAAATAAATGATCATAAAAAACACTGCATGTTATTATTAGGTTTGTAGCAGGTTTTAACTGTCCCTTTCGCACATGGTGAATTGGTAGCGTCAGTCTATTTTATCAAAATCATCAGTCAGTGGTTTTTACTGGGTCAGTATGGTGCATGTATGTATAACATTTTAGTTACTTACTTTAGATTTATTTCAGGTAAAAATAAACTTATGAAACATGATCCGTGGTTTCAGGTACACTTTTGTTAAGACTCACTTTGTTTTCATAATTAACTTGATTCATGGATATGTTAAATTCTGTCTCCACAGTCATGCCTACAGGGCAAATTTTCATCAAGTGGAATCACTGCCAGATTTTTGCTCTTTCTTTCATGGCGAATTTGCTTTTTCAAGCTACCTTGAGCTACTTTTTACACATGCATTAAAGCTGAAGTGCTCCACTACCTCTGGTCATTTGACTTTACTAGATCTGCTTTGGCACGTACTTGGTGACCCCATCATGACTGCAGGTGCTCAGACGTTTTCCTCTCTAACGTCAATAGGTGGTTATGTCATTTCTTTTTCCTCATTGTGCAAAGCTCTGAGACTTAATTCACCTCTGCTCGAAACAGGTGTCACATTAAAATGAACTGTGGGAAATTTGATTCAGATATTTGTAAGAATCTAATGGAGGAACAGTGACAGGGAAATGTGTGCCCAGAAGGGGCTGACGTGTGTGTGTAGTTGTCTGTGACTTCAATAGTTACCTAATTGGTAAAAACAATCTACTCTGTATGTCCAATTTTGCTGTGAAGCACACAACGTTTTTAGTGAACATTAGATCAAAACATAGCTGTGTGTTAGAATGGCCTAGTCAAAGTACAGACCTAAATCTAATCAAGAATCTGTGGCAAGACTTAAAAATTCCGGACTTTTATTTTTAAAATAAGAAAATAGAAAACCATGTATTATTTTCCTTCCACTTTACAATTATGCATACTTCCAAAAAAAAAAAAAAAAACATTGGTATTTGTAGATGTGATATGACAAGATGAAGTAGTTCAAAGGCTATAAAAACCTTTCCAAGTTATTGTGTAATAAAATGTAGATGCAGCACATGAGAATTTGTTTAAATGTAAATGGTTTTTCATGTGATTATTTTTTTTAAAACCCTTCTTTGACAAATGGAAATCTTAAGCAACTACTTCAAAGCTTGTTTTTTTTATTTTTTTTTATTTTTTTTTAACCAATTCACCTGTTTTCATTCTATCTGGCCATGGCTAACAAGACAATTGACAGGGGGATATGAGCACTGTCTTCAGTGTGGCATTTCCTAATGTTAAACACCAGAGTAATCAACAAGCTGTCTGTTTTCCTGCCTGCATCCTTCACTCGCTCCCCTCCCCTCTACACCGCCACTCGCCTGTTCTCTCCGTCTCTGTTCACGTTCATTTAGCACATCCATATTGGATTTCCTGATACCAACGGCCAACCAAGTGGTGTGTGCAGCTTGCATTTGGACCACTTTTGTTACAGAAAAGTTAAATTTTGTGTGCATATTTGCCTGCACACCTGTCAATGTAGGATAACTGGGACTGCTTGAGGATGTCGAGGTGTTTCCTTGCTGTTGTGTAACATAGTGAGAGTGTATTTTACAGTTCAATTCAATTCAGTTTTATTTATATAGCGCCAATTCACAACACATGTTGTCTCAAGGGACTTCACAAAACTCAGGTACATACATTCCAATTAGTCCTAACCATTGAACTGTGCAGTCAGATTCAGTTATTTATTCAAATTGGATAAAAGGTTTTTCTGTCTAAGGAAACCCAGCAGATTGCATCCAGTCAGTGACTTGCAGCATTCCCTCCTCCAGAATGAGCATGTAGAGAGAGTGGACAGTCACTGGCGTTGACTTTGCAGCAATCCCTCATACTGAGCATGTATGTAGCGACAGTGGAGAGGAAAAGCTCCCTTTTAACAGGAAGAAACCTCTAGCAGAACCAGGCTCAGTGTGAGCGGCCATCTGCCACGACCGACGGGGTTAGAGAGAACAGAGCAGAGACACAAAGAGAACAAATAAGCACTGATCCAGGAGTACTTTCTATGGGAAGGAAAAGTAAATGTTAATGGATGTAGCTCCTTTAGTTGTTTCACCTAAAAAGAAAGAACAGATAAACTCTGAGCCAGTTTTCAAGTTTAGAGTCTGAAGAGAGCACATAGAGTTAGTTACAGTAAAAGCTCAGTCAGTAGCTATGTCTAGGAGAGAGAAAGGGTTAAACACTGAAAGACAGGGCCAAGGGGATCATCGGTAGAGGGTGAGCATTAAGTTGTTGCCAGCAGAAGCTTGGAGGATTCCCCTCTCCAGAAAGGTGTCACAGGTAGACACAGAGTCAGGCCAGGTGTAGCTTCTAGGAAGAGAAAAGAGAGAGAACAAAGTTAAAAGCTGAAATAACAGCAAATAATGCACAATTGGAGAGTAGTGTGAGAATGTAGCGAAGAGGGTGAAAGTGGTCATTATGTCCTCCAGCAGCCTAAGCCTATAGCAGCATAACTACACAGAAAGTTTCAGTTCAGATTATTTAGTTAAACAGTGCTTATTTTCAACAATGTCGTCTCAAGGCACCCCACAAAGGGTCCCACTAATGGTCATCACTAATTTGTTATACTAAAAACCACAAGGAATGGGATACCTCTCTCTGTCAGACTGATTATAAACCATTGGAAAAGAGAAGGGGTCATACAGGTAGCAGAAATGGAGGGTGTGTTTACACCTCAACCATAACTGAGCCGGTTTAGGCTAAACCTGACTCCCCCTTCCTCCATTCAACAGGGAGGGAGGAAGGCTCCCTCCCTGATAAACTAAGCCACTCTAACTATAAGCTTTATCAAAAAGGAAATTTTTAAGCCTAGCCTTAAAAGTAGACAGGTTGTCCGCCTCATGGACCAAAACCGGGAGCTGGTTCCACAGGAGAGGAGCCTGATAACTAAAGGATCTGCCTCCCATTCTACTTCTAGAGACTCTAGGAGCCACCAGTAAACCTGCAGTCTGAGAACTGAGTGCCCTGTTAGGAACATATGGAACAATCAGATATCAAATGTATGATGGAGCTAGATCATTAAGGGCTTTATATGTGAGGAGGTGAATTTTAAAATTCTATTCTGGATTTAACAGGGAGTCAATGAAGGGAAGCTAAAATGAATCATTCAAACTGCATTTTCATTTTCTTCTCCAAGATTGCTCAATTTGTAAATTAATTAAAATGATAAATACAATAACATTTAACATTTCATTTTCAAAAGATGTCCCAGCAAAAGTGACCAAAATTAATTTTGAAATGTCAAATTTCAAAATTAAAATGTATTAACTGAAATGCTTTGTCATTTTGAAGTCATAACGGCATTTTTTGACTCATGAATAAAATAAGTAATAGATCATCCAAACTGCTTCTCATTTTTTTCTTCGAGACTGCTTATTCTGTTACTTAATTAAAATGATAAATATAATAAAGTGAAACATTGCATCTTCAAAAGATGTCCCAGCAAAAAGTGACTAAAAATCATTTTGAAATGTCAAATTTGAAAATTAAAATGTATTAACAGAAATGCTTTTTCATTTTAAAATCATAGCTGCATTTTTTTGACTCATAAATGAAATTGCTGATAGATTTTTCAAACTGCGTTTTCATTTTCTTCTTCAAGAGTCATTGTGTGACACAACTAAAGAGAAAACTAAGAGGAAAATTATTTTTCATTTTCATGTCGGTGCCCGCAAAAAGTGTTCCATAAATCACTTTGCGGCGCAGGAGATTGACGTCAGTGGCAACTCAAAAAATGCAGCTCTATTTTGAAAATGAAAAAGCTTTTCTATTAATCCATTTGGCGTGGTAAGGTGTATTCGTCACTTCCTGTTTTGCACTTGGTGGATTGTTTGGTGTGTGAAGGCTCTCTCGTTTGATCAGATTTCTCTCTACTGTGATATCTCTTACTTGTTATAATACATAAGCACGTTAAAACACATACTTTCTATTGCTGTATTTAACGTTTGGCGACTCTCCGTGTTTTACACGGTTTTTTCTAGTAGTGGTAAGGGGTTGCTAGCTTAGCGTTAGCTTTAGCTCCACTATGGCTACCCGTTCTGCTGTTTCTCTCTCTGAGTCTCCTCCTCTCTCCTGCTCTCTGTGTCAGATGTTCAGTTACTCCTCTGCCTCCTTTAGTGATAATGGTACGTGTAATAAATGTAGCATTTTTGTAGCTTTGGAGGCGAGGGTGTCGGATTTGGAGGCCCGGCTCCGCGCTGTTGAAAAACAAGCAGATAGCCGAGGCCCCTTAGCTAGCGCGGAGCCACCGAGGGTAGCTCCCCGTAGCAGTCCTCCGGCAGAGCCCGCGCAGTCGCGGCCTCAGGCCGGCTGGGTGACTGTACGTAGGAAGCTTAGTCCTAGATCTCAGCCCACAGGTCACCACCAACCCGTCTGTGTTTCTAATAGATTTTCCCCGCTCAGCGACACACCCGCTGAGAAGCCAACTCTGGTAATTGGCAGCTCCATAGTCAGAAACGTGGCACTAGAGACACCAGCGACCATAGTCAAATGTCTGCCAGGGGCCAGAACGGGCGACATTAAATCATACCTGAAACTGCTGGCTAAGGATAAGCGTAAATACAGTAAGATTGTTACTCACGCTGGCGGTAATGACACCCGGTTACGTCAATCGGAGGTCACTAAAGAGGCTGCTGTGATTATTGTTCTCCTTGTCATGTCCTACCAAGCCGTGTCTTGGTAGGTTTGCAGTTGTGGATGATGGATAGAACATAGAGCTCTGTGCAATATACAATGTTTGAAATGGTGTTTTATAACCTAACCTTTCTTTAACCCAAATTTATCTTTAACCTGTCTGTTGAGTTCATTGGTCATGATGCTGTACATTCTCTAATGTTCTCTAAAAATCACCTAAGGGCTTCACAAAACAGATGGATTTATACTGAGATTGAAATACACACAACTGTATTCTATTTACTAATTAGGTGACTTCTGAAGACATTTGGTTGCATTTGATTTTATTTACGGATTTCAGAGTAAAGAGGGCTGAATACATATGTGTGCCACAGTTTTCAGATTTGTAATTTTATACTCTTGCAAGGCACTGTATATGTAGGATTAGGAGACACATTCAGGTAATGAAGTCAATGACATGGAGAGAGAAAAAAATGAAAGTACAGGCATATAAATAAAGGACCAAGTATAGGAAGTATTTATAGCAAAGAATGAGGTAAGGAGAGGAAGTATTTTTGCCTTCAAGCAAAAACAGCTCACATTGAGCTGTATAAAATGTCTGTTCTAAATAAAATACATAGATTGTTGGTGTTATTGTATAAATTACCAAAAAAGCATCTAATGTTGCATCAGTCAGTCAGTGGATTCATTTAAAGTACTGATTTTCCATTAAAAAAGGAGGGTTTACATTCCCCCCCGTATCCTTGAGAAGGAGAACCATATCTTTCTTCTGTGATTGTGTTGCTTATCACAACACAGTTTGTTTAATCTCCATAAATGCTGGGAATCTGTACTCCAATGTGCATTTTTTTTGCAGACTGTCAGCCCATCTGACATTTGACACTTGAAAAAATAAGCCATTGAGAATCATCATACTCTTGCTAAAAGCAACTGAAACTCCAACATGGAAAACTCAGCTCTTTTTGATAATTTGTAGATTAGGAGCGAAATATGCTATTAATGAGTGGATTACACCCAGCCATCACTAACCGGATTATATTTAAAACAGCTAAATTTTTCTGTGGTATCCAGCTCTGCCACTCCTCTCTCTTTTCCTCTCTGACTTTGTTTCCTCCTACTATGGCCTCTCTGTTTACCAAGAGTTGCTCATGCCGCATCCTGTGTGACTTTGAGTTTCCATTTTATCTCTGAGAATGACATGGGTTAAAAACACAAGCCTGTGGCCACATTCGCACAATTTTAAACATCTTAACAAAGTTACTGATGTGCTAATAGGCCTACTAGAGGTGGAAAATAAATGCTCTAAGATCCCACAGAGTTAATAGAACTTTTTTTAATCATTAATTATTTCTAGCCAGGATATAAGTTTGAATTTTGCTAAATAACTCATTAAAATAAGAGATGAGAAACTATAGGAGGCGAAAGAGTGTGGAAGGAGAGACAAGATTGTTTCTAACAGCTTTTTGTAGTTGGTAGACAAGGAGAAATAGGGGGGAAAAAACATGAAAGGCAGCAGTAAAAAAGACAGAATGACAGACTGGGAAAGAAGCTTTGAGAGAAAAAACACAGCTGTAATGGAAGCTGTATTAAAGTGTGACTCCGTGGCAATGTGCTTTCTTTCCTCAACTGGGAAACCCCTTTTTTTGCTCTAATCATTGCATTTTATCCTTCTCGCCTCTTAATTACAACCATGCCACTTGCTATGTGCATGTCCTATTTGGGGTGCTTCGCTAATTTTTGACCCCTCTCCACTGCATTAGGGAGGATTATAGCATTGCTTTAGGGAAACAATAGGACTAACATGGGGCTTAAGTGGCCAGAACCAAACCAAATCAAACATTGTGCTGATGGGGTTTGCTGTAGTAATCCTACCGTTCAGTGTTCTCTGTTTCTGTCTTTTAGCCCTTCTCATTGGCTTATTTTCTATTCTGATTTTTATTTTGTTTTTTGGAGGGAAGTCTATATTCTTGCAAGAATTTATTCAGAGCAAACCTTTTCTGAAAATAAGAATGCTTCATTTGCCTTTAAACAATAATAAGTGGATTGCTTGATAAAGTAATGGGCTTATTACTTATGTTGGTAAGCTCAATGATAAAAACAGAAAAAAGGTATGTGTTGCAGTAGGAGTACCACTGCGCAACTTCGTGCCTATGAAGTCATGGCCGTCCACCTAAATTAACAGACTGAACAAAAAGAGGGTTAATCAGAGAAGCAGACAAGAGTCCCAAGGTTACAGAGGATGAGCTGGAGAGATTTACACCATGTAGGGGACACAGGAAACATGGGAAGAAGGTGCCCTGGTTAGCTCTGGTCAGAGCAGAATTGAACACTGTACAATTCGCTGACACATAAACCACATTGCAAAACAGGTTTCCCATGTTACAGGTGGTGGAGTACCAACCCATTTAAAAACTAATGTCCAAATGGCTTGTTTTTAATTCTTACTTTTATGGTCTGTTTCACTGAAGTTTGATTGTGATTTTGCTATAATTAACATGTAAATAAAGTGCAAATCAACCTGATTGCTGTTAGTGAGTTCATGTGAATTAATTAAATCTCACAGAGGTCTTTGACATTGGTCCTGCGCCACATATTTCTGTAAACTCAGCTGCTGGCCACCCATGGTGCTGGAAGCAGCAGAATTCTGGTGTAAATTGAGAAGAAACTACAATTACCAGTAAGCAGAAATCACTGCAGTAAAATGTGGGCCTTGTGTGATGCATTATGCAACACTTTTTGTGTTTTTGTTTGTTTTAACTTCTGAGGCGGCACCTAGCTGGAATGTTTAAGAAAAAGCTTATAAGTATGTAATGCCTTTATTTTGCTGAATTGCTGTCTCCCCTTTAGAGGATGTGTTATATTAAATACTGGACCTATGGCTGTTACTAGACACCCCACTGCATTGTGCTAAGCAATCATTGGGACATTTGACAACACGTATCAATGCTGGTGCGCTTTTGCTAAATGGTCCATTTAATGGTGCAATAAATTCTGTTGCAGATTTTTCCTCGTTATCATTGACCAAAGTGAGAAATATAATAAATGCAATCAGAGTTGAACTGTATGGAGTATTTAAGTCTGGAAAGAGACGGAACAATCACACAGATGCAAACATCAACACAAGTTCTTTGCCTAGAGCAGAGTACAAACATCTTTTATATGGAGCATTTGCATCATCCTATAGGTTCTCTGTTTTAGAGCAGACAACTGGTATGATTTTTCTAACTCAGACTCTCTGAAGAGACACAGTACATGGGAGTTCACTGTTCTCCTTATATGTGTGCAGATACCCAACACATTGCATGCTGCACTTTTTGTTAACTAGGGCGACTTGGGAATGTTCTCTTTTGCAAAAAAAAACAAACACTGCTCATGCTTTGTCACCCTTAAAAATGAGACTGACAGAGAGGCAGCGAGATGGTGCAGTTTCTTGTATATATATATATATATATATATATATATATATATATAATATATATATATATAAGTCATTTTTTAGACTAAAGTGTTACAGAAAAAATGGAAGAACACAGACACATATAAAAAATAAACAATTATAAAGAATAAAGCTTAGACTTAAAGTAATGCAAAGTAATGTAACATACAAGGTAAGAAAACTATGGGGCCTAACATGGGGCTTAAGTGGCCAGAACCAAACCAAATTAAACATTGAGCTGACGGGGTGTGTCATAGAAATCTTATCGTTCAGCCTTCTCTGGTCTTTTAGCCCTTCTCATTGCCTTTTTTCTATTCTGTAAAAAACTATGGAGTTATGAATAAACAGCAGACGATTCTAAGACTCTATTAAGGTATTGTAAAAACTGTACAAATTGTTCTTTTTTATTTTTGTACCAAAGCACATGATATAGAAACCTGTGCAAAGAATAGCAGGAATGTAAACAGTTCATTGGGAATGAGCACAATGATGGTTTTACACTCTCTAGTTTACACACCAGTTGATGGCAGGAGCAACCTATGATGTCACTCCTTTGTGCAATAAGGATCCAGTAGCTGGTCACTTAAGGCTATCTCATGCAAATGTTGGGAGTCATTATTCAAGAGTTATGAGATTTTTTGTTAGATTTCTTCTGTCTCTTATGTAAGAATTATGATTATTGATTAATTAATATTTATCAAGAATTATAATTTAAAATCATAATTTGAAAAAAAAATAATAATTTCTTAACCAAAAATCAATACTTACAAAAAGAAATCAGAGACGTCCTCTGGTGTTGTGATTATGGGCTTAAAGCTCTTTAATAATTACAAATTATTAACCAAAACCACCAACTGTCACTGTTTATTCCACCACTTCACCGAAGGTGGAGGATCTTGACCTTGTTTTGACAGATAAATCACTCTTGCACAAAAATAAACACAAACACTTCTCTTAATTATATATATGAAGATTTATTGAAGCCAAATAATCCTGATATACCATTATTCTGGTCCAAAAACCTTCACCTAACTAACAAGCACTGTTCTACAAAAAGGGAATAAAAATGACTACCTAACAATAATAATAGAAGAAAGAAAGATGCGCATTTAGTGTCTATGAAGTTCAAACCAGCAGTTTTATGGACAAAATGTACACTTTGGGTTAAATGGAAAGAGAAGTCCTCCTGGGGTGTTGATGTCTCGATTCCAGCAGTCAGCTGATAAAACGGTGAGCTGGGATGCTCTTAGCCACTATCAGCTGATCGCACAAAATCTCGGACACAGAGTCATAAACTCTGAGGCGGGAACTCAGTGGAAAATCTCCAGCAATAAAACTGGAACAAAGAGTGGTCAGACCACGAGGTAAAGACCGCAGTTGCCTTGAATGAAAAACTTTTAAAAGTCCAACTTCTAACTCCTGGCTGATTTGGGATCAGCCGGACAAAACAAGAACACACACGATTCAGCAGCGCTTGCGCAGCAAATCAAAACACTCAGCATAAAACACTTCAATCAGTATTGGATTCAACAAGTTAATACCTTAGATTAACTACTGGTGATTCTAATTCACCTTCACTATGCCTCATCCTGCCCAGACCTCCAAATGCACCTATCTGGTTTAATATGAAAAGAACAAAATTACTTCGACGTTGATTTCTTCTCTCCACCAGTTGAGGAGGGATCAGGTCTGACGAAAAATGGGGGGGGACCACGCGTCCGTGATCAAATCAAGAAAAAAAAACGTCCAGGAGGGGCAAAGATGAAGAACGAAGAACCGTTAGTCGACTGAATAAACAAGGAGGAAACTCATCTCCTTAGAAAAAAGAACCTCTATGGGTTTTCACCTGTGCCGGGTGTCGGCACGGTCTTCGATCGCCGAATAAATCTGCTGATCTTCTTGTATCAGACAGATTTCCAGCTTTCAAGCTCCTGGAATGGCCTTGTGGAGCAAAAGTTCACCTGCAAGCTTTTGTCTCTCCAGATATGCGCCTCCATTGCACTGTCCTGTGAGACACGCGGGAAATGGCAACGACACTTTCCCCCTCGGCTGGTTTATACTCTTGTTGACGTCAGAGCTGCGACGTCTGTTGAGCTGCGCATGTCAAAAGGTGCAACCAAAATGGATGACCCCAACACTTATAACTGGTACTTGGTTGAGAAGGCATCCCATAACAAACTTGGCGTTTCTGATGAGCTTATCCAGTTGTTTCCTCTCAGCTATTAGTAAGCTGCTGCTCCAGCAGACAACAACAATGAAGATTTCTGATGCCACAAAAGATTAAGAAAGGTCTTCAGGAGCACACCATGCATTCCAAAGGACATCAGTCTCCTAAACAAGTAGGGTCTCATCCAACTCTTCTTGTAAGGTGCATCAGTGTTGTGTGTCCAGTCTAGTGTATTGTTCAGGTGAATGTATGTATAAGAGTTCACAATCTCAATGCTCATTCTTTTAATATTCACCGGTGTCAGTGTAGTGTGTCTGTCTTGGTGAACATCAACCACCAGCTCCTTGGTTTTCTCCACATCGATCTGGAGGTGGTTTTTCTGGCACACCTACTCATAATACTTTGTCAGATGTCTGTCTTCTTTGCTGTATCTGTGATGAGGCAGACCATAGCAGAGTCATCAAAGAACTTTTGAAGGTGGCAGTCAGGGCAGTTGATGGATGGTCTGCAGCATAAAGGGTGAATAGGAACCATGGGGCCAGTGAGGTAGTCCAGGGTCCACCATTGGCAGGTGGTGATCTACCCCTGGCAGCTCTAGCTTATCCTACAGAAAAAAATGCCCCCCTGGCAGCTCTAGCTTAGCTTACAGAAAAAATGCTGGACAGTGTTAAAAAAAAACTGAAGAAAGCAAGGAACCTGATCCTTACAGTGGCTAATGATAGCATCATCTACTTCCAACAGTAAGCTCTAACATGATCCTCACAGTGCTTTTAGACTTGTCCAGGTATATCATGGGTCACTACGGAAGGTAGAGGATGACGTTATCCAAACCGATGCCAGGCAGGTAGGTAAACTGCAACAGACCCAAGAAGACCTCACCAGTGGGTGAAGATGGTCAAGAACCACCCTCTTTATCAAATATGAAGTTATTGCTATGGACCTGTATTTGACTCTATTTGGCTTGTTGTAGAAAAATTTGTATCCAGAGACTGATGATTGTCACTCAGAATCAGCTTTATTTTCATCTTGCAAGAGAGAAGGATTTTACAGCATTGGAGATGTGCTCAGTAGTGCTGCCAAATCATTCTGACCTGACAAAGCAAAAGTTCTCCTATAAGCTACAACAGTTTTCAAGGTGTTTCTCAAGAGACATGTTGTCCTAGACATAATCTTGACAGTGTGGCATACATATTATCTCACACAACTGCAAGCAGAAGGCTGAGAAACCATTACTCTAAGACTGAATAAGAGATGAATGGAACAACACTGAGGGTTCTTATTTTGTCAGTTCCTGTAGAGTATCAAGGAGCAAATCAAGCAAGGCACTAAATTTCGTAAAAAATCCCCCCCTCTTCAATTATAATGAAACTATTTTCATATTTATCGAAACCCAAGAAATTTTTTTACTGAATGACAAAGAAGGAAAGTACAAGAAAAATGAACTTCAAAAATGTGAATTTGTTTATAATAAATAATAAAAAAAAAAACAAATAAAAAAAATTATATGAAACAAGTAGTAAAAAAATTGACTAAATAAGAAAAAAAAAAAAAACATTATTACAAAGCTAAACACAAACAACAAATCTACTATTACTGTCATCCTCTTTGTTGGAAAAAAATTTGTCATTCTGATGGAAACAAGACATCTTTTTCATAAACAACGTTTTAAGGAATGATACAAAAAAATGAATACAAAAAATAATTTAAAAAAAATTCAAACACTCAAAAAATTAAATGAAAAAAATATAGTAAAATATATTAGTACACCAATATACTAGAAAAAATGAAATCATGATTTATCATCAACCCTGTGTGTGTTCGGTACACATCTACATCATTAGAATTAGGAGGATTGTATGAATATTGTAAATTGAACATCGGAAAATTTTTAGAAAGCGTACATCATTAAGGTCGCTGTCAGACTCATCAGAGCAATCCATGGGTTCCTCCAACCTGTGAGGAGAGGCATCTGATGTGACCTATAGGAGTCCTCCTTTGACAGAGCTGTAGTGATCAATCTTTTAATTAGAGTGTGCAGACAGGGAATGGCAAACATCCACAGCAAATGAGAATACTGTGAAGATGGCAAAGGAGGCATACCTGCAATAAAAAATTCTTCCATTTCCCAAAGTGTCAGCAAACCAATCAGGTAAAAGGTTCTACCCCAAAGTCTTCTGTCATTGATGAGCCAGGCTGCGCAATTCATCTGGGCTCTGGCTACTAAACCATCAGGAGCTGATTTTTTGGGAAAAAAAGGTACAGCATAAAGAACCAAACATGGCACAAACCCCCTTTTTCAGCTAACAACATGTCTAAGGCCATTCTGTTTTGCCAAGACAAAAAGAGAAGTAGAGGATAATTGGTCAGTTACGCCTACCATTACATCTCTGGTGATTTTTGCTAAGCGCTGTATTATAGTGAACATAATTAATGTGATCAACATTTTTTGTTAGGAGTAATCCAAAAGAATATTGATTTAAACCCCATTGACTATAGGATTGGGCAAATTTTATCTCTCTGGAAACCATGGGGGAACCCCAAAACAACTGAAAAAGTGGGATTGTTATGTCTGAAAAAAAAATTCCACTGCACGTTTATGACGAAGGATCGAAGATGGAGAATTTGCAGATGTCCAAAGCAAAGCTACTGTTAGAGCTAACCAAAACTAAAGTACATGTTCCTGACCAAGAAGAAGGGGCAAAAAAAAAAACAGGGTTTCCCCCCCAAAAACCAAAGAGGTCAGCACGTGCATGGAGGAGTAAAACTAGCATTATCCCAGGTTGTAACATTTATGGTATCTGAAACCCAAGACTTAGACATGTGCCCCAAAAAAGCTGTAATCCCTTGGTAAGGCATGTGTAATTTCCTGTTCTAGGGGGAAAAACCCGGGGGATGGTGGGGTTTTGTTAGAGGGGGGAAAAAAGCACTCAAAGTGCAAAAAATTTTTTGGGGTGAGGGAGTGTAGAGCTAACATGCAGTCACACCCAGGGAGGTCTGTGGTTTATAAACAAGGAGGAGGAGTAGTGAAAAGTTGTGGTCTGCCTGAAGAACAGGAAAATACACTCTGTCATGTTACTGGTTTTTACAGTAAATGTAATCCTTTCTAACCAGAGTTTTTGTCAAAAAATCCAGTTTCAATTTGTAACATTATTTGGGTGATGAGACATTTAAGTAAGTGACCAGTGCTTGAGGTGGTGTGGTTGGGCTAGAGAAGTGCTAACACCGAAATATCTAGACTTTCATCAGGAGGTTTGGCTGATCCACAAACTGAAATCAAAAACAATCCCATTGGTCTCTTCCCAGAAACATCAGCTCCTAAAATCAAAACAATTTTCATTAAGATCTGCATGAAAAGCAGTAGCCCAGGGATTTTTCCCACCTCCCCTGACAGTTTTTGCAGTGGATTTATCTAGTGTTGTCAGCTCGTTGGTGTTTTGTCCAAATCAAGCTGATGCGTTGCTGCAGGGCCTGTGGAAATATGTTAGAGTTCGGGTTGAAAAAAATTTTTTGGATTTGAATTTCCAGTACACAAAAAGTCCAGTCCAGACACCATTTCCCCATTGCTAGCCTCCCGGTGTGCGGACAAAAATGTACACATCTGCATTCTGAAACCAACTGTCAAAACCTCTCGGGGGACCACATCACAGAGGTCAATCCTCGCTGCCATTTTGTTTCCTAGGAACTTGAAGGGTTACCAGCCCTGAGTTCCTCTCTACGATGGCCATCGGGACTGCTCTGGCTGTCCTGATGTGTTTTTGGGAGCAAAAAACACATGCAAATGAAAAAGCAAAAAAACATAACAATGATGAATACAAAGAGTAAACCACAATTGAAATACTCTTTCCCCCATCTCTTGTAATCTTCATTTTGGAAGATTCGGGCTGAAAGGAGGCATCCTCTTCTCGTCCCAGTACTCCTTTTAACAAACGTTGCACTGCCCAAGGGGATTATTTCCCTTGTAAGAACAGTTTTCTTCACCCAACTTTGGGGGGGGGGGGCAAAAACACTCTCCAGTGATTAGCTTACATGTTCGTAGCCTCTGGGTGGCCGCTGTCCTCACGGTTTAAAGCAGGAGATGATCCAGGTAAAAATTCTTTGGACCGGGGGACCAGGAGAATCCAGAGGAGCTGGAAAATCCGCTTGCAATGAGATGCGTGTATCCACGTGATTCGCTCTGCCCCTTCACAGCCGTGTGGGTGACCAGCAGGATCTGAAATGATCATCTCAGCGCCGGACTTCCATTTTTTTCCTCCTAAACCTCTGACCAGAACCCAGTCGCCTGGCACCAAGAAGGAGGGGAGATGTGGCTGTCTCAGGTAGTGTCGCTTTCACCGTTTTTTAAACTTGAGAAAGCACGGGGGACAGGTATTGACAGTAAGACAACATTTTATCTTCCACAAAGATGTGGAGGCAATGGTCTTGGGGCAATGTCCCCCCCCCAAATTTTTGAGGTCTGCCAAACAGCACCTCAAAAGGATTGAGGTTTTTAACTCGTGCTCTTTGCCTCATTCTCATATTTTTTGAGCACAATAGGCAGGGCTTTTGCCAAGGTAAGCCATGTTGGCAATTTTTAATTTCAAAAGTCCATTTTCACGTTCCAGTCCCCCCACCACTCTGTGGATGGTATGCACAGTGCGTTCGTAGGTCAAACCCCAGGAATTACTCACCCCCTTCATTGCTGCATTCAAAAAAATGAGTGTCATTGTCACTAGAAATTTTGAAGGAATGCCCCCGGGGGAATTTTTTCTGTTAAAAGGGCTTTGGGTGACTTGGGGTGCTGTCTGCATTTTCCTTGGAAAACCTTTCAATCCTTTTGCTAAACATGTCCCCCAACCAAACAACCTTTTCCCTTTCAGATGGAGTGAGTTAATGAAGTCCATCATAAGATGTTCAAATGGCCTATCTGGCTGTGGATGTGCAGCTTGAGTCATCTGTGGTGTCTTGCCTGCATTGTATGCTGCACTGATCATACAAGATTGACAGAACTTATGAGCATGAATACAGAAACCTTTTGTGAACCACTGAGATGTTAAATCAGCTATCATTCCCTGTTTTGAACAATGATTCAAACCATGTGTGAGCTTTGCATAATGTAGAAAGAAGTGTTTGGGAAGACATGGTTTATTGGTCGGGCCCATCCAAACACCATTAGTGCATTTCGCTCCTGCAGAAGCCCACACGCGCTTCTCCCGCACAGAAGCAAAACTCTGTAATGCTTTCAAGTCATACAGGGGTGGGGGGGTATCCTTGTGTGTGTGCAAAGTGGTTAAACGAGGAGCAGAAGAAGCTGCTTGTCTCGCTGCTAAATCCGCTCTGTTGTTCCCCTGTGAAACAACATCTGTCGATGATGTGTGTGCTTTACACACAGAGATAGCTTTTGGTAAAAGAATTGCTCCGAGCAGGTTAGAAACCTGAACATGGTTCAAAATGGGTTTCCCATCACTTTTAAGAAACTTTTGTGTTTCCACAATGCCCCGAAATCATGACTATACCAAACCGTACCTCGAGTCTGTGTAAATGTTTACAGTTTGTATTTTCGGCAATTTGCAAGCTTTAGTCAAAGCCAAAAGCCCCCCAAAAAGTTTTTTGGCAGTGAGCCTGAAAAAAGAGTTTCATGGGAAAACACACTGCAAACCCACCTGATTCCTACATTCCGGGGTTTCCAGAAGCCGAAAATCAACAAATAAAATCATCTCTGGTTATCCAGCGGTATCTCAGAAAGGTCAGGCCGGGGGGTGCAAACTTCCCCCAAAAACTGAAAAAAAGTTATGAGGCTCCCCGTCTTCTGGCTTGGGGGGAAGTGTTGCTGGATTGAGCACAGTACACCTTTTACAGTTTTTTTGGCATGTCCCGAAGAATCGATGTGTATCTCAGCCAGCGAGCAGCAGAAAAAGGTGATGTTTTTTTGTTCAAGCAAAAAAAGAGCAACAGAGTGTGGGAAAAAACTGTGAGGTCTGCATACCAAAAAAGTCTCTAGAAGCCCAAACAGCTTTTTCTGCAGCTGCCACAGCACGAAGGCAGTTAGGGAGTCCTATAGCCACAGAATCCAAAATTTTGCCAAAAAATAAAGCAACAGGTCGCCGTCTACCTCCATGATCTTGGAGGAGAACTGATGTCATGCACCCATGCTTTTCATCAAAAGCCTCAAAAAAAGGTTGTTATGATTCGGTAATCCTAAAGTAGGAGCCTTCTGCAAAGCCAGCTTAAGTTGTATGAAAGCTGCTTCTGCTTCATTGTCCCCAAAAAATATTGTCATGAGATTGAAGATTTACCATGCATGAGAGCCCCAAAGGGGGCTTCCATGCAGGAATATTAGGGGATAAATTCCGGGGAAAATGAAGTCAGGCAAAAATGACATTAACTGTTTTTAACAGGTTTTGGAATTTTTTCACTGCATTCACACACTTTGAGGAAAGAGTTTTACCCTCAGCGAAAAAACATGACCAAAAAGGTTACTTGTAGCGGGGCAAGCTGAAAAAGAGGCCTTGTGCCCCTCTGAATGCAAATGTTTAAACATTGTGACAGTGTCCTTCTCACATTGCTCCTTTAGTAGGTCAACAAGCAGAAGATCATCAACATACTGCAATAAAGCAGAGCCTGAGGTCAACTCCAATGACTCAAGACTAGCTTTCAATGCAGCATTATATATAGTTGGACTTTCACAATAACCTTGACACAGACGAGTGAAAGGTTTAAAGGTTTCCCTTCAAACCAAAAGCAAACCAAAATTGGCTCTGCTTATCAACAGGTGCCAAAAATGCATTTGAAAGTAAAAACAAAAACCTTGGATCTTGAGGAATTTGTGAAAAAATAGTGTGTAGGTTTTGGGAACTGTAGGAGCTCTGGCTTGCACTGAAGCATTTACAGCTTGTAAATCTTGCATAAAACCCCCATTAAAAGGTTCTCCTTTACTCTGATCTTTTTAACAAAAAGAGGACTTTTTACAGGGGGAAAATTTCACAAGGACAATAATTCCTCCTTTCAGAAGTGATTCAAAACCAGTTTGATTCCCGTAATGGCTTCTGGTTTAGTGGGTATTGTTTCACACACGTCTGTAGTTTGACTTTGGAGTCCAACAACAGGTTCCCCACCCCTTTTTTAGTCCCACATCATATTACTTTTTGCCCACTGGGCAGGAGGCACCTGGGCCAACAATGGATGTGGGTTTGACGTCAATTTTAAAAAATGAGGCCCATTTTGGGAAAAGATCATTTCTGGGTCAACTGAAACAGTTTTTTGGGAGTGCAGTGTGCTGAGAAAAGGTCTTTTAAATGCGAAATATCTTAGAAAAACATAAGATTAGAATTTGGGTGCCACAGTCCCCCAATCAGATCTTTTTTTTCCTGCAACCAAAATAGTTCACATCTGTCCCCTTTTTGTGTTACAGATTTTGCCAAGGCAAATGTGTGGGACAGTGTCTCTTTTTTTAAAAGCTGCAGCTGGTGTGAGTTCAGACAAACAGCAAGCACGGCTGTATTAGCATTCCAAAAAAGCATAGACGTTGTTAGTTTTTTCACAAGAAATGCGAAAAAAAGTTTCTCATATTCTTTGTCAGAACCCAACGACATATGAGCAATACAGTTAAATCAAAACAGCTTTCCAAAAAATCACAGGAGGGGATTAAAACTGATCTAACCTCCTTCGGCAACTGCTATGAACACAGTGTATTTTGCACTTTCCACTCATAGGCATAGGTTAATGCCTGTGGGTTAACTGTACTGCAGTAAACACTGTGTCAGCCTGAGTAGAGACCCCTTACCCCCTCTGGGGTGGACATTATAATGATGCCTAGCTTGCACATCAAATCTCTACCCATCAAATTTACAGGACACCATGGTGATAAGAGGAAACAATGTTTGAAAGTAAACCCATCAGGTGTTACACATGCGATGGGCTTTGTAACATGTTCCCTTGTCATCTGCCCTGATGCTGACATAGAAAAAACATAGTTTCCGCTGAGTTTTGGGGGTGTTGAAAATTCCTCTGCCTTAACAACAGAAGAAGTTGCTCCTGAGTCTACCATAAATGATATTTTCTTTCCTGAGACAATAAGATCAAACATTGGGAAAGCTTTATATGCCTCTGAGTTGGTATATTTTTTTTCTCAAATTTCTTTTCCAAAACAGCAATAGCATGTTGCACTTTAGTCAAGTCATCACAGTCATTGCACAGCAGCTTTTCATTGCGTGAAATAGAAAGAGAAGGAAAAGTGGATTGAGCGTCTGTATGTAAATGTGTGTGTGTCTAACTGAGAAATAGGATAGCTAGGAAAAGAGTGTGGAGCAGTTGGGTGTGTGTTAAAGAGGTGTGGTGTGGTACCACTTTGACGAGACGGCTGACACTGTGGTGGGTTGCGCTTGCCCTCCTCTGCCTCGGTTAGTCAGTCAGCCTGGTAAGATGCGGCCTCAGCTGGGTAGGGACATTGCTCCCTCCAATGTCCCTTTCTACCACACTTGAAACAGGTGTGTGGATCACAAAAACGTCTTTCCCAGACCTCTCCGTTGGCCTCGCTTTCTTCGATATCCTCCATCCTTATTCCTTCCGACATTTTTGTACATCATAATCGTGGCTAGATGCAGTTCTTTGTCAGATGCTTCTTTTTTACTCCGCTGCCGTTCTTCAAACATGAGTTGAGCATGTTTGGCATGCCTGCGAACATCAGCAAGGCGAGGATGATCAGCCCAGCCCACATATGCCCCCTGAAGATGTTGTGCTAGAAGTGGAAGCATTCCTTTTATGACCGCATCACAAACAAGGGTCTCCCAGACCCCTGCTTCTGTACCCACTTAACGGCATTCCTGTATTCCATATTTGAATCATTATCCCAATCCTCATGTTTCAGACGTAGGTTTGAAGCATTATCCCAATCCTCATGTTTCAGACGTAGGTTTGGAACAGAGAGCTTGTTATGGATTTTTGTAATGTCAGACGCAGTTATTTTACGTGTCAGGATTCTGCATATTTCAGCACCAGTAGGACGATATTCTTTGCAAAAATCAGAAAAACTGGTGGAAAAAACTTCACCTGACTGAGATAGGTCAAGGAGAAGTTTTGCGCACTCCTCGATGTCATGAGAAGTGCAAGACCGGAAAACCAGGTTAGGTCCATTTGGACCCATTACTTCCACCATAGGTGCAGTGAGAGTGCGTCCCTGAGCCTGTCCCTTTAGTCTGGTATGAGAAGACCGAGGGCTGGCGCTCGGACCTGGCCGTGAATCAGAAGGATCTGAGGAGCTGTGCAGATGTGGTGTTTGAGCAGTCTTCCACTTTCAGTGACTGTTGTTGCTGCGAGGCTGTAGATGTGGCTGGTTCTACAGCTGGAGGTCTGGAGGTCGCTGCTGCAGAGGAGGTGCTGTCAGGCTGCTGTTCGTTTCTGATGGGTCGGAAAACATATGAGTCCAGATCATGGTCCACCACAGCTGCCAGAGTCGTCAAAGCTCGTAGATCAGGGTATAGAGAGTGAGAAACAAGAGAAGAATTAACAGAAGTGTCAGACTTTATAGCTGGATTATAAGGGGGTGGGGTTATTTTGTGTATGTTTGAATCAGTATTAGGACCAAAGTTGGTAAGAACAGATACAGAGATAGAGCTTTTATTTTGTCGCCCACCCATGTCTTTACTGTCATTCTGATTCCCTGGCATCAATTTAGAGTTTTTTTTCGTTTGGCGTCGCTCAGCTTCTTTTTTCCAACATTTTAAGCATGCCTTATATTTTTTTCATAGCCTGGTAATCTTTTTGATCTAATTTTCTTTTGTCCCTCTAATTTCCTCCTTTTCTTTTATAGCTTCTTCAACCCTCTGTAAAACTGTAAGACTGTATGAACCCCCTGCAGGAATGTTAAATTCTTTAACCCATTTATTTATGCACTCAGTGCTTTGTGGACCACATTTTTTTATGTTTCTCTGGGGAGGAGGAGGTAATCCCTTAGAACTGAACTGCTGTCCCATACTGACAGCCTTGCCACACACCTTACTTACTGGTAACGGGGAATTTAGAGCTTTATGGCACCCTAATCGCCTTCCCCCTAACTTACTGGTTAGGGGAGCCTCACTCAACCGAACAGGGAGGGGTCTCTACTGGTGAATTACTGTTCACCCGTGCGCAGCGTGGCATCAACCGCGCCAGCGAGGTCCGTACACCTCGCTCCTGTTCCAAGGTGGAAAAAATCCCAGATCCCCTTTGTCCCCAGTAGAAATCTGTTATTATTATTAAGCCTTTTATTAATTTTTTATATTTTTCCAATTTAATTTATAGGCCTTTGGTTATAATTTGTCTCCCAGGAACCTCAACATAGAAGCCCTCAACATAGAAGCCCTCCATCCTGTAACACTAAGCGGGGTAAAGGCAAGGAATCTCTTCCAAGGCTGGCACCTGGCACTTCTTCATTGATGTCCCCAGAGTAAATCAGTCAAGGAATCCTGTTCGTGACGCCAAATTGTTGTAGAAAAATTTGTATCCAGAGACTGATGATTGTCACTCAGAATCAGCTTTTTTATAATCTTGCAAGAGAGAAGGATTTTACTGCATTGGAGATGTGCTCAGTCGTGCTGCCAAATCATTCTGACCAGACAAAGCAAAAGTTCTCCTATAAGCTACAACAGTTTTCAAGGTGACTCTCATGAGACCTGTTGTCCTAGACATAATCTTAACAGTGTGGCATACATATTATCTCACACAGCTGCAAGCAGAAGGCTGAGAAATCATTACTCTAAGACTAAATAAGAAAAGAATGGAACAACACTGAGGGGTTCTAATACTTTTGTCAGTTTCTGTAGAGTATCAAGGAGCAAATCAAGCAAGGCACTAAAATTTCTATAACAGGCTTTATCCAATCACGCAACTGTGGAACATGCTGGGCAAACAATTCTGATCCATGGAGGCACTACATATACAGGACTTAAAATATCTGCTGCTAAACTCATGGTGCCAGATACCACAGCACACCTTCAGGGGTCTAATGAAATCCAACCCTCGATCGGTCAGAGCTGTTTTGGCAACACATTGTTGTGGCAGGTGGTCATACCATCTCTGGTTTCCTTGTGTTTTGATTTAAACAGATTATGGTTTAAATTAGAGTGGTGCAATGCCTTTTAGATTGCTGCTCTTTTTATACTGCAAGCACTGGCAACTTTAAAGGTATCCAGATGTCTCAAAAGAACTAGGTGAAGAGACTGTAAAACAAAAAGTGAAGGGGGACAAAAAAACAAGCAGTGGAATGCCCTCAGGCCACAGCATGATGGCTAAAAGTCTACCTTGTTACTGGGAGTGTGGAAATGATATCACTGCTTCCTACTTTCTGTACGTTTCCTATTTCCCACCAATCTTTTCGCAGGTAAAAGATGTCATGGGGAGAAGATGCTATAGCTGTTCTGCATATGCTAGGATAACAAGGTATCAAAATTCCCTCAGGGTGTAGGTGTATTTGCATTCCTGGAGATTTCGCAACACATTGCATAACATTATCAGATAAGAAAAAAGGCGACATACCTTCATCTTAAATGTTAAATGCATGTAAGACACAATAAAATCCACTGAAGTAAATGCAATGTTTTGCATAAGAAAAACAGTGGAATATGTTAAAAATGTGTGAAGGTTTAATTAAGAAGTGTTAAATTATTAATATCTTCCAGGAGCTGCTGGTCATGGTCTACACTGCCATCATTCAGTCTGTTTTGTGTTCATCCATTGTTGTGTGGTTTGGGTCATCTACAGAGCAGGACAGGTCCAAACTGCAATGAACAATTTGATCTGCACAGAGGATCATCCGGGCTGACCTTCTCTCCATCTAGAACTTGTACAGGTCTAGGCTCAGCAAAAGGGCAGCTAAAATTTCTGAAGACCCCAAACATCCTGGACACAAACTGTTTAGACGCTTACCTTCAGCGTGGCCCTACTGTGAACTATTGACAAAAAACAAGCGGACACAGAGACAGTTTTTTCCCCCAGGCTGTCTCCCTGTTGAGTAGAATGAACACCTCACAGCCAGAGTAGTCAGCTACTCTACTGGAAACAAATTATCACATTGCACTGCCACAGCCTGCCACATATGTGCATGTTTATATATGCATGTATATATATATATATATATATAATAATATATATATATATATATATATATATATATATATATATATTAAGGCCTACACAGTGGCGCAGTTGGTAGCACTGTTGCTTTGCAGCAAGAAGTCCTGGGTTGCATGCATGCATCTCTCTAAATTGCCCTTAGGTGTGAATGAGTGTGTGCATGGTTGTTTGTCCTGTTTGTCTATGTGTTGCCCTGTGATGGATTGACGACCTGTCAAGGGTGTATCCTGCCTCTCGTCCGTAGACTGCTGGAGATAGGCATCAGCTCCCCCGTGACCCACTATGGAAAAAGCGGTATAGAAGATGAATTAATGAAACTCAAGGTGTTTTTAGATGTTGTGGTTGTTTTGGACTGACGTTTCATATACAATATGAGTGATGGATAACTGAGTCAAATTTCTTGTTTGTACTTACAGACTTGGCCATTAAAGTTGATTCTGATTCTAATTTATTTGATATAAGCCATTGTTTTTTGTGTAACTAATCACAAAAGAAAGTAAACATAATCATACAAATTCCAGCTTATTTTATAGTGTTTTATTTCGTTTATATTCCATCGTACTGGTTGGCTACAGACGGGGCAGTGTTAGAATTCAAAGTGGTTATTTCTGTGAATCTCTTTCAAAAAAAAGTACAGTGGATTATAGACCTAATCACGGAGACTTTGAGGATTTTAATTAGCTTATTAGAATTTCTGATGAAGCTTATACTGCAAAACTTTTCTGTTGCCTTTTGGATACTGCTAATGCTAGAAGACATGTCTGGTGTTTGTACTCGATTCTTAGAGATTCAAACTCCTGAATCCACCCTGCTGCTGTTTTTTTCCTAACATTTGTCTTGACAGCAAAGGTAAAACTGAGGTCAAGTGTGAAGTAGATACACTCAACACTGACCACAGTCTCTTATGAAACTAAAAGGAAGTATTTCAAAGTTATTCAGATTTATAAAGCTACATTCAGTGCACACTTGTGCATGCAGGAAATTGCGCAGTCAACAATGAGCAGTCTACACTATGTCTCACACAACAGCTGGAAACAATAGAGCAATATGCTTTGGGAGAAGGCCAATGCAGATTTCTCCTTCCACTGTATATTACTGACAGGGAAATGTCAACTGTTCCATTCATTCTCTTAGCCAGCAATCATTTAGCAATCATTCCTCTTCAATGCCTGGTTGAGGCAGGAACGAAAGGACGAGGCAAAGCAACAAAAGGCAGAGTAAAAGAGAGAGACTGTGTCACTAAACCAATAAATGGAGAGATAGTGAGAAGAAAAGAAGACATAAGGGGCATGAACAACAGCCTGCCATTGGTAGTTGAAGCGTGTATGGCTTTGACAGGAGACAATAAGCCCAGATGGCAACTCTTAGTTTGTTAACTTTGATGGATATTTCACATTCAGCGTCAAGGCTGAGAAAATTACTGTATCGGCTAAAGGATATTGTCAGCCATCATTTACTACATTGTTCTGCTCTGAATGCCAAAAAAAGAGTTGTAGTATTTAATGTTAAATACTATTATAAATGTGTTCGCACAAGATTCTTAAAAAAATTGTAAGCATAAATGTAAAGGGTTCAAGAGAACAACTGACTTAGAATAAAGATACTTTATTTAGGTAACCTAGCTAGCAATTATCTTTCTTCGTTTATGTTCAGTATTGAGTAGTGAAAAGAGTTAATGCAATGACTGATCTGTCCAACAGAAACCACTTTCAATATTTTTGTCCAACATTGCCCAGCTGTTTTGCGTTTTATTTGTCACCACCACCAACAACCACTAGCATGTATTCAGTGGTGATAAGAAAAAAGACAACTGTGTATTTTAAAATGCATTACCTTATTTTAATTGCAAAGGTAGTGATACATTTTTCCAGATTTGTGATTCACTACCTGGGGTCCCCTGCAAGTGTTGGCATTGGATCTCAGGCTCTGTGTGAAATTTTAACCATGCACCTGTCAGTGCGATGGGATATTGCTGAGTATGGCTCTTTTAGGAGTGTTGCAAAGAGAAACGAAATATGGCAGCTTTTGTTAAGGTTTACAAAAACTGCATTTGAGAATATTAAAGGACTTCTGGGATAATAGCTTTGGAACGCCAAAGTGTTAAAAAATAAATAAATAAAACATTATGAAATAAGTATCTACATCAATAAATAATAGATAATGATTTAATGTGACAATGACATTGTGAAATAATTGAATGTATATTAAATTCTCAGCTCATTATTATGAAATATATTTCATTTTCCATTAAAAATCAGCTTTATTACATAAAATAATTTTCATTTATAATTTTTACCTAACAATTGAAATTATTATTATTGCTGTTAAAGACTCGACAGGGAATACAGGTTATGATCCTGAAAGAATAAACAGCACTTTCAGAGATTTCTACAAAGCTTTATACTCACCACAGATAGACCCGTCAGATAACGACATTGATCAATTTCTGGAAAAAGTAACACTTCCTAAATTATCAGATAAGCAATGGCTCTGGATTTACCACTGACTACAGCCGAAATCCAAGAAGCTCTCACAAGCATCCCCAATAAAATGGCTCGAGGCCCAGATAGATTCCCAACAAAGTTCTACAAAGAATTCTGGAATATTTTGGCTCCAATATTCCAAAGATTGTTGCAAGAAACCAAAGAAAATGGCATACTTCCGCCAAATATAAATTCTGCCAACATCACTCTCCTTAAAACCAGGAAAAGACCCAGTACTTCCTACCAGCTATTGTCCCATATCCCTTATTAACGCTGATCTAAAAAATAATCTGTCAAGCCCTTGCAAAAAGACTGGAAAAGGTAACTCCTCACATAATACATCCTGACCAACTGGTTTTGTAAAAGGGAGGCATTCATTCACAAATACACGTAGATTACTTAATTTACTAGACTATTCCTACAGTAAAAATATCGAGACCAATATATTATCTCTAGATGCAGAAAAAGCATTTCATAGAGTAAACTGGAAATGTCTGTTTGAAACCTTGACAAAATTTGATTTTGGAAACTCTTTCAAAAACTGGTTAAAATTATTATACAGTTCACCAGCGGCATGTATCAGGACAAATAACCAAACATCTTTCAGCTTCTATCTTCAGAGGGGCACCAGCAGGGATGACCACTTTCCCCCTCATTATTAGCTATTTTTATTAAGCCACTAGCGGCAGCAATCAGGCAAACTAAAGATATTAAAGGCATAATATGCATGAAAATTGAACATAATATCAGTCTTTATGCAGATTATGTATTACTTTTCTCCAGAATTTGCAAACCTCTGTCTTTCAGGTACTTGGATTGATAAATTCTTTTTCAAGAATTTCGGATTATTCTCTAAAATTGGTTAAAATCAACAGTTCTTCCAAGTAATGGCGGCCTAGCGGGCCTGTCGGCGGAGGGGGCTTTAATCTTCACAAAACAATTCCCCAAATGAGTTTTGTACAAATACCTTTTAGTTTTACAGCAACTTAAACAGAGGCAGTCCCTCAGGCATTGCTGATTCTGTAAACAAAACAGTACAAAAAGCACCTTTCTCTTTGCAGCACCCCCACATGTCTCATATCATAACAAACTAGAGACACTTACCTTTCTAACAAGGCATACATTGTCTTTCTAGCACCTTCTCTGGTGATGTAATTTGCTTCCACATTACAGTCTGCTGGTTGCTGTACGCCGGCTGCTAGCTTGCGGGCTACTCCATTAGCTTCCAGTTATGTTTGCAACTGTACATTTTGAAGATACACAGAGTAAATGTCATAACCAAAGGCTATGTCATATGCAGAAGGACTCCTACAATGGAAATCAGCACTTTTATCTGACCAGATTGCCTTTTACTTTCTTTTTATGAGGTGAAAAACACATTTGGGAAAGTTTTGGCACCCTTTGCCTTACTGCAATTTCCAACTGGCACATTGCCCTCTAAAACTTTTGTGGAACATATATGCTTCAATTTATTCAGTCCAAATATGCTGCAGTTGTAGTGAAGATGTGGATGAATGCAACCTGGGGGTTCTTCTAGGAATTCCAAAGGATTACCATAGTGTTTTGCAATGTTAATTTAGAATAAAACTTTTGTCGAGGCTCGAAAATGTCTTACCTTTACACAATGTTACGTGTCCCTTACTCCCATGACTTGTTTTTTTCTTTCTCTTCCTTTGTCTGGGTCTGGGAGTAGAACAGTAACACTAAGTAGGCGTAAAAAAAAAAAAGACAATAAACCTATACCAGAAAATATGGGCACCTGATGGAACACAGTGAAGTTAAGGGGAGGGGGCCTACCTTCAATGTTCACTTGGAATTCGTCCAGAGGCTGGAGCTCCGTCGAGGATGGCCAGCCCGTGCAGTCCAATGTCCATCAGTCGCTCAGTTTAATAATTTCTTCTTTTTTTTCCTTTTTTTGTATCTCTATAGTGTTTATCTCTCCCAAAAACAAACATCACCAAGTGTAATTTTCCCAGTTTCCCTGGTGGTTAATCGTGTCAGGCGTTGTGGACTTCCCGGTGCCACAATTTAAAAGCGTCTGTTTTGCTTTTCTCCTCATGCAACGCAGTTCAACTGCACCCCAAAGGCTGACGCTCCCCTCTGGGTTGATCCGACCCGAGGTGAAGGTTTCTTCCACCTGAAAAACCTTCCCTCACCGAACTTCTGATTTTTCTTCTTAAAACTTTGCTGCTGCCACCCCACACACGCCATGCATCATTCTTGTCACCCTTCCTTTTTTCCTCAGGTGTATAGCCAGCCCAATCTACAGGTTGGGTCGTGCTCCACCTCCCCCCTTTCCACCGGTGAACCATCAACAGGTGCCACTAATTTACAACCATAAATCTTGGGGAGAGGGTAGCACATTTAATGACCTGATTTGTGACAATCAGATTGATTTATTTTGTCTCACAGAAACCTGGCTGCAGCAAGAGGATTATGTTACTATAAATGAGTCAGCTCCTACTAATTATTTAAATTTTCACATTCCTCGAAATACTGGGCGAGAAGGAGGAGTAGCAACCATCTTCCAGTCCGATTTATTGACTAATCCCAGATCAATCAATAGCTACAACTCTTTTGAATATTTAATCCTCAGTTTTCCTCATCCAAATTGCAAAGCACTAAAACCACTTCTGTTTGTTGTTTTGTACCATCCACCAGGCCCTTACTCTCAATTTTTAGATCAGTTTTCAGACCTTTTATCTGATTTAGTGTTAAATACAGATAAGGTTATTATAGTGGGGGATTTTAACATTCATGTTGACACTGAAAGTGATAGCCTAAATATAGCCTTTATTGCTATCTTAGAGTCAATTGGCTTTGCTCAAAACATTAACAAACCTACCCACCTTTGTCTTCATTCTCTGGACCTTGTGCTGACATATGGCATTGAGTGTAAAGACATAACAATATTTTCTCATAACCCTGTCCTGTCTGACCATTTCTTAATAACCTTTTAGTTTAATTTAACTGAGTACTCCACACCTGAAAGAGAATTTCATTAAAGTAGATCATTATCAGACAATGCTGTAACAACCTTTAAAGAATCTGTTCCACTTTTGATTTCCTCATTATCACAGAAAAACACAGTGGAGGGCAATAATTTTGTTTCTGCCCCTTCACAAATGTATTCTCTTGTTCATAGTGTTACTTCATCATTGCGTGGTGCATTAGACAATGCAGCCCCCTTGAAAAAGAAGGTAATTATTCATAGGAGGCTAGCTCCCTGGTTTAATTCAGAGCTGCGTACTTTAAAAGCACAATTTTAGAAAAATTGGGAGCGAAAATGGCGCTCTACACACCCAGAGGATTCCTACTTTAATCTGGAAAAATAGCCTACTGTTGTATAAAAACACTTCGCCAAGCCAGAACAGCTTATTTTCTCATCATTAATAGAAGAGAACAAGAATAATCCTAGGTTTCTCTTTAGTACAGTTGCTAAACTTACACAGAGTCATAGCTCTGTTGAGCCATTCATTCCCTTAGCTCTTAGCAGTCAAGAGTTTTATGGGATTCTTTTTAAATAAAATCGATTCTATTAAAAGAAAATCTTTGGATATACTCCCGAAGATGATTACTTCATCCTCAGCAAGTGAAAACAACATTGAAAGTAACTGTAGAACCTGATCTGTGCTTGGACTGCTTTGATCCTATGGAGCTTCCTGAGTTATCAGAAATATTAGCTTCATCTAAACCTTCAACTTGTATGTTAGACCCAATCCCAACCAAATTATTTAAGGAAGTGCTTCCTCTGATTACCAGCCCCCATTTAGATATGATTAATTTATCCTTAGTAAATGGATATGTACCACAAGCTTTTAAAGGTAGCTGTAATTAAACCTTTGCTTAAGAAACCTTCACTTGATCGAGATGACTTAATAAATTACAGACCTATATCCAATCTTCCATTCTTATCTAAAATTCTTGAGAAAATAGTTGCTAATCAAATGTGTGAGCACTTACACAGCAATGACCTGTTTGAAGAGTTTCAGTCAGGCTTCCGAGCTCATCATTGCACTGAAACAGCTCTGCTGAAAGTCACTAATGATATTCTTCTAGCCTCAGATAATGGACTTGTGTCTGTACTTGTCCTGTTAGATCTCAGTGCTGCATTTGATACAGTCGATCACAATATTCTCTTAGAAAGGCTGGAATATGCTGTAGGGATCAGGGGAACAGCACTAGGCTGGTTTAAATCGTATTTGTCTGACAGATTCCAGTTTGTTCATGTAAATGATAAATCATCTTTAAACTCCAGGGTTAATTGTGGAGTACCACAGGGTTCAGTACTTGGGCCAATTCTCTTTACCATATATATGCTTCCAATAGGTAAAATTATCAGGAAGCATAGAATAAATTTTCACTGTTACGCTGATGAAACTCAGCTTTACTTATCCATAAATCCTGATGAGCCCAACCAGTTAGATAGACTACAAGCATGTCTTGAAGACATAACAACTTGGATGACCTTAAATTTTCTGCTTCTAAATTCAGACAAGACAGAAGTTGTCGTCTTTGGATCGGAGTCTTTAAAAAAGAAACTGCTTAATCAATCACTTAACCTGGATGGCATTAAATTGACCTCCGGTAATAAAGTAAAAAACCTTGGTGTTATTTTTGACCAGGACATGTCATTTAAATCCCATATTAAACAGGTTTCTAGGATTTCCTTATTTCATCTCCGGAACATTGCCAAAATTAGAAATATCCTGTCCAGAAGTGACGCTGAAAAACTAGTCCATGCATTTGTTACTTCAAGGCTGGACTATTGTAATTCTTTACTATCAGGATGTCCACAAAATGCAGTTAAAAGCCTTCAGCTGATTCAAAATGCTGCAGCAAGAGTTCTGATGAAAATCAAAAAGAGAGATCATATTTCCCCTACTTTAGCTTCCCTTCATTGGCTCCCTGTTAAATCCAGAATAGAATTTAAAATTCTCCTTCTCACATATAAAGCCCTTAATGATCTAGCTCCATCATACATCAGAGATCTGATTGTTCCATACGTTCCTAACAGAGCCCTTCGTTCTCAGACTGCAGGTTTACTGGTGGTTCCTAGAGTCTCTAGAAGTAGAATGGGAGGCAGATCCTTTAGTTATCAGGCTCCCCTCCTGTGGAACCAGCTCCCAGATTAAGTCCGTGAGGCAGACATCCTGTCTACTTTTAAGGCTAGGCTTACAACTTTCCTTTTTGATAAAGCTTATAGTTAGAGTAGCTTAGGTTATCCTGAGCTATCTCTGTAGTTATGCTGCTATAGGCTTAGGCTGCTGGAGGACATAATGACCACTTTCACCCTTTTTGCTACATTCTCACACTACTCTCCAATTTTGCATTATTTGCTGTTATTTCAGCTTTTAACTTTGTTCTCTCTCTTTTGTCTTCGTAGAAGCTACACCTGGCCTGACTCTGTGTCTACCTGTGACACCTTTCTGGAGAGGGGCATCGTCCAAGCTTCTGCTGGCAACAACTTAATGCTCAACTCTATGAGCTTTCTTTCAGACTCTAACCTTGAAAACTGGCTCAGAGTTTATCTGTTCTTTCTTTCTAGATGAAACGACTAAAGGAGCTACATCCATTAACATTTACTTACCCTTCCCATAGAAAGGACTCCTGGATCAGTGCTTCTGTGTTCTTTTTGTGTCTCTGCTCTTTTCTCTCTAACCCTCAGTCGGTCGTGGCAGATGGCCGCTCACACTGAGTCTGGTTCTGCTGGAGGTTTTTTCCTGTTAAAAGGGAGTTTTTTTCTCTCCACTGTCGCTACATGCATGCTCAGTAAGAGGGATTGCTGCAAAGTCAACGCCAGTGACTGTCCACTGAATAAATAACTGAATCTGACTGCACTGTTCAATGATTAGGATTAATTGGAATGTATGTACCTGACTTTTGTGAAGTGCCTTGAGACAACATGTGTTGTGAATTGGCGCTATGTAAACAAACTGAAACTGAAACTACTTCCAGCACAGCCAGAAACAGGGAATAACAGCGGACTTCTAGTGACGTCACTGTCCGAATAAAAACCCCACTTTTGCAACAAACTGACCTCTTCCACGCAGGTCCCCAGCGGAAGTGGACGGAGGGAATAATGTCTCTTTGCTGGCATACAGACATAACTCTTCAAACTGGATCCAAGAGTGTCATACGATCACGCGATCATGTGCACTAAGTTAAGTAGGAATGAATTGCTGTTTGTGTATCCGGTATTCATTCATGAACGGGGGTAATTAAGGTACAAGCGTGGCTTGACCTTCTCTCTGAGGTCTACAGAAGCAAAATGTATTCCAGAGAGTTCCCAGCAGAGACCCTGTCTCTATGACGCAGAGTGGAGCAGTTTTCCTGGTCTTAAAGAAGGACAACGGGACCGCATCACCGTGGCTCCAGCAGTAATGTGCAGTTTGGCTGGCCGGCAGAACGAGCCGCCCCACCCCACAGCTACGGAGGTTAGGCAGAAGTTAACCCTTTGTTCACTGTAGATGCTTTCTTCAACTTCGTCGCCCCGGACAACTTTTCCTCAGCACGGTTCACGTAAGAGGTTGTGTTTTGGGCAGAGAGAAGTAGTCTAGAATGAATTCATCTAAACATTTTTCGTTTTATGACTTTTGCTTTTGTTTGTGTTGAAACTCAGCCATTTTAGTGCTAGCAGATTATCTGCTCAGCACATGTGCTCAGTTTTTTGTTTTGTGTTTGTGTTTATGTGTCTTTAAAGTTAAGACAAACTTTATTTAAAGGGTTATTTTAAACACAGAAGATTGGCCATAACACGCCGTCCACGCTTATGCATTTTAACCCTTTTATTATTAGTATTTTAAAGGTATTATTGATTCTGATGATAAGCTACAAGCTTCTTTTGTTAGCTCCAACAGCTAAGAACACGTGCTTGCCTGCTAAGATCATTTACCCAAAAAGGTTGTTAGTTTCAATCTAGAAAATAATATTTCCCTAAATATTATTTTACTAAACTTGATAACTAAGCAACACAATTAAGCCCATTTCTCAAAGATTTGGTTCTTATTCAAAATAATATTTCCTTAAATATTATTTTACTAAACAAAGGCAGCTAATTAAACAGCATTGAGAATTGGTCATCAAGAAGGTTGATTTTATTCAGCAAATCATTCTTTCAAATATTATTTTATTAAAATAATATTTTATCTGATCTTGCATTGTGAATGGTTGTCTAAAGGTATACCAATTATTGCCTAAGTTAGTTTCAAGACTAACTTAACTTCAATTCCAGATCCTTCAATATAATCCTTGGTTCTCATACATAAATATTGCATGGTAATATTGCATCACTCTTTCGATCATGGCTTTCAGCCATGTTTAATCAACTTGTTTATACTGTACATAGCCTATTAGAATTCCTTATTCTTTCAACCTGCTTGGTAGTTTAGTTGGATTGTTTTAGCATAGTAAAGAGTCTGTTGATTAAAATATGTTTGACTTGAGTTGACTTATTTTTGTTAATATTAGCTCAAATATAAAACGACATGTATGCTTTAAAAGCCTCAATATCAGCACCTCTCTGACAGCATGGTGGGAATATCTAAAAATGACAGGGTCTTCACTAATCCTATGCAGACGTACACCCATCTGGAATAACCCTGACATCCTACAAAAAAATATTAATATAAACTTTCCAGATTGGAGGAGTAAAGGAATTGAATACCTGGCACATGTATTTGAAAGAATTCAGTTTATCGCATTTAACAGATTAATTATACAATACAGGATGGACAAGAATACATTTTTAGAATATCAACGAATTTAAATAAAAGATAAATTTAGGCTTAAAAACGTTGGGTTACAAATGTCATCAAGTGTACTACAGTTCCTAAAACTCAACCCTCCCAAATTAATGTCTAAAATATACAGGACACTGTCTAATTTAAATGAATCAATTTCCCGTCCTATTACGAAATGGGAGGTGGACTTTTCAGTTAACTTTGACCAAACATTCTGGTCTCAGATATGTTCCAGAACTTTTAAAATCACTAGTAACCCCAGTTTACAATTAATACAATATATTAAAGGGCTCCCTTAATCGGCTCCATCACCTAGTGGGGGTGGGGCACCTTTGGCTTCATCCTATGGACATTGTTGCAGATGCCGGAGGGGTGTCTGGGTTTGAGGCATTTGGGGTGTTCCTGGGCTGGGGTCGCTGGGGGGTTTGGCACCGGGGGCTGCGGCCCCAACCAGGGTGGGGCTTTGGTGGCTCTCGGGGGCAACATCTGGTGGTTGCATGCGATCCTTTTGGGGAGCCTGTGCCAGTGGGCATAGGTTACTAGCCTGGTGGCCGTGCTGGTCCTGGGCGGGTTTGGGGTGGGCTTGGGGGCTCTGGGTTCCCGGGGTGTTTCACCACAGGCTTTGGTCCTGGCTGGGCCTGGGGCGCTTGGATCCAGGCGGGTATGTCGCCGGGGTTTTGGGCCAGCGCATGCTCTGGCACCCGGCACCAGCCCGGGGTCCTTCTGTGCATCGGTGGGCTTAGGGGCCTCCTAAACTGGCGGGTAGGTACTATCTCATAGCAGGTGCTCGCTCCTTCAAGGAGTACATTATGCTGGCGGGGCAGAGTGTCTGTTAGAGGGGGTGGGGCAGTTAGTCTGGGTGTCTAATATCTTATGTGTTCTCGGAGTTGTTTGAATGTTGGGGTGGGTGTAGGTTTTCTTCTGGGGTGGAGGTGGGTGGTTGGCCTTGGGTGGGGATAGGTATTGTTTGGACCTAGGTTGTTCCGGTTCGGGTTCTGGTTCCTTGCATGGGTTCCTGTTCCTGACGCCGGCCCCAGTACTGTCTGGGGGAGGGGGGTCAGAGGGGTTTGCATGGTTTGGGCGGGCAGGCTGGCCAGTGTTGATCTCGGGGTGGACTGGTTATGGGTTCTTGGTGGGTTTTGGTTTTGGCTCTGTGGGCTCTCTGCCTTTTGTGCGCGCCGGCTCTGCCCTCCAATTGTGGGTGTTGCAGGGTGGGCTTTGCTGGGCTTGGTTGTTGCATTGGGCTTCTCTGCCTTATACTGAGGTGGGGTTTGCTTGTCTTCTGGGTGGTTCCTGGTGGGTGGTGTGTGCTTGGGGTTGGTGGTCTTCACTGTGCTCCTACCGATGTATAGAAGAATGTATGGTTTTGCTGTGGCGTTGGCTCGGGGGAACTGAGGTTTGGCTTGGCTCTGTCGTTTTTTCTTGCCTGGCCTGGATGTTGGTGGTTCCATGTCACAGGGGGGAGTGCAGCCTCTTTGCTGTGTGTTGGACCACTTGTTTGCTGAATATTGGACCATTTACACATTGCTGGACACCACCAGGCCTTCCGACATCATCGGCCATTTTGTATCCAGTATTGTCCACCACTACAAATCCCAATGGGCACTGCGGCTGGTAGGACGGGGACGTCCCAAGTCTGACGTCACAAGAGGTCTGACGTCACACGAGGTTATATGGGAAGGTGGACGCTTTAAAACTTGCTTTCAGCTGGAGACCTCGACACGGTTACCACGCAACTGGAGCAGCAACTCTGGAGACTAGATCCCGCGTGGACTTACATTCTCCCGTTGGCCAACGAAAAGAACGTTCATGACAGAAATTCCTGGAATAAGAAGGCCAGAATTTTCAACTTTACCGATCGAAGGTGTTAGTTTAACACGTAACCAAAAAACCACAGAGTTTCAAGGAGACGGATCGCCACCTTGTTTTTGTTCTAGTCGACTGCTGACGGTCAGATCATATTTTTCCCTTTCGCCAAGGAGGCCAAGGGACGAAGATTGACCGCTCTTCCCGAAGTTAACCGTGGACGCACGTTAACTTCCAACTTTCCCCCTCCTCCTTTCCCCCTCACGCTGGCAGCCCTGAAGAATTGCTCCACAAAGTAATACCCATCTTTTATTATTTTCTTTGATTTCTTTATTAGGAGTAGTCTGGGCAGGATAGAGAAATAGGATTTTTTTTTAGTGCGATCAGAATCGTCACTTATAGTCTGATGTTATGATATTGTATTTGCATGCAACATTGTATTGTACCCTGATGTGCTGTATTGATCACTGAGGCTGCCGTGTCTCACGAGTTTGTGTCTCTACCGTGCGAACACCGGAGCGCCGGTAATACTGGACTACGACAGTAACCTCATGGTGAAATTCACCATTTTCTTTGTTCCAACTTCACTGCTTGCTAACTTGCCACCAAAAGGTTTATGACTCTTTGTCTAAGCTGAGTTTACAACTTTGCTTTGGGGGTTTTATGACAGCCTGTGTCCCCTGGGCTACGCTTTCTGGCGGGCTGTTTTAAAACTCCGCTCAACACCACATTCCTTTGTCATATTACCATTTTTGCCATAACTGCTGGTTGATTCAATACACACACACTGCTGTTTTGCTTTATTTTGTTAGTTAGATATTTTACCCTTTTGTGTAGAACTTTGCATGTTTGAGTAGGTGAAGATTATTGAATCGGAGAGTTGATTGTATCAGGCTGATTGATTTAATAAATTTTCACGTAGATAAAGAGAAGGCGTTTTGTGTTTATTTTGTGCAAGAGTGATTTGTCAGTCAAAATAAGGCAAAGATCCCCACGTTTCGGCAGAAACGGTTGATTAAACAGTGACATTTAATAATTGTAATTATCAGAGGCCTTGAGCCATAATTACACAACACCAGAGGACAGCTCTCGTTTCAATTCATAAACAAGGATTTCGGTTAAAGCGTTAATTTTATCGGATTATGATTTTAATTATAATTCTTGATAAATATTCAATTAATCAATAATCTATAATTACAACATGTGCGTGCTGTGGTCTTTCTTTGGCACCCTTTGGCCTGCTGGGCCGGCGTTTTTCCCTTGGGAACGGTGATGGGTGGGGTGGTGCATCGTGGGGTCTGCTTGACTGCCTGGATGGCCCTGGTGGTTTTGGTTAGTTTGTCTGTGGGGGGTACATGTGCCTATGCTGGCCTGGAGCTTGCATTTGGGTGGGCCTGCCATTTTGGGCCAGGTGTGGCTTATTGGCAGCCTCTGTGTTGGTGTGGGATGTGTATTGTTTCTTTGTTTGCCTGGTTGTGGCTGCAGTCCGGTGCCGGGCATGGGGGACTGGGCGCTCTGTTGGCTATGCCCCATGGGTTCGAGTTGGTTGGGCATGTAGGTCACGTGCCCTCCTTTGTGTGGTGTATTCTGGTTGCACTGGGCCGACTTGTCTGCTCTTTCTTTTTGAGTGGGGCCTTACTCTTGTTCGTTGCAGCGCTCGCTTCCGGCTGGCTCCTTTTTGTTGGGGCCGGTGGCATCTTCGGGCGGGGAACTGGGTATCAGGGCTGGAGAGGGGAATGGCTGGGGGTGGGTCCTGGTTTTCGGTCGGTTCTCAGGGCCCGGTGCCTGTCCGTAGCCTTTGGCTCGGTGGATGTGCCTATGCCTCCCTCCTTTGTTGGAACTCCTCGAACGAGGGTGCCTATTGGGGTCAGCCGGGGAGTTGGCCTCCTGGGAAAGCATTTTGCCCCCTAGTCCTGGCAGACCCTCTTCCCCACCTGTTTTTCTTTTAAATGAAACACAACACAGCATAAAAACCCCACATTTGATAGATGGAGTAGGCTTGGGTCTTTTCACGCCCCAAATTGCTGTTTGCCGTTTGGGGTGGGAGGCCGGGAGGGGGATGGGCCTTCGGTTGGATCGGGCGGGGGTTTGGGGGTTGGGTCCTGGAGGTTGTCAAATGCTGGGATGGTTTTTGGCTTTCTCAGGATCGCTTTGGTTTTCCCTTTGGGCCCTCGGCCCCTTTGCTTCGGGGGGCCGGGGGTCCGTCGGCGGGGGGAGCGGGGGGGGGGGGGGGGGGTGGGGGGGGGGGGGGGTGCGGGGGCTCTGGCAAGGGGTCTTGCCAGGCTGTGCAGTGTTGAGGAATGGCTTTATTTTTTTGGAGGGGCGGGCCGGGCGGGCCGCTTGGGTGCGGGGGGGTGTCCCGGGGGGAGTAAATGGCCATCATGCGGGGGGGCCCTGGGGGGTTTTTGGGTGTGGGGTTGGCGTGTTCCCGGTCCTTGGGCATGCTGTGGGGGCCCTTTTTCCCTCCAATGCTTCCTTCTGTGGCTGTGGCCCTTGCTGTTTTGGGGGGGGGGCAGTGGACATTCTTGTGCATGCACTGGGGGGGCGGGCGTTGTGTTTGGGCCGGGAGGGATGGGCTGCCCCCCCGGTTACCCGGCGGGGGCATGTTTTTCACTCATGAACTGGGGGCTGGCCCGGATGTTTGGGTGGGCCTGGCGGTGTCTGCTCTGCTGGCTTTGTTTTCCGGGGGGGGGGGGGGGATTGGGGGGCGTGGAGGCCCTGCAGCAAGGGGTGGGGGGTTTGTGCCCTTTTCTTGGTGGGGGGTCCCGGATTTGGATTGGTTGAGGGGCGTGGTGAGCTGAGCTGGATAATTTTTCTCCCGGGACTATCTTTCAGTAGTGTGATTTTTGTAGCGTCAGGGGTTCCTTTGGTGTAGGGGCTCAGGGTGTTTGCCCTTTTTGCACCTGTGGGGGGGGGGCTGGGGTAGCTTTGCACGGGGCCCTTGGCCCTTAGATGCGCTGGGGGGTGAGGCGGGTGCTTGGGGAGGGGGCTGGGGGTGGATTTTTGCGCTGTGTGGGTGGGCTTTGTGGGTTTTCGGAGATGGACTCACCTGGGGGGGTGTGCCCCTGTTTTGGGGGGAGGGGGATTTATGGCTTTGGTTCGGGGCATGTGTTCGATATCTGTGTCTTGGTTGGGGGGGGGCCCTGGGGGGAAATTCATGTTGGGGCTCAAGGGGGGTTGGGGGGCTCAGGGTTTTTAGATCGGAATTCATTGGGGGTTTGGGGACAATTTCTCCTGTGGCGGCTCTTTTTTGGGGGGCTAATTTGGAACCTGTAGACCCGCTTTTTTTTCATGGCCCCCTCCTCCCGGATGGGAGGGGCCCTTTGGGGGACTGGGGATGGGTCAGGTTTTCCGGGTGGGGTCCCCCTCAGGTTCAGGGGACCATCCCCGCTAGCCCACCCAGGTTTTAGTGCTGGGGCGGTCTGCCTGTCTCCCCGGGGGCCAAAGGGGGGGGGAACACCTCCTGGGTCCGGGGGCTGGTTTTCCCCCTATGGGGTATTGGGCCCCACCTGGGAGTATAGAGTAAATGGGGGGTTGATGAGTTACGACGTCCAAAATTTTTGTTTGTCTTTTTGTGGTTGCGTTATGTAAGTGTTTTTATGTGTAACATGAGGGGGGGGAAGTTTTTTGGATGTGTGTGCCGGTTTTTCGTGACAGGTTGGAGGGAAAATGCTCCCTTTTGGATCAGTTTAGGCCCCCCTTAAAAGGTGGTGCCAAATTTCCCTCCCCGCCACACTTTTTTGCCGGGGGTTTGGTCTGTGCCCGTGGTGTTTTTTGGTTTTCGGGGCCCGGGACGGGGTTTTTTTGGTGTGTGCCGACTGATTTCCCCGGTGGCTGCTTGCCCGGGGCGTACCACTGGGCTCTGTGGGCCTCGGGTTTGGGGGAGTGATATGTCCGGGGGTTGGGGGGTCTCTGGGTCCTTTGGCTGGATTTTGCGGGGAGCGTGGTTGGCTCCCCGGGCGGGGCCTGTGGGCTGCGCTGCGGGCTCGCGGGGGCTTCTGCACTTTTTTCGGGCGGGGGGGTTCCCTTTGGGGAACTCTCCCCTGCTCTTCTCTGGGGGGTTGGGGTCCCCCAAACGATGGTTCTCATGGATTTTCCTGTGTTTCTGGGGGCCCCCTTTTGGAAGTCTATGGTGGGATCTCCTCCTTTATTAGCCCGGTCCAGGGGGGCCCCAAGGTCTGTGGCTCCTAACACTCGAAATTCCTATTTTTAGGGAAAAACCCTTTGGGTTATGCCAAGCGCACCACACCCGACCTCCCGGTGTTTAGATTCAGGTTTTAAACAATCCCCAAATGTTCTATATTTAAGCAACTTTTACCACTAAAAAACCATCTTGCATTTATACGTGCCCTGGAAAACCCCATGTTTTTTTTTGGGGTGATTTTAAAAATAAAGGTTTATTTTCATAACATAAAATTTAAAAACCATTGATAGATGATTTATAACCCTAAATCACATGGATGTATCCATAAATTTTTAAAATTGCCTATAATTCTGTGCGGGGGCCCGGGGAGGCTGTTTCCAAACCCCAGTGACCGAAAGAAACTTGGGGGTAAATTTAAGAACATACATAATTAAAGATATTGCCCCCACCGACTCAACATTTGTGGGGGATATTTACAGATTCATGGGGACTCGGAAATCGGGGGGTTTCCCTTTTGAAAATGTGGAGGGATCCTGCAGAAATGCCGAAGGGAAATAAAGAACAGCGCGGGCTGCCCTTTGTGTCATTGAAAAAATGTATTCTTTGTTTTAAAGTTTTGAAGTTGTTGCATTTTTTTTTCCCAAAGTTAGTTTTAATTTTTTTTTGGGGCTTGGTATCGTTTTCCTTTTTTATCTTCCTTTTATCTTAAAAAAAAAAAGTTTAAAAAAGTTGTTAAATATTTAAAGCTATGTTGAATAAAATACATGTTGTATAAAGAATGATGTTATTTGCCTTTAACCCAGGACATCAAATCTACTTATTAATTTTACAAAAATGAAAAATATCCAGTATATGCATTCTAAAGTACTCTGGTTATAGTATCAGTGTCAGGTGTGAGGTACTCCTCATACCTGACTTAAATGAAAGTAATTATCAGGTTTCTGGAGCCCTGATGGCTGCTGAGGAGGTCATGCAATCATTTAAATCTGGTGGGGAAACCAAGCCAATCTAAAAAGTGAGTAGGGTTCTTGGGAAGGGGGTTTTGGGAAACCACTGTTTTAAAACCCCTCTAACATAATCTGAAGAGATTGTGTTGTCACCATGCATGATTCTGGAGAAATAAATTGCTGAAAGTGACACAAAAGTATATAACAGATTGTCATGATTTTTGATATAGATTTGACCCACATGCAGAAACACACTCAGGAAACAGAAAAAAGGGTTTAAAAGGTTTTATTGTGGGGAGGGAAAAATAAGGCAGAAACCCGGGGATCGGGGCATTTCCCAACGTACGGGGAGGAAACTTGTCCGGGAAACATTGGCTTTTTTGGATCCCTTTGGGTACCAGGAAATGAACTGGAGCGGAATCCAGGTCACTGGAATACCGTGAGGAGATGCACACACAAAGGTAAGATAATCTCTTCTTTTAGACAAAGAATCAAGAGAATCAGGGGTCTAGAGTTTTACCACAGTTGGTTAACACTCAGGCGTCAAAGTGCTGGCAGCAGACTCCTCTTGAACTCTCCTGTGACGAGACTTAATGCGATACACCTGTCACCGTTTCCTACCACCATGATCAGGCGCCATCTAGGGTGAAACACAGTAAGCAGCAGGCAGAATAGGAGACTGTCATAAGCGACATTATCACAGTATCATTGTACACAATATTTATGTCACGAAGAACTGCCTGGACTGCAGCAATTGTTTGCTAATTAGCTGGCTATATCTGTGATATATTTGGTGAAACTTGTTTGTTCCTTATCTGGGGTCTATGTTTTTATGAACCCAAAGCAGAAAGACATTAACACTTTTTTCATTAATTCTTTATATATCTCAAGTAATATTGTTATCGCCTGACCACATGTTAAGTGCCCTTTGGAAGTAACTTATGTCTTATATCCTTCCAGCTTTGTCATCAGAGGTCTACATATTTGTTTATGTCTCCAGAACTATTAAGGACTATTTAGGTCAGCCATTTGCCACTGAAGCGGATATAGATCAAGTATAATAACCTGTTAAAATGGTGAGAATCTAATTGTGGCTCTAGGACCCTGGTCTCCAAACTTGAATTTGCTCAATTCAAATTCCTTGTCCAGTTCGCTATTTCCAAAACTGCCTGTTTTGAAAAAGAAGAAAGAAAATGGTTGAATCACAATCAGCAGGGCAGCAGAGTGGGAGACAGATGGTGTATGTGTTCGTTCTTGACCTGCTATTTGTTCGTGAATGCTTCAAACTATCAAGCTATTTGCAATACCTGTAAACACTAGAGGTCGAATGATACTGGTTTATGACTACTGTCAACATCAGTTCAAGTCTTGTGTAATGACCTTTTTAACATTAGGTTTCTGCTCTTCCGCAGCAGACAGGGAATGCACAAGAAAGTGTGTAAAAACAGTCCCTCCACAAAAGCAGTGTGTGTGGGACAGAGCACAGAGGCTGCGATGCTACACAGGAGAGAAGTATTCCTGTTAGTTTCCTCCGAGGCTGCAAGCAAGCTTTCCTTTCGCTCTGCCAGTGGTGCACACATACAGGACGCAATAAACACACAGTGTTGTTCAAATGAACGTGTTCATGAATGGAGCTCACGTTTTTCAGAACTTTGAACTGGACAATGCAAGTGGAGGATTTGATTTCCCCTCAAGGTGCATGCTCAGTATGTGCTGCGTGTTTGTGTACGTGCACAGGCAACAGAGAATCAATTCAGCTTTATGAGAACCTATATTGGTAATTCAAGCCTATGCGACTCCCCTCGCTTTAAACTTAACTATGCTGCAATCGGCTACGCATTATATTAAAGAATATAAAAAGAAGGCTTCAGCTCAACCATCAAAGCTATCAGGTGAAAGTGAGGGATGTTTTGTTGCATGTTATTTTCTTTTTTTATGTTATGGACAGGAGATGGAGCAAAGATGCTTTGAGCAGCTACAGTTTGAACTCTTTTCTCTGACCGTCCTTCGAGTAAGTAACTTAAAAAATTACAAAGATGTTATTTATTTACATGATTTAAGATTTTGTCAGCTAATGTGCTTAAGTAGAATCAAGAGTTTATTAAGGAGGAACATCATGGTTGGTTGACTCCCTTATGGCCAAAATTATATAAAGACTACCTGAATATATTTAGAATTTATGGTTTTAGAGTTATCAAAAAAATGTTGATTAAGTTAAGGCTTTTGTTCAAAAAACATCTTTCAGTATTTGGCGGTTATTCAGTCTTACAGTTTTTGTTTTTTTTTTCAAAATTGCAATAATAGTTTTGATTTTAAAGGGCAAAAAGAAACATATTCCAAACATCATCTGTGCTAGCTTAAAAAAAGATTTAAAGAAACCGCAGTTACAAAAGTAATCGAACGGGAGTGCTTTCCAGTCTACATTTCAGTTTTCTTTTCTGGCGATAAAACTGTTAATACAAGAATGAGAGCAGCTGTTTTGGGAATTCAGCAGTTCTAATTGTATGTGAGCAAAGACAACAACAGAGAATAAACAGATTCTAGGAAACAGGATAATTTATATGTTTATTTGTTAATAACGTCATGACTTGTATACAATTTTAAACTTTATTTTCATTATTTTAAACTTTATCTTGCTGCCCAAAGATACGCCTGTTTAAAAATGGATGGCTGATGGCAATTTATCGGTAGGTCAAATATATCAGTCTAAGCAATATCAAGAAGATGACATAACGACCTGTTGTATGAGAAGCATCAACAGCCTCCAGTGGGAATACATATGACGGTTTTTCACTGAACAGTTAGAATGCACACTATATTAAAATAGACTGTCATCCTTGACCCATCAAGTCACAAAAAAATTCTCTATGATCCGCAGTACACAATGTGGCCATGATAGTACTCATTCTGGCCGTTGCTTGGCAAATAAAGCAAACCCTCTCATCCATTGACCACTAAAGACTAGGCAATGTCAAACAAATATGTTTTATACATGCATGTCTACTTGCCTGTCAGAGCAGATTTCTTAAAGCTGTAATTTCAGCAATGTAGGGGATGAAACTGACCAAGCATTACAATCAATGTGAGTTGAAGTAGCTGGCAAGATTCTGAGGAAGAACTTTTCCAACAAACCCCTTAGTTGCTTTCCTTTCCTTTAGGTGCACAAGAGTTGAGGGTAGTCCATTACATTAATAATCATCTGTTAGTCATAGGCACCTGTGGTCTTGTATATATAATATATATATATATATATATATATATATATATATACACACACACACACTACCGGTCAAAAGTTGTAGAGCATCTTTCTCACTTAATGAGTGTCTTTATTTTCATGACTGTTTATTTTATAGATTCTCACCAGAGACAACAAACCTGTGAATGAATACATATGGAATTATGTAGTAAACAAAAAGTGTGAAATAACTAAACGTTTTTATATTTCATATTATTATGAAATAGCAACCTGCTTTGATGACTGCTTTTATCTCTTAGCATTCTCTCCATGAGCTTTGTGAGGTGGTCACCGGAAACGGTTTTCCAATGAGTCTTGAAAGTACTTCCCAGACGTTCATTGAGAGACGGCCAGAGGTTAATATTTCAGTCATTACCCTAAAAGGCAGCTACTTTAAGGATTCTAAAATATAACATATTTAAAGCTATTTTATAATTTTTGGTTTGCTACATAATTGCATGTGTTCATTCAATGTTTTGATGCCTTCATTGAGAATCTACGTACAATGTAAACATAAAGAAAACCATTAAATGAGAAAGGCGTTCTAAAACTTTTGAAGTACATATACATACAGGGGTTGGACAATGAAACTGAAACACCTGGTTTTAGACCACAATAATTTATTAGTATGGTGTAGGGCCTCCTTTTGCGGCCAATACAGCGTCAATTCGTCTTGGGAATGACATATACAAGTCCTGCACAGTGGTAAAGAGAGATTTTAAGCCATTCTTCTTGCAGGATAGGGGCAAAGGTCACTACGTGATACTGGTGGAGGAAAACGTTTCTCCTGACTCGCTCCTCCCAAAAACACCCCAAACGTGGCTCAATATATTTAGATCTGGTGACTGGCAGGCCATGGAGATGTTCAACTTCATCTTAATGTTCATCAAACCAATCTTTTCACCAAGTCTTGCTGTGTGTATTGGTGCATCCATTGTCATCCTGAACCGGGCACCGCCTCAGGAGACAATGTTTGAACCATTGGATGCACATGGGTCCGTCAGAATGGTCAGTAGTCCTTGGCAGTGATGCGCCATCTAGCACAAGTATTGGCCAGGATAAACGAATGCCATGATATGGCAGCCCAAACCATCACTGATCACCCCCATGCTTCACTCTCTGGGCATGCAACAGTCTGGGTGGTACGCTTCTTTGGGGGCCTTCTCCACACCGTAACTCTCCTGAGATGGGTGAAAACCAGTAAAGGTGGACTCATCAGAGGAAAACAATACATGTTTCACATTGTCCACAGCCCAAAGATTGCGCTCTTGGCACCATTGAAACGACGTTTTGCATTGGCATGAGTAAACCAAAGTTTGGCTATAGCAGCCCGGCAGTGTATGTAGTGACCCTGTGGAGCTCCCGACGGACAGGTTCTGGTGGAAACAGGAGAGTTGAGGTGCACATTTAATTCTGCTGTGATTTGGGCAGCCGTGGTTTTATGTTTTTTGGATACAATCCGGGTTAGCACACACATCCCTTTCAGACAGCTTCCTCTTGCGTCCACAGTTAATCCTGTTGGATGTAGGTCATCCTTCTTGGTGTTATGCTGACATTACCCTGGATACCGTGGCTCTTGATACATCAAAGAAGACTTGCTGTTCTGCGTCACAGATGCGCCAGCAAGACGTTGCACCAACAATTTTGTCCTCGTTTGAACCTCTGGTATTGTCACCCATAATGTTGTGGCCATTTCAATATTTTGAGCAAAACTGTGCTCCTTACCCTGCTTAATTGAACCTTTCACACTCGGCTCTGCCGGTGCAATGTGCAATCAATGAAGACTGGCTACAGCTGGTCCAATTTAGCCATGAAACCTCCCACACTAAAATGACAGGTGTTTCAGTTTCATTGTCCAACCCCTGTACATATACAATGTAAAAACTATGCGGATCTGTGTGATACTCAAATAACTAACATGCAGCCATGTGTACTAAAAAGTGACATGTTTCTAAAGAGGGTTTTATTTACAACACACTAGCCTCTAATACATTGAACAAGTCCGCGGGTTTTTTTGGTCACGTGTTAAATCCACGTCTTCGATCGGTAAAGTAAAGTTCCCTGGTCTTCTTGGAGTCACAGTTACAACTATGGTTTGAATTTGACTCCTTTATTTCATGGAGGAGAATATGACTGAATACTGAATACTGTACCTAACACCTGCTAGTTATGTTAGGATCTGCTCCTGCTCTTCTCTATAATAAAAATAGGCATTTGACTTAAAATTCCTACTATGTTTACACTATAATTAGTTCCTCCTATGTTCAGCAGCTTGTTACACCATTCAGCCTCCAGTGTTCTACGGTGTGCTTTGACTGCTGTCCTGGACAAACTATTAAGACAGTTGGGCTGTGTAGAGTCCTCTTAAAGCAAAGTGAAAACTTTGCTTTGATAGAACAAACTATACTCAGCAAAAATTAAAACACTGTTAAAATAAACAAGACGTACATTTTTGAAGACATCTGTATATTTCAAGTCAGACATATCCTGAGAAACGAACAATAAAGGATGTTTCAGGTGACATTTTGTTAGGCCATCATAGCATCTTTCTTAATCTGTGTAACCTCATGGTGGAGTAAAGAAAATCTAAAGCTGTCAAGAAAAACAAGGATAAAAACACACTATAGCAGCCTAAACATCACTGGTGAGCACTGGTGGATACTGTAATAATACAAACAACACAGTGTTTTTTTTTGTTATTGCATCTTAAAGCTACTTAATTTTTCATAAATCCATGCATGTCCTTTGTTAACTTTAGTGCAGTATCAGATTGGAATCCATTATTGGCAAATGTCTATTCTTAAATGACTGTGATTAGGACCAAAAACAACCTTGGTCGAAATATTCCTAACACAAAACTCTAGCCCCATTCTTTTCACTGACATGTCGCCTCTATCTCTTTAAATGCAGGAAATAGAGTTTGCTAATTCAACAAAGACATTATGAACACTGTATTGTAATGAAGGTGACTTTGACTGTAGACTGCTAATGTTTAAGAATGTTACCCCCCCATCCTGCCTTCTGTGTTATTATCTCGTTTCTCTTACTCTCATGTCACTGTCTTTTTTCTCCTCAATCTTTTTATTGCCATCATTATACAGAGTACAATCTCAGCCCTACAACTCTGCTTATTGATTACTTGTGAATCCTTTGCATGGGGTTTCAAGGGTACATGCAGGTGACTAAAGTATAACCATGTCTTAGAAATTAGAACTTTTTTTTTTTTTTGTGCTTAATACAATGACAAATATTTTTATTGTGAAAAACTCTTTCAGGTAGGAAAGAATGCCCAAACAATCTAGATCTTCGATTGGTTTAGATCACAGGTGTCAAACTCCAGTCCTCGAGGGCCGGTAACCTGCAACTTTTAGATGTTCCTCTGCTTCAACACACCTGAATCAAATAATTAGGTCATTAGCAGGACTCTGGAGAACTTGACTGCATACTGAGAAGGAAATGCAGCCATTTGTTTGAGGTGTGTTGCACCAGGGACACATCTAAAAGTTGCAGCACACTGGCCCTTGAGGACTGGAGTTTGACACCCCTGGTTTAGATCTTAGACAAATAGAAATTAATTACATTAGTTCAAATCAGAACAATAAAAAAATAAAATAATACTTTGTCTACAGATGCCTGATATAAAAACCTGATAAGCCAAACCAAATTAGAACTCCTTTTGGCAAGTTTCGTATAAGTGTGGTTTAACTATACTAACTTAAAAGCAATCATCTTATTAGGACTTTGACACCGACAAACTGTTACAGCACTAAGCAGAATCTTCCTGTCTGCTTGTCTAACTACATAAAGTATTTCTGTGTATAAATGCTCAGCTTGATAATCGTTCAGGCCAGTGACACAAGCAGAGCCACACACTTTACACTAACTTGTCATTACCAATTAATCACTTGTCACACTAAGTGGGTGAATGAACAGTGTCTCACTGTTGCTATTCACTATTGCACTTTATCTGCAACTCATATGCAAAAAAACACACTCATAGAACATGGCAAACGTCATACCATATAACATGAGAACAACCCACAGCCATTAACAGGAATTTGTCAATATTTATGGATACTGGCAACAAATTTAGTCATTTTTCTGAACAGCACCTACCTTTTTCTTGTAGTTTAACTTGTGTGAACAGGGACATTTTCTCGTATACACTTACAAGTCACTTCATTAGGTTTAATTGCTTGTTAACACAAATAGTGAACAATCTAATCACATGGCAGAAACTCAATGCATTTTGGCATCCACACCAGATGAAGACTGCTTGCTGATGTTTAAACAGGGACTCAGAATACAAAAGAAAGGAGATATATGTCTGTGAAACTGAAAGTGGGATAGTTGTTCCCATCTGAGTCGGTCTGAGTATTCCTAAAACTGGGATTTAAACACAACTATCTATTAGGTTTAAAGAGAATTGTCTGAAAGAGAAACAAAATTCACTGGGTGGCAGCACACAGCCTACCTAAGTAATTTCGCTGGCCATGTCCTTCCCTTAATGATCAGTGTATCAATCTTCTGATGTAAACTTCCAGCAGGGTAATGTACTATAACCTAACCTAAAATCATCTCAGTGTTACTGCTCTGGAGTGTTTTGGTCCTTGCACTCCAAACATACCATGCGCCGAGCTCACTGCTCAACCCTCTGCTGAGTTTGCTGTACGGCACAAATTTCTGCTCCAGAGAGTTTGGACTATCATGGAAATTGGTCGTCACTTCAACTGGTGGAGAAGCTCTTTCTTTGTCCGTAAATTATGTATCTCTCACATGCTAAAAAACAAGTGCTATCTCTAGCCCTGCTATTAAGAAAGAAAGAAGCGGAACAGGGAGAAAAAGAATGTTTGGGGTACAGGATAGTCTACTGGTGTCTATGTAAAATATCATGTGTCTAGTCTATTGGTTGCACAAAAGTCTGTTGCAGGGCGCCGTGTTCAAAATTCAACCAAATTGAACTTTGACACCCGCAGGTGTAGACACTTGTGAAGCTTGTGCTTTCTGTATCAACACTATTTGGCACACAGCATGCAAAACTCACAAATGGGTTTTTTGAGCACAGTGACTCTTTTGCCACATTCAGTGTGCAAGTTATGTGTGTGTGTGGGTGTGTTTCTTCACTATTACTGAGCTGCACATGTGCAAGGGCGGGTCAGGCACGGTGTAGCATTCATACCTGACTGTAATATAATGATTAGGATGCTGTGGATGTAATGAGCTGTAGGATTTCCATTCTTTGTCTGATGATGGACCACAGTGGTAAAGTCACGGCTCATATCATGAACTCTGATATTTACACCTTTGAGATTACAGTATCTCACAAAAGTGAGCACACCCCTTACACTTTGTAAATATTTTATGGTGTTTTCATGGGACAACAATGAAGATATGACACTTTGATACAATGTAAAGTAGGTAATGTACAACTTGTATAACAGTATAAATTTGCTTTCCCCTCAACATAACTCAACACACAGCATTTAATGTCTTAATGTCTGGCAACAAAACTGAATACAGCCCTAGGGGAAAATGCCCAGACTGCGCCCAATTAATAATTTTCTCATCCTGGGGCCATGTGACTCATTGTGTCAACACCATACAGCGGTTTGACAGGACAGGTTCCACCTAGACCCAGCTTCGCCATTGCTGACCAAAGAAGTTGAGTGCACATGCTCAGCGTCATAACCAGAGATTATCTTTTGAAAATAGACATATGAGTATTGCCAGCATTGCGGCAGAGGTTGAAGGGGTGGGGTGTTAGCCTGTTGGTGCTCAGACCATATGCCACACACTGCATCAAATTAGTCTGCATGGCTGTCGTTCCAGAAGGAAACCCATTCTAAAGATGATGGACGCGAAAGCCCACAAATATCCATCCATCCATCCATCCATCCATCCATCCATCCATCCATCTCTTTCCACAGCCACATCTTCCAGCTCTTCTGGGATAATCCCAAGGCGTTACCAGGCCAGCCGAGAGACATAGGACCTGATCTTCCGTGCAATAAGTGAGCGTATTGCATGCGATTTTCAAAGATTGTGTGGCAATGGATAACAGGTGCAAAATAGGTGCATACCGCCCTATTTAAATGAGGAAACTGCGTGTGCTGCTGGCTGGAAATATGCAGGGACTGTTATGCTGCATCATTAAAAATGATCCAGTTGCAGATTTTTTCTGTTCTGTTCGGCCCTTGCATTTCTGGACTGTTACAGTTAGTTAACTTTTGTTGTGCTTCCCACAGCAGGTTTTGTCATCTGACCTGACGAGATTATTTCTCTTATCTTGCTCGACGTACAGGGGTTGGACAATGAAACTGAAACACCTGTCATTTTAGTGTGGGAGGTCTCATGGCTAAATTGGACCAGCCTGGTAGCCAGTCTTCATTGATTGCACAATGCACCAGTAAGAGCAGAGTGTGAAGGTTCAATTAGCAGGGTAAGAACACAGTTTTGCTCAAAATATTGAAATGCACACAACATTATGGGTGACATACCAGAGTTCAAAAGAGGACAACTTGTTGGTGCACGTCTTGCTGGCGCATCTGTGACCAAGAAAGCAAGCCTTTGTGATGTATCAAGAGCCACGGTATGCAGGGTAATGTCAGCATACCACCAAGAAGGATGAACCACATCCAACAGGATTAACTGTGGACGCAAGAGGAAGCTGTCTGAAAGGGATGTTCGGGTGCTAACCCGGATTGTATCCAAAAAACATAAAACCACGGCTGCCCAAATCACGGCAGAATTAAATGTGCACCTCAACTCTCCTGTTTCCACCAGAACTGTCCGTTGGGAGCTCCACAGGGTCAATATACACGGCCGGGCTGCTACAGCCAAACCTTTGGTCACTCATGCCAATGCCAAACGTCGGTTTCAATGGTGCAAGGAGTGCAAATCTTGGGCTTTGGACAATGTGAAACATGTATTGTTCTCTGATGAGTCCACCTTTACTGTTTTCCCCACATCCGGGAGAGTTACGGTGTGGAGAAGCCCCAAAGAAGCGTACCACCCATACTGTTGCATGCCCAGAGTGAAGCATGGGGGTGGATCAGTGATGGTTTTGGATGGCATTCCCTTGGCCCAATACTTGTGCTAGATGGGCGGGTCACTGCCAAGGACTACCGAACCATTCTTGAGGACCTTGTGCATCCAATGGTTCAAACATTGTATCCTGAAGGCGGTGCCGTGTATCAGGATGACAATGCACCAATACACGAAGCAAGACTGGTGAAAGATTGGTTTGATGAACATGAAAGTGAAGTTGAACATCTCCCATGGTCTGCACAGTCACCAGATCTAAATATTATTGAGCCACTTTGGGGTGTTTTGGAGGAGCGAGTCAGGAAACGTTTTCCTCCACCAGTATCACGTAGTGACCCGGCCACTATCCTGCAAGAAGAATGGCTTAAAATCCCTCTGACCACTGTGCAGGACTTGTATATGTCATTCCCAAGACGAACTGACGCTGTATTGGCTGCAAAAGGAGGGCCTACACCATACTAATAAATTATTGTGGTCTAAAACCAGGTGTTTCAGTTTCATTGTCCAACCCCTGTAACTCACAACAAATTGGCCAATTAATATTAACAATACAAAATACAAAATGTCTGTTAATTAATTTGTCTCCCTTGATCTTTTAATTCTTTTCAGAGTCTCACTGGGTTCTGTTGTTTTTTTGAGAGTATATGTTTGAAGATTTCGGAGTTTATCATAAACAGCCACAATATTTAAGCCTGAACGTAATATCAACATAAAAATAGATTGTTGTAGCAGTTGGGAATCTGTATGTGATAGCTTTGCTAATATTAAAACATAGAGTCACATAACAGCCCTACAAAAAAGTTAAATAGAACATTTATGTACGTCCAATGATTTTACTAAATTCGTTTTATTTGTTTTGCCAATATTTTAATGATATTCAACGTGTTTGATTGTTTTTGGTGACCCAAAATAATTTTTACTGCATAAGCAAAACCCTCCCCTGCCATATGTTCACATTTAAACAACGTAATCAAACTGATCCAGCTCCGATTGCCCTGCAATAACATAACGTTACTGTCAATAATGCTGCCTTAAAATGGTGATTTTAATCACCAAAAAGTGATTTTAGCATCCAGTTTGCAGATGAAGGATTTAATCGCCTTATAATGTCTTTAGTTCTTTCCTATTAAATATAATATCAACATCAAAGCACAGTGGGTATTTTGCATGATGTGCGATTGCAGGCTGTGCGCGCTTGATCAGTAATGTGCGCATTTTGCCATGATCAGGTTTGTACGGGTTTAGCAGATGATAACTGACAGTGATGTTACGCTGGAAGGATGTTGAATGAAGTGTTGCAAGGAGTTTTACCATAAGAGGAATATTATGCCTTTTGTTGTTGTGATTGGCTCCAAATCAGAGCTTAGATAATCCTACATAGAATCCTCCATTCTCATCTATTTTTATTTTTGAACAACCCAAATCTGTTGCCACATGTACAGAAGATTCTCTCTCCCTGTCATCTGTTATTCTATTTATGCCTCCTTCTGGCCAAAGTGACAGCAGACATTTTTGTGTCCCGGTTAGCACCTGCATTTCAAACGTGCTAAATCCACACACAAAAATTGCGGCTGCAAACCGTTTCAGGCTTTGAAAATCGCATTGCGGGTGGTAGGGGATGACATTTGCATATCCCCCTCCCATGGATTTCCGCATTTGGGTCATTATCGTGTTTTGCATATTCATAGCAGCAGACACACTAATAATTTTGTGCCCGCAGTTCTGCTGATTTTGCACGCAATCCGATTACCACCTCGTTTGTGAATCAGCGTTGCTGACGCAAACAGGTTTGCATGCGGTTTTGTACACACCAACCTTTTGAAGATCAGGCCCTTAGTCTCTTCAGTGTGTCCTCGGTCTTCCTAGGAGTCTCCTCCCAGTTGGACATGCCTAGAACAGGGAGGGGTCCAGGGGGAATCCTTACTAGATGCCAGAACCACCTAGACTGGCTCCTCTCGATATAGAGGAGCAGCTTTACTCAGAGTCCCTTCCGAATAGCCAACATCTCACCCTATCACTAAAAGAGAGTCCAGGCACCTTGTGGGGAAAGCTCATTTCGAACACCCGTGTCCGCAATCTTATTCTTTGAGTCACTACCCAAAGTACATGACCATAGGTGAACGAGCTTACAGCTCAGTTTCACCACAACGGACTGGTACAGAGTATGCAATACTGTGTAAGCCTTACCAATCTGTCTGTCAATCTCATGCTCCCTTCCTCCAGCACTCTTGACCAAGACCCTAATGCTCCACTTGAGGCAGCCCTTCCCCTGGAGAGAGCATTCTACCCTTTTCCAACTGAGATTGGAAGGTCTTGATCCTTATCCAAACTGCATCACACTCGGATGGGAAACGCTTCAGTGAGAGCCTGAGATCACGGCGTGATGAAACTAACAGGACCACATCATTCGCAAATAGGAGAGACATAATTCTCAGGTCAACAAACCTGACCCCTTCCGCCCCCTGCCTGCACCGTGAAATTTTGTCCATAAAAGCTATGAACAGAATTGTTGACAATAGCCAACCCTGGCAAAGTCCAACCCTCACCCTGAACTTCTACTGGCAATGCGAACCAGATTATTCCACCACTTGTATAATGGCTTGTCCTTAGTAATGGACCACCTATCCGAATAGACCTTACCAGCGAGTCTGAGGAGTGTGAACTCACGGTAACTGAAACATTTGTCAATCCAGTGCACCAGATATCCACGCGATCTTGCAAAGGCAGCTCAGCAACATCCAGAGCCTCGAGGAACTCATGGAGGGAGACCTGCCTTCACAGAGCTTTTTGGCGACCTCAGCCACGGTTATTATGGCAGACCCACTGGAACCATGTACTGTTTTCTGAGGAGACCAAAATAAACCTATTTATTTCAGATGGTGTCAAATGTGTGTGGCAGCAACTAGGTGAGGAGTATAAATACAAGTGTGTCTTGCCTACAGTCAAGCGTGGCTGGAATATCATGGTCTGTTGCTGCATGAGTGCTGTCATTAAGAGAATAATGTATGCCAACATTTTACTGTAACATACTGAAGCAGAGCATGATCCCCTGCCTTCAGAAACTTGGCAACAGAGCAGTATTTCACCATGATAAAGATCCCAAACACACCTTCAACATTGAGAGTAAAGGTGCTGGACTTGCCAAGCATGTCTCCAGTCCTAAACCCTATTGAGCAATCGGATCACCCACACAATAAAAAGCTAATTAATTACTTAAAAATCATACGTTGTGATTTTCTGTATTTTTGTTTTAGATTCTGTCTCTCACAATTGAAGAGTACCTATGATAAAAATGAAAGACTTCTACATGCTTTGCAAGTGGGAAAATCTGCAGTATATCAAATACTTGTTCTCCTCACTGTATGTAATTAAATACACTAAAAAGACAAGATATTTAATGTTCAAATTGATAACATTTATTGTTTCTTTGCAAAAATTCACTAATTTTAAATTTGACACGTTCCAACAACTGTTTGGAACATTTCACAGGTGAACACGTGAATTGGAAACGGACCACCTCTGAAAGGCTCAGTCTTTCACAAGCAAGGATGGGGAGAGGTTCACCACTTTGTGAATAACTATATGAGAAAACAAGTTTAAGAAAATTTTTCAACAATTGTAAGGAATTTAGGGATTTCATTATCTACAGTCCATAATATAATCAAAAGATTCAGAGAATTTGAAGAAATCTCTGCATGTAAGCGGAAACAAACAATCAATGCCTGTGAAGGCACAGCATTGATTACTCAGAAGGCACTGCATTAAAAACCGACATCATTCTGTAGTGGTAGTTTCACATGGCCTCAGGATTACTTCAAAAAACCATTGTCAGTTAACATAGTTTGTCGCTGCATGTACAAGTTCAAGTTAAAACTCTACCGTGCAAAGTGAAAGTCAAATGTTAACACCGGCTGTGTTTGTGAGGGCACTATTAATGCTGAAAGGTACATACAAGTTTTGGAGGAACATATGCTGCCATCCAAGCATCCAAACATCTTTTTCAGGGATGTTCCTGCTTATTTTAGCAAGACAAGGCAATGCCACATACTGCACGTGTTACAACAGCGTGGCTTCGTAGTGAAAGAGTGCGGGTGCTAGACTGGCCTGCCTGCAGTCCAGACCTGTCTCTCATTGAAAATGTGTCCCACATTATGAAGCATATAATACGATAATGGAGACCCTGGACTGTTGAGCAGCTGAAGTTCTACATCAAGTAAGAATGGGAAAGAATTCCACCTACAAAGCTTCAACAATTAGTGTCCTCAGTTCCGAAATGCTTAGTAAGTGTGTCAGGTGTGGTGTAGCGGAGGACCCCGCAATGCAGACGGACAGGAAGCATCGGTGGTGAGTAAACTGATTTAATAAATAACTCACTTCAACAAGTAGTAGCAAAAACAGGCATGAACAGACAGGCAAGACAGGCTTTGCATAAGTGAAGGACATGACATGAACAGAGAGTGAAGATGTGATCCAAAATGTTTGGGTGAGGAATGAACAAAACAAAGGTGTATAAATGGATCATGGTACAGGTGAAAAGCAAAACTGATTAACATGGTACAGGTGGACTGAATGAGGCTAATTGTAAACAGACAGGAGAGAACAAAACGTGACTGGAGCAAAACAGAAATTCAAGGATACAAACTAATCAGGAAAACATAACGTACAGAACATGAACTAGAACATGAGAATCTAGAGCACAGCCAGGAAAATAATAACAGAAACAAGATCCAAAACGTAAACTGAAAATAAGCATAACTTGAACCCAAACACCCTCAAATCATGAAAAAGTGGTGTTTAAAGGAAAGGTAATGTAATGTGTTTATGAATATGAATGTATTATTTGATATCTAATATTAATATTGGGCTGCACGGTGGCGCAGTTGGTAGCACTGTTGCCTTGCAGCAAGAAGGTTCTGGGTTCGATTCCCAGCCGGGGGTCTTTCTGCATGGGGTTTGCATGTTCTCCCCGTGCATGCGTGGGTTCTCACCGGGTACTCCGGCTTCCTCCCACAGTCCAAAGACATGCTTGTTAGGTTAATTGGTCACTCTAAAATTACCCTTAGTTGTATGAATGAGTGTGTGCATGGTTGTTTGTGTGTTGCCCTGCGATGGACTGGCGACCTGTCCAGGGTGTACCCTGCCTCTCGCCCATAGACTGCTGGAGATAGGCACCAGCTCCCCCGCGACCCACTATGGAACCTCCTCCAGCTCCTCCGGGGGGAGCCAAAGGAGTTCCCAGGCCAGCCGAGAGACATCGTCCCTCCAGCGTGTCCTGGGCTGTCCCATGGGCCTCCTCCTGGTGGGACGTGCCTGGAACACCTCCCGAGGAAGGCGTCCAGGAGGCATCTGGTATAGATGCCCAAGCCACCTCAACTGGCTTCTCTTGATGTGGAGGAGCAGCGGCTCTACTCCGAGCCTCTCCCGGATGGCTCAGAGTAGAGTCCCTGATAGGGACGTGGAATGTTATCAAGTTAAGTAAAATAAAATTTAGGGAAATATTATTTCCTAGATTGAAAAAATTAACAACCTTTTTGGGTAAATGATCTTTAGCTGACTCACATGTTCTTAGCAGTTAGTGGTTGAGGCTAACAAAAGAAGCTTATCATCAGAATCAAACACATACCTTTAAAATAATAGTAATAATAAAAATGCATAAGCGTGGACGGCGTGTTATGGCCGATCTTCTGTGGTTAAAATCACCTTTTAAATAAAGTTTGTCTAAACTTTAAAAACACAAACACAGAAAACAAACTTTGCACATGTGCTTAACAGCTAATCTGCTAGCATTAAGATAGCTGAGTTTTCAAGACAAACAAAACCAAACGTCATAAAATGAAAAATCTTTAGTTTATTTCATTCTAAACTACTTCTC
>JAHHUM010000604.1:632683-810379 GCA_036173005.1 Crenichthys baileyi
CTCATTTCATTTCAGAAAAATATATAACAATATGGGAATCCCGTGACTCGGTGGTGGAAAGTCAGGGACACTATGCCAATGCTATCAAACTTGTCAACCAGGTATCTCTGTGTGCAAGCGTCATCCACACCCTCAGAGCATACATTTTCTACTGCTGGAGACTCCACCAGCCATGGAACAGGCTTGTTTGTGTCCTGAGAAGGCAGACATGTTGATTTTTCAGAAGAAAGACTGCTAAGTGAAAAGGTCCTCGGTATGTAGCAGTGAGCATTTGACACAGACGTGACACTTGCTTGCAACTGTTCTTTTGCACAGAAAATTGTCCATTTCTTATGTATGAAACCAGCTTGGAATGGAAAAAAAAAATAAAAAATGAAGTACAAGTAAAACTCATTATTTGTACTGTAATGTAATTTTCTTCTTGTTGAAACTGATATTATAAAATTGGCATTGAAAAAAGTATCATTCAGGAACTGAAATCCAAGTGAAGGTCTCGGAATTGGTACTGTTATCTAAATGTTTGACTGATGCCCTGTCCTACTTACGTTTTATACTTTGTGTACATGCAAATAGTATTTTTTTGTATGTGTAAGATTGACAGCGTTTCATGTTTGTTATGACTTACAAATTAATTATACTGAATACATTTAAGGCTTTCTCCTGATCTCCATCAAATTATATGCTTATAGCTAGATCCTGCTTTCAGGACTAACACATTGTTTAATACAACATAATTGTGAGTATTTCAGTTCTATAAGATAGAAACAGTTTATAAACATTCAGCATTAAAATGCACTGATCCCTAAGGCATTGGTAGTTGTTGAAGGTATTATTCAAATAAACAGAGCAGAATGCAACACATGTAAGGCTTTAGCTACATTAAATTTACAATAATTGTAGTAGACTGATATGTTTGCTCACCTTCACTTCTTCTGATTCTCGGTATGTAATAAAAACTTCTCTTTACTGTTTTATCGCCTTTGTTTTTACATCCTTGAACCCAACAATACATAACTGTCATGGTTATCTTACGCGCGAACAATGAATGAAAAGCTGCTTCTGAGTTTCTTATACTATCACAATGGCAGCAGAGCTGGATGTAGGACGTGTAACAGCATGTGGGAAGAATCTAATGGTTCAGTTCAAAAACAAGTTCAGCATTCTCCTTTTCTGCCCACAGCCAAACAGACATCCCACCCTCCTTTGACCTATGGCTTTCCTGTCTCACCTCAAATGTTTTATCTCCCACCTCAGCCATGGACCCTTCTGCTTCTACATGTTTGTCTTCAACTAAATCAGAAGATGCTGTTGTTCCCTTTGCCTCCCCCTTCCAGCTGTGTGTCTAAAGAAATCAGGTGAAGAGCCAACTGGAGAGACTGAACCAGAATAAGGCTGCAGGTCTGGATCTTGCAAGCCCTAGAACAGGTGTGGGCAACTCCAGTCCTAGAGGACCGGTGTTCTGCAACTTTAAGATGTGTCCTTGGTCCGAGACGCCTGATTCAAATGGCATAATTACCTACTCAGTGTGCAGTCAGGTTCTGCACAGGCCTGGTAATGAGCTACGCATTTGATTCAGGTGTGTTGAACCAGGAGAACGTAGTCTAAAAAAGAGCTGGGCAACTTCAGTCCTCAAAAGGTCGGTATCCTGCAAGTTTTATATATAGTATATCTCTGCTACAACACACCTAAAATCAAATGTATGGCTCATTAACAGGCCTCCATCCACCCACCCATCCATCGTCTTCCGCTTATCCGTGGTCGGGTCGCGGAGGCAGCAGCCTCTCCCTCTCCGTAGCCAATTAGGCCAGCTCGCCCCGGGGGAATCCCAAGGCGTTCCCAGGCCAGCCGAGAAACATAGTCCCTCCAGAGTGTCCTGGGTCTTCCTCTGGGCCTCTTCCCAGTGGGACATGCCCGGAAAACCTCACCAGGGAGGCGTCCAGGAGGCATCCTAACAGATGCCCGAGCCGCCTCAACTGGCTCCTCTCGACGTGGAGAAGCAGCGGCTCTACTCTGAGTCCCTCCCAGGTGACCGAGCTTCTCACCCTATCTCTAAGGGAGAGCCCAGACACCCTGCGGAGAAAACTCTTTTCGGCCACTTGTATCCAAAAGGGTTTTTGCCTCAGCAACCACACGAGCCACATGCCGGTTGGACGGCCGGGACCCACCAGCTGCTTCCAGAGTCCCACAGGCCAAAAAGACCCGATAGGACTACTCCTTCAGCCTGACAGCATCCCTTACCACCGGAGTGCGCCAGCGGGTTCGAGGATTGCCGCCGCGACAGGGACCAACGTTGCGACTACATGCTCCGGTAAGCCGCCTCGGCAATGGAGGGGCGAAACATGGCCCATTCGGACTCAATGTCCCCCACCGCCCCCAGAACGTGTTTGAAGCTCTCCCGGAGGTGGGAGTTGAAGCTCCGCCTCACGGGAGACTCCGCCAGGTGTTCCCAGCAAACCCTCAAGATTCGTTTGGGTTTGCCAGGTCTGACCGGCATCCTCCCTCACCATCGGAGCCAGCTCACCACCAGGTAGTGGTCAGTGGAAAGCTCCACTCCCCTCTTCACCCGAGTGTCCAAGACATACGGCCGCAGATCAGATGACACGATAACAAAGTCGATCATCAAACTATGTCCTGGTCTAAGTGAGACAGCATCAGAAGTAACTGTAGAACCTGATCTGTGTTTGGACTGTTTTGATCCTGTGGAGCTTCCTAAGTTATCAGAAATATTAGCTTCATCTAAACCTTCAACTTGTATGTTAGACCCAATCCCAACCAAATTATTTAAGGAAGTGTTCCCTCTGATTACCAGCCCCATTTTAGATATGATTAATCTATCCTTAGTAAATGGATATGTACCACAGGCTTTTAAAAGTAGCTGTAATTAAACCTTTACTTAAGAAATCTTTGCTTGATCAAGATGATTTACGAAATTACAGACCTATATCCAATCTTCCATTCTTATCTAAAATTCTTGAGAAAATAGTTGCTAATCAAATGTGTGAGCATTTACACAGCAATGACCTGTTTGAAGAGTTTCAGTCAGGTTTCAGAGCTCATCATAGCACTGAAACAGCTCTGCTGAAAGTCAATAATGATATTCTTATTGCCTCAGATAATGGACTTGTGTCTGTACTGGTTCTGTTAGATCTCAGTGCTGCATTTGATACAGTCAATCACAATATTGGAACATGGTGTAAGGATCAGGGGAACAGCACTAGGCTGGTTTAAATCTTATTTGTCTGACAGATTCCAGTTTGTTCATGTAAATCAGAGGTCATGGATTAGCGGACTAGGGTCCGCTCCCGGACCCATGTGCCGTCCATTCTGGTATATATGGTATAGCCCTGCGGAGTGTCTGGCACCGGACTGCACGTGATGCAAGTCAGCCAAGTCAGAGAGAGAATCACCTGGTTAAATCTGGTTAAATCTGCATTTCTTCTGTTGTATGAGCCTGTAGCTCCAAGTAAAAATTAGTTTTTTTCTTTTTGCTAAATATGACAATTTTGGTATTTCATCAACTGAAAATAGTTAAATAATTAAAGAAAAGTTAGCAATTAAAGGATTATCCGAGTTCCTAAAAATATCAAACTACTAAAGGGTATCTGAAACAAAAATCCTATGTCATTGGTTACATTGTAATTTTTCAGTATGTTATACGCTCTAATGTTTTTGGAGAGGATTATGATTATATTATGTCTTTTTAGAATAGTGAACGTCTGATTGAAGAGGAGAGAGGTGGAAAATAGAAAGACTGACAGAAAGAAGAGTGAAGCTAAGAACAGCGAAAGAGCAGCTGAGTGTCAGAAAAAGGAGAAGAGAAAATAAGACAGACATTACTACTGATATTTATTTGTTTTATTACTCTTAGGAAATGATAACAACAGTGTGGATAGACTTTCCTGCTATTACACTTGATTTTTATAGTTTATTATGAATAGATATTTTAAAATAAATTCAACTGTAACTGTACCAATGTTTTCATTAAATCTTGATAACATTTATTTCTCTGAGCTGGAAATGTCCCCGAATTTGATTTCAGAAAAAAGCCTAAAACTATAACTGAAACTAATAAAAACTAAACTGAAACTAAGCATTTTCAAAAAATAAAAACTAAACTAAACTAGCAAACAAATGCTAAAAACTAATTAAAACTAAAATAGAATTAAAAATGTGAAGTCAAAACTAAATAAAAACTAATGAAAATTACAAAACTATTAAAACCTTGGTTAGGATTAATTGGAATGTATGTACCCGACTTGTGAATGTATGTACGAGACTTGAAATCTGTATGATTCGATTGAATTGACTTTGTGCCTTGAGACAATGTGTTGTGAATTGGCGCTATATAAATAAAACTGATATGAATTTAATTGAGTTGGAGTTGAAGATGCCATCATACACCTGCTTCAACAAACCCACTGTCATCTGGACAAAGCCAGCAGCACTGAGAGGATCATGTTCTTTGATTTCTCCAGTGCATTTAACACAATTCAACCTGATTTGCTTTGTCAGAAACTCAAGAAGACTCAGGTGGAGGTCTCAACAATCTCCTGGATCAAAGACTACCTAACAATCAGGCTACAGTTTGTGAGACCAAAGGCTTGTGTATCTAACCAGGTAGTCAGCAGCACATGAGCACCACAGGGGACTGTACTCTCACCATTCCTTTTAACTCTGCACACCTCAGACTTCCAGTACAAGACAGACTCCTGTCATCTGCAGAAATACACGGATGATTCTGCAGTCGTGGGTGTATCAGAGATGAGCAAGAAGCTGAGCACAGGGAGCTGGTGGACCACTTAGTGGCATGGTGTGGAAACAATCATCTCATCTTAAACGTGAAACAAAGGATTGTAGATTTTAAGAGAAACAGGACTAGGTCAAACCCTATTTCCATCATGGAAAAAGAAGTAGAGGTGGTGGAAGAGTATAAATATATTTAATTTACATGACTGAGGATTTTAATGTCCTTAAACAGAATCACAATTTTATTAAAGATGATCACTGTGGTGGACTGAATTCCTCATTAGCAAAAAAAACATATGAAGAAACCCTGATTTCATTTTAATTTTGTGGCTGTAAAATTATTCAAAAAATGTGCATTGAGTGCATTTGCTTAAGACAACTTCAACTTTAAGTATTTGGCAGTTATTAAAAAAATTAACTAACTGAACATATTATTAGTGTTGTTCAAACTGTTAAAATATGTGAATGAGAGCAGCTGTTTAGGAAATTCAGCCATTATGAAATAGTTTATGTAAAAAGAAACAGGATGCCAGGCAATGGCATTATCCACATGCTAATTTGTGAATGACATGGTATGATGTAGAAATAATCATCTCATCTTGAATGTGACTAAAACAAAGGAGATAATTGTAAACCTTAAGAGAAACAGGAATAGGTCAAACCCTATTTCCATCATGGGAGAAGAAGTGGACTTGGTGGAGGAGTATAAATACCTCGGTGTTCACCTGGACAACAGACTGGAGTGGAGATGCAACTGTGAAGCCATCTACAAGAAGGGACCGAGCAGACTGTACTTCTTGAGGAACCTTAGGTTCTTCGGTTTTTGCAGCAAGATGGGAGAGGTTAGAGTTTTGACTGGGCCACGGTAACAGTTTACTGGTACTGCTTTCCGCAAATCCAATAAAACAGCAAAACATTCTCCTTTTACAGTGGTGATCACACGGATGATGATCAGATAAGGCGTGGTAAGGCGTATTCGTCACTTCCTGTTTTGCACTTGGTGGATTGTTTGGTGTGTAAAGGCTCTCTCGTTTGATCTGATTTCTCTCTACTGTGATATCTCTTACTTGTTATAATACATAAGCACGTTAAAACACATACTTTCTGTTGCTGTATTTAACGTTTGGCGACTCTCCGTGTTTTACACGGTTTTTTCTAGTAGTGGTAAGGGGTCGCTAGCTTAGCGTTAGCTTTAGCTCCACCATGGCTACCCGTTCTGCTGTTTCTCTGAGTCTCCTCTCTCTTGTTCTCTGTGTCAGATGTTCAGTTACTCCTCTGCCTCCTTTAGTGATAATGGTACGTGTAATAAATGTAGCATTTTTGTAGCTTTGGAGGCGAGGGTGTCGGATTTGGAGGCCCGGCTCCGCGCTGTTGAAAAACCAGCAGATAGCCGAGGCCCCTTAGCTAGCGCGGAGCCTCCGAGGGTAGCGCCCTGTAGCAGTCCTCCAGCAGACTCCGTGCAGCCGGGATCTCAGGCCGGCTGGGTGACGGTACGTAGGAAGCATAGTTCTAGATCTCAGCCCACAGGTCACCACCAACCCGTCTGCGTTTCTAATAGATTTTCCCCGCTCAGCGACACACCCGCTGAGAAGCCAACTCTGGTAATTGGCAGCTCCATAGTCAGAAACGTGGCACTAGAGACACCAGCGACCATAGTCAAATGTCTGCCAGGGGCCAGAACGGGCGACATCAAATCATACCTGAAACTGCTGGCTAAATATAAGCGTAAATACAGTGAGATTGTTATTCACGCTGGCGGTAATGACACCCAGTTACGTCAATCGGAGGTCACTAAAGTTAGTGTTGCTTCGGTGTGTAACTTTGCCAAAACAATGTCGGACTCTGTAATTTTCTCTGGTCCCCTCCCCGATCTGACCAGTGACGACATGTTTAGCCGCATGCTGTCATTCAACCGCTGGCTGTCTAGGTGGTGTCCAGAAAACAATGTGGGCTACATTGATAATTGGCAAACATTTTGGGGAAAACCTGGTCTGATCCGGAGAGACGGCATCCATCCCACTTTGGATGGAGCAGCTCTTCTTTCTAGGAATCTGGCCGAAATTATTAGTTCTCCAAACCTCTGACAACCCAGGGTTCAGACCAGGAAGCAGGGTCGTAGTTTAACACTTCTCTCTGCAGCTTCTGTACTGCTACCCACCCATTACCCTATTAAGACAGTGTCTCGCCCACGGCCAAAATTGAATAGATTAAAAAATTATCTAAAAAGAGGAAATCAGGAAAATCTAATAAAAATAAACACAACTCAGACTAAAAAAAAATAAAACAATTAAATGTGGCTTGCTGAACATAAGATCTCTCTCTTCAAAGACTTTTAAATTTAGTGACCTGATTTTGTGACAATCAGATTGATTTATTTTGCCTCACAGAAACCTTTGGCTGCAGCAAGAGGATTATGTTACTATAAATGAGTCAACTCCTACTAATTATTTAAATTTTTCACATTCCTCGAAATACTGGGCGAGGAGGAGGAGTAGAAACCCCTCTTTCAGTTTTTTGATTAGTCCCAGACCAATCAATAGCTACAATCTTTTGAATATTTAATCCCTTTTTTTCCTCACCAAATTGCAAAGCACTAAAAACCACTTCTGTTTTTTTGTTTTTGTACCGTCCACCAGGCCCCTTACTCTCAATTTAGATCAGTTTCAGATTTTTTATCTGATTTAGTGTTAAATACAGATAAAATTATTTATAGTGGGGGGTTTTAACATTCATTTTAACTGAAGTGATAGCTTAAATATAGCCTTTAATGGTATCTTAGACTCAAATTTCTTTGCCAAAACATTAACAAACCTACCCACTTTGTCTTCATTTGTGACCTTTTGCTGACATATGGCATTTGGTGTAAAGACATAACAAAATTTTCTCAAAAAACCCCGGTGCTGTTTGACCATTTTTTTTCCTTGAGTTTAATTTAACAGAGTATTCCACACCTGAAAGAAAAATTTATTATAGTAGATTTTTCAGACAATGCTGTAACAACCTTTTAAAGAATTTTTCCACTTTTGATTTCCTCATTATCAAAAAAAAACAGAGGGAGGGCAATAATTTTTGTTTCTTCCCTCAAAAATTGATTTTTTTGTTCATAGTGTTACTTTTTCATTGGGGTGCATTAGACAATGCAGCCCCCTTGAAAAAGAAGGTAATTATTCATAGGAGGCTAGCTCCCTGGTTTAATTCAGAGCTGCGACTTTTAAAAACAATGTTAGAAAATTGAGCGAAAAAGGCGCTCTACACACCTAGAGGTTTTCCCTACTTAATCTGGAAAAATAGCCTACCGTTGTATAAAAAAACACTTCACCAAGCTAGAACAGCTTATTTCTCATCTTAATAGAAGATACAAGATAATCCTAGGTTTCTCTTTAATACAGTTGCTAAACTTACACAGAGTCATAGCTCTGTTGAGCCATCCCTTCCCTTAGCTCTCAGCAGTCATGACTTTATGGGATTCTTCCAGACTAAATTGATTCTATTAAGAATAAATCTTTGGTACAATACTCCCGAAGATGATTACTTCATCCTCAACAAGTGAGACAGCATTGGAAGTAGACTGTAACCTGTCTGTGTTTGCGACTGTTTGATCCTGTGGAGCTTCCTGAGTTTTCAGAAATATTAGCTTCATCTAAACCTTCAACTTTGTATGTTAGACCCAATCCCAACCAAATTATTTAAGAAGTGTTCCCCTCTGATTACCAGCCCCATTTAGATATGATTATCTATCTTAGAATGGGTATGTACCACAAGCTTTTAAGGGCAGCTGTAATTAAACTTTTGCTTAAGAAACCTTCGCTTGATCGAGATGACTTAATAAATTACAGACCGATATCCAATCTTCCCATTCTTATCTAAAATTCTTGAGAAAAGTTGCTAATTCAATGTGTGAGCAATTTACACAGCAAATGACCTTTTGAAGAGTTTCAGGTCCTCGGTTCAGAGGCTCATCATAGCACTTAACAGCTCTGCTGAAAGTCATTAATGATATTCTTATGGTCTCAGATAATGGACTTGTGTCTGTACTGGTTCTGTTAGATCTCAGTGCTATCTGCATTTGATACAGTCGAGAAGTCATCAATATTCTCTTAAGAAGGGCTGGAATATGCTGTAGGGATCAGGGGAACAGTGCTGAGGGATGGTAGGAGAAGGGCTTGGTTTAAATCTTATTTGGTCTGACAGATTCCCAATGTTTTGTTCATGTAAATGATAATTTAACTCTTTAAACTCCGAGGGTTTAATTGTGGAGTATCCTAACCACAGGGTTCAGTACTTGAGCCAATTCCCTCTTTACTATATATATGCTTTCCAATAGGTCAAATTATCAGGCAGCATAGAATTAAAATTTTTCACCTGGTAGGTTGACCTCTGATGATACTCAGCTTTACTTATCCATAAAATCCTGATGAGGAAAGCACCGAACCAGTTATAATCACTACAAGCAATGTCTTGAAGGTCATAAAAACTTGGATGACTTTAAATTTTTCTGCTTCTAGTCTAAAGGGATATTCAGACAAGAACAGAAGTTGTCATCCCTTTTGTGGACCGGAAGTCCTTTAAAAAGAAACTGCTTAGTCAATCACTTAACCTGGATGGCATTAATTGACCTCGCTAAATAAGTAAAAAACCTTGGTGTTATTTTTGACGCACAGGACATGTCATTTTAAATCCCATATTAAACAGGTTTCTAAGGATTTCCTCTCTTTCAGCACACACCATCACTCTATCCGGAACATTGCAAAATTAGAAATATCCTGGTCCAGATGATGCTGATAAAACTAGTCCATGTATTTGTGGTTATCGGTACCCTTCGGAGTGGATCAAATGCTGCTGGACTATTGTAATATTCTTTACTATCAGGATTGGTTCCACAAAAGAATTGCAGTTAAAAAAGCCTTCCAAGGGCTGATTTCAAGAATGCTATGCAAAGGCAACAAGCGCACAAAGAGTTCTGATGAGAAATTAAAAAGAGAGATCATATTTCCCCTACTGTTTGAAGCTTCCTCCCTTCATTGGGCTCCGAGATAGCTTTTTCGCCTGGTTAAAAAAAAAAAAGGAAATTACGGACAAACAAAATAATAAAAAAGAATCCGAATAGAATTTAAGGGGAACAATTCTCCTCCTCACATATAAAGCCCTTAAATTGGAGATCTAGCTCCATCATACATCAGAGATCTGATTGGTTCCAATTAACGGTTCCCCTGCAAGAACTAGTCATACAGTGGGAGAGTTTTAACGTCTAGTAACCCTTGGTGTGTAGGGTGGGATTTATCTTTGGTCCTAGAGACTCTAGAAGTAGAATGGGAGTGCAAATATCGCATGATGTCGCCTGTCTAGTTTTAATGCGGCGTCCTCTCCTGTGGGTAACCAGCTCCCCCCTCCGGGCGACGCCAGCGCTAGTGGAAAACACCAGGCTCAGGCCGGGCCCCTTTGTCAAAAGAAACAAAACTCATTACTGACATCCGCGGGGGTTTTAGTTATGTCCGTGAGGCGGACACCCTATCTACTTTTAAGGCTAGGCTTAAACTTTCCTTTTTTTTGATAAAGCTTATAGTTAGAGTGGCTTAGGTTATCCTGAGCTATCTCTTGTAGTTATGCTGATATGGCTGCTATAATAAAAGCTAGGCCTTAGGCTGTTGGAGAAAATAATGACCACTTTCACCCTCTTCGCTACTTTCTCACGCTACTCTTCATTTTGTATTATTTGCTGTTATCTCAGGCTTTTTAACTTTGTTCTCTCTCTTTTCTCTTTCCTCTAGAAGCTACACCTGGCCTGACTCTGTGTCTACCTGTCACACTTTCTGGAGGGAATCGTCAGAGCTTCTGCTGGCAACAACTTAATGCTCTCACTCTACCTATGATCCACATGGCCCTGTCTTTCAGTGTTTAACCCTTTCTCTTTCTAGACATAGCTACTGACTGAGCTTCTACTGTGACTAACTCTCTGTGCTCTCTTCAGACTCTAAACCTTGAAAACTGGCTCAGAGTTTATCTGTTCTTTCTTTCTAGATGAAAACGACTAAAGTAGCTACATCCATTAACATTTACTTTTTCCTTCCCATAGAAAGTGACTCCTGGATCAGTGCTTCTTTGTTCTCTTTGTGTCTCGCTCTGTTCTCTCTAACCCCAGTCGGTTTGTGGCAGATGCCGCTCATACTGAGCCTGGTTCTGCTGGGGAGGGGGGGTTGGGGTGGTCTTCCTGTTAAAAGGGAGTATTTTCCACTCTCCACTGTCGCTATATGCATGCTCAGTATGAGGGATTGGCTGCAAAGTCAACTGCCAGTGACTGTCCACTGTCTCTACATGCTCAGCGGGAGGGCAGTGAAATCTTGCAAGTCACTGACTGGATGCAATCTGGCTGAGGTTTCCCCTTAGATAGAAAAACTTTTTATCCAATTTGAATAAATAACAGAATCTGGCTGCACTGTTCAATGGTTAAGGAATTTAATTGGAATGTATGTACCTGACTTTTGTTGAAGTGGCCTTGAGACGGGGACAGATGGGGTGTTGTGAGAATTGGCGGGGCTATGATAAATAAACTGAATTGAATTGAATTCATCTTCTATAAGTCTGTTGTGGAGAGTGTGATCTGTTCTGCCATCATCTGCTGGGGAAACAGCATCAGAGCCAGGAACTTAAAAAAGCTCAACAAAAGAGAAAGAAAGCTGGTTCTGTTCTGGGGACTCCTCTGGAACCTCTGGAGATCATTGTCCAAAGAAGGATTCTTCATAAAATGAAGAACATTATGGAGGATCCTGAGCATCCTCTTCATGAGACTTTCCTACAACAACAGTGTCTTCAGTCAGAGACTTCTTCAGATGTGCTGTAAGACGGAGCACTACAGGAGATCCTTCCTGCCCACAGCCATCAGTATCTATAATGGCTCTTTCAAGAAACCTTCATAATATGAGCTACAACAACATTTATTTTTCCTTTGGGAGGAATAAAGTATTTTTGTATTGAATTAAATTTCCTAACATTGATAGGGCTATACTGGAACTGGACAAGTGGATAGTCTGAGGGGCAGGTTTTTTCATAGATTTTTTTACATATAGAGGAAATAGAAAATGTACGTATTAGAAGTAAAGAGTGTTTTTATTCATGACTTAGTGAGGCTTTAGATAACTTCCTGTATAAAGATGGCACACAGAAGAATATAACAAACATGTTGAACATGTGACATGTAATCCCACTGATCCACCCAGTCACACCAAAAACTCTAACCTGTACATCCAGTCTCCATTCCAGATTGTGGTAGGCTGGCTGATGGTAGGTTAGCTGGCTCAATATGCTGCGAATCTGGTGTTTGTGCTGCAGATAGAGCTGGAACATGAAGATTAATGAGGCCACCTCAACATACTGAAAGATTCAAATATGATCTTCAGATATATTTCATCAGAACTGTAAAATTAAAAAGTCACCTGCAACAAGCTCTGAATAAGCGCTTCACCAAATCCCAGAGCTAACACTGAGTCCATGAAATCCACTTCAGAAATCTGGACGTACACAGAGAAACAGACTGTAAAACTCTTGCTCACCAGCTGCTTCCATTTGGTGATGCGTAGGAGCACATAGAACATTAAACAACAGAATGACTTGAACATGAAGAAGAGGAAAAGGTAGACCTACTGCAGTCAGTCAGTGTCAGCTTCATGTTTTTAGAATAGCAGCTGTGTCTGACCATTTGTCATTTCTGAGACTGCTATGCTGCATCTCATTCTAAAAGCTTGTCATAACTCTCTGGGTTGCAGGCCGCATGGACTTCCAGGACAAGCGCACCTTCCCATTCGCACTATTAATACCTAGTTCAGCTGCACAACCACCCTCCACTCAGCTAAACTGTTGTCACTACAGCCGTTTAGGGGACAACTTATAAACTGTAGACTGAGAAAAAAAGAACTGAAAACAAAGAATAAAGTGATTTATAAACCGCATATCAGTGCAGTTTTGTATCCTTGTCCCTGAGCAGACCTCTTATTTTTTTCAAATACATTTCATTTCTTCTTCTCCTTATGATCTGACGCAACAATTTTCCTCATCTGCTGTGTGTCTTGTGCCACCCTCTGATTGAAATAATTATTGTTCCTGCCAGCACACATAGCAACATGGACACAAAAGTCTGCACTCGGACATCAACAGAGACCCGTAATTGGCCGGTTATAGATGAAGAAATTTTGACACTGCACAGTCTTTACAGTCGAGCGGACATAAGAGCATAGTAGGAGGTATGAATTAGGCTTACGTGGACACAGTAAACCTGACTCTGATGAGTGTGATGAATCATCCCTTGCAAAAGCAAACCGAATGGGCAATCAATTCATGTCTGTTTCTGTACAATCCAGTTCAACCCAATCCAATTGAGTTCAATCTAATCAAAATGACCATAAAATACTAATGAGCAAAAAGTTTTTATTGTAAATCAGCAAATTGTATTACATCTTTACTTTACAGCAATCTGTCTTCCTGAGGTAGCACATAGTGACAGTGCAGAGGAGTGACTTCCTTTTAACAGGAAGAAACCTCCAGCAGCATCAGATTCAGGCTTGGTATAAGCATCTCCCGCAACCAGCTGGGAGAAGACAGGACAGCAAACAGACACATACACTGACTGGGCATGCATTCTACTGTAAGGAAACAAAAAGAGGTATTACATACAGGTATTAATAGTCAATAACAACATAGGTAAAACTGGAACCTAGATCTACAGGAGAGGAGCACTGTAAATGCTAAATCACATAAGAACCACAAGTATGTCTGCAGTATGAGAGTGAAGTGCTGCGTGCGGAAAGTATAGACTTGCATGTCTGTTGATCCTTTTCCCTCCTATAGACTACAATGACTTGTAGAAGATAAGAAAGTAAACAAGCAAGAAGAAAACTTCAATATTTTTGGGATTTACCAGAACCAATGAAGAGCAGCTTAAACTGGAGAAATATATGTCACTTTTATTCCTCCCTCCACAGAAAGAGTGACAGAATGATGAGATTGTCTCATGCTCACCATGTGCTTAGAGCTTTCCGTCATCAGGAACATTAGGCCTTCCACTCCATGCTGCACCATCCCAACAGGAACACCGAGCTTCCCTGCAAGCAGAGATTTCCTGTGAGCTTATTCTCCTGGCAGGAAGTGTAACCATCATGTCTTCATTTAGAGCCTTAAAATGCTGCAATGTAAAAACCTCTAAGTAAGGGGAGAAAATTAGCTAAAATCATTCAACAGCAACAGTTACAGAGATCCTTACTGTTGCCTAAACAGAAACAGTATTTAAATCATTATCAATATCTCTATCAACAGTTTTAGTTGTTCTCCGAGTCATTGCTAAATACATTTTCTGAAAAAGTATTTGCGCCCCCCAACAAAGATTTCTTCTGTTTTTGCTTTTTTGTTCCACTTAAATGTTTCAGATCATCACACCAATTTTATTATTGCATAAACATAACCTGAGTAAATACAAAAAGATATTTTTAAATGATAATTTCATTCATTAAGGGAAAAAAGCTATTCAAACCAACCTGGCCCTCTGAGAAAAGGTAATTACCCCTAAACCTAATATCTAGTTGTGCCACCCTTAGCAGCAACAACTGACATCAAGATTTCAGACAAATGGAATGTTGGCCCACTCTCCTTTGCAGAAATGTTTTAATTCAGCCATGGGTTTTTGAGTATAAATGGTAGGTTTAAAGTCAAACTACCGTATGTGAAGTGATTTAAATTAAGACTTTGGCCACTCCATAACTTCATTTAGCTTTTTTAAGTCATTCAGAGGTAACCTGGCTACTGTGCTTTGGATCTTTGTCCGGCTGCAGAAGCAAAGTGAGATTGGGCTTATGGTCTGATGGCGGAACATTCTCCTGCAGAATGTTCTGATAGAGAGGGGGATTATTTCTTCATATAGGCCCAGATAGGTTTAGATAGCTCTTTTCCCCTTAATGAATTAAATTGTCATTTAATTCAGATTATCTTTATCCAATATTAAAATTCTGTTGATGATCTGAAACATTTAAGTGACAAAAAAGCATAAACAGAAGAAATCTATAAACACTATAAAGAAGATATTTTTTATACAATAAATGTGCTGCATATGAGGATCATATTTTCTGATGCCACAAAAAAGAAAAAAAAAGAAAAAAAGAGTCCTACTGGCTGCCCCCTCATAGACCTTTGGGTTGGTTCCTTTCTTCAAGAACTCTAGTGCAATGCGACCAAACTCTTCAACCACTGCAAGGGAATAAACAAAGAAATCCTGTGAAAATAACATTACAGTTTTGCAAATATGTAGATATCTACAATCAGTGATGGGAATAATGGCGTTAAAATAAATGCTGTTACTAACGGCGTTACTCTCTTCTGTAGCAATGATTTAAACAAATTATTTTCTCCATTATCACAATGCCGTTATTAACGTCAATTAAATGGGCTGCGTTATAGCTACAGATACTCATTGAAGCTCTTGCCATCTGTCATGGCTCTCAGCCACAGGAGCTGCTATAAGGGGTGAAACAATCTCATAAGTGATGATGAGGTAACGTAAGCTTTCAGCCAATCAGAGGCAGTGTTCAGTTTACACACAAACTACACACACAGAAGCCCTGCTCATGCAAACTAGCAGAGGTAAGCTGCAACAATGGCAGCTCTGGAGGAAAAGATGGCATTTTCAGGTTGGAAGTACAAACACTACTTTATTCTCCTTGAGGTAAAGGCGAAGGACGGATGTGTGAGGTGCACATTATGTCCCAGTGTGAGGTGTTTGTCCACATCCATTAAAAGCAACTGTAATTTAATGTATCATCTCTCAATGGCACACAGTTCTACAGAACAAGTGGCCAAAAACACCATTGTTGACACAGTTCATAACAATAATAGCAGGCCCGGTGTGGCTAACGTGAGCCCCGCTAACAAACAAGGACATGAAGCCACGCCGCCCAAACAACCAAAGCTGTATTTTTTCGCTCACGCTTCTAAAAAGACCTGTGACACAGAATGAACTGAATGGAATGATTGGCAGGGAGTTGTTGAAAACATGCTCTTTTATCAACAGTTGACTGACTACTTCAGAGCCCTCATTGGCAAAATACCCAGGACAGCAGGTGCCGGTCTGCCATGTATAAGACATTTTCTAAATATATAGACGCCGAGTACGCTAAAATGAATACCAAGCTCAAAAGGGGATTTGAATAAATATAATATATCTCTACTACTGCAGACGTTTGGACTGCACATCCAAATAAAGGCTATCTTGCCGTAACTGCCCATTGGATACATACACATAGCATGAAAAAAAGGAAAGCAGCCCTGGCATGCAGACAATTTAAAGGCCGTCATACTCATGACAGTATTGCAAATGAGCTTGACAACATACACTCACCCTATGGCATATCTGAACCTTGTTTTATGTACTGATGTTGACAAGTGGATACTGTCAAGACCAGAAACTAAAGCGATATACAGAAGTAGTAAGAACAAATGTATAGCCTTATGGAACAAGACTAGCCGTTCAATTGTGGCTGCAGAGACTGTCGATGATGTCATTGCAAGGATGCTGCTGGTCCGTTGTAGTACAAGATGAAACCCAGTACATGATGATGCCCTTGCTCGCATCTGTGAGATCCCTATAGTTGAACTGAACACCATTGCCTCCAAGTTTGGTTTGAAAGCCGTCACAGAACAGGAGCATCAGTGCCTTGGGGAGTACTTTATGAAGCAATTAACAGTAGCCGTAGACATTCTTCAGGGAAAAGACAACTGTTTCTATGGCACACTCCTACCCACACAGGGTAGGAGTGTGCCACAGTCAGTATAATATTTCCTTTGCATCATTGCCGACAATCAAAACAAGATATGCAGAAGTCCTGGAAAGCGAGAATGTCATCTTGGTTGCTGTGGTTTAACTACGTCGGCTGCGGACACAGGACAGGAAGGACAAGGCCAAGGCAAGTCTGCTAGCAGAGTGTTCGATATGTGCTCGAGATGAAGTCCAGCAAACAGGTACTACTGGCACATACCGAGTTAGCCATAGAGCATGAGTTCTTTTCCCTTGAGGATGACACCTCTGCTACTGCCAAAAGTCAAGTTGCAGATTATTTTAAATAGGAGCACAAGGGATGGAAAAGCCTGATGATTTCTACTAGTAAAGAAAATTTCACTCAAGTTGAATGCAGCCACTCCATCCAGTGCCCCTATGGAGAGACCGTTTAGCCTGGGGAAGCTCGTCTTCACTCCACAGGAGAACAGGCTCTCTGAGCAGAAGGTTGAAAAGCTTCTACTATTAAGATACAACCACTGGTTTAAGGGGTAAAATGGTCACAGCAGATGACTGGGTTGGCTGGGTGGAGGAATGAATCCATCCATGCATGGAGAAAATGCTGGAGTTGTCCAAGTAATTAATATTTTCAGTACTGTTTTAAAAGTACTTCATACTGTTAAATTCTTTACTTTTATTTTTTTTAAAGACTTAAAATACATGTCTACAAGTTGTGTGAAATTTTGATTTAATACATTTACACTACAGAGAGTTAAAGCACTGCATGATTAAACTGTTTACTTTCAGGAAAATACTTGATCAGCTCGTCAGATCGTACATAGAATTAACAGCACATAAGGGTTATATAGTTAAACTGTATTTTTATGATGAAAAAAATACTTGAAGTGCAGTATGTCTACCAGTTGTGCTCTGTTGAGGTGGCATAAATATTAAACGTCCTGTGTAAGTACTTGTCTGTCTAATTCCACCTTATGCAACTGGTTTGTAAAACCTTAGAAAAAAAAATCCAAATTCTTAAGTCATATTAAAATTTTAAAAGTGTAATGCAATAGTCAATTACCCTGTTAACTAGTTACTTTTATAGCGGAGTAACTCAGTTACTAACTCAGTAACTTTTTCTGAGAAGTAACTAGTAACAATAGTTACTTTTTAAAAGTAACATGCTCAACACTGTCTACAATACCAACATTTTGAATTTGTTTTCTGTCGCATCTACAAACCTGGTACAAATGGAACTTTGCTCAAACTGTTTTTGGACAAATATATTTCATTAGAGAAAACAATCCGAAAAATAAAAATATCTTAAGATATTAAAATAGCTAACAATAACAACAACACAAAATAGTAGTAATATAGAACAATGATGAACAAAACAGCAGATATTCAGTGCACATCCCTAAAATCAAAAGTACTATCAGAATATTTCAGTATCAGAAGCCCACTTGTTTAGAAATAGTCTAATCTTCAGATCGTGGTTGATTTTGGTTGATTTAGAACTCCATCATGTTTCTGAGGACTGAAAAAAGGATCAACAGACATGCTGATACAGCAATCCTCAGAAACATACAGTGAAAACACCAGCAGCTATGAAGCATTTCCGGCGTGGACAGTCGTGGGTAGAGGCTGTAACTCTGCATTTTAGACAGTGCATAAATAGGGAAGATGATTTTTCATTGGCTCTGGTAAGCTTGTGCTGATGTAAGGTGGCACATTCCTTTATGCTGTCCTCACTGTGCTGGTGCTGTCTGGGACCAATAAAACCAAAAAAACATTTTCCTCGTCGTGTGACCGAGCGGACTTCGAGCTCTGAAGCTACTCGGTAATTGACTTTGTTTCGGAAAGGACCAGTCGTTTTATTTTGTTAAATAGCGAATAAACGAGCAGCAACGTGAAAATCCAAATAGATTTGCTGTCTACACAGAGGCCCCAGTAATTAAGGATCCGAAGACAAACTATGTTCTGGTCCGAAGCTCAGACCATCACCTCTGTATCGTTTATTTAATACGCAGTACTGTGCGCAGCCGCAAAGTGATCAACTGACGGTTACCGTGAACCGTGAGCAGCAGACCGGCTGTTCTTACCAGAACCATCAACCTTGGTCAGGAAGCTCAGGTGTTCCTTATGATCCTCAGATAAAACCAACAGCATCCTGAGCATAAGCCTCTCAACACCGCCAAGACATCTGCAACCCGGAAACCGGCGTTGGCTTCCTCTTCTAATTATTTCCGGCAGGCTGAACGCTGGCGTTGCGTAATGCTGCCCCCTACATATACTTAATTACTTAATCTTAATTTTTTGTTAATAGAGGTCCGTGGAGTGAAGAAATGTCAGTACAGCTTTATCTATTAAACGCAAGTGGTAAGTATCAGAAAAGATTGATATGATTGATAAAACATACAAAGTCACAAATCTGATAAAACAATAAATAAAAAAAATCAAATAAATAAATTCTGTCTTTCACAGAAATAATTATTTCAAAACATCAATACATGAACCACATTTTCGAATTGCCCACACTGGCACAGTCCATCTGGGTGATTACTAATTATTTTTACAAATGCAGCCAGTCAATAATGCCCCAGTCTGGTTAATTTAACTTGATCCTTTTGACAAAATGCTAAAAGGAGTCTGTTAATATTAATGGAAGGCTGACACCTAAAATCATGTCATCTCCTTCCCACAATGTTTGCCACTGTTGGTCAATAAGCTCCTTAAAAATACTAAAACAATCAAGGCTACCTAAAGGAATGTTTCCCATAATTTCATTCTTAAGAAGACATTCCTTGGCTAACTGATCCACAATCTCATTTCCCACAATGCCAGTGTGACCAGGAATCCAACAGAAGATTCCTTTACAGCAAGCTGATTAAACGCAATATAGGCAAGAATGAATCTCCAACACAAAGTCAGGACGGGCTCCTTTTACAAGTTCACCAATCAAGGCCTGCAGTGCAGCAGCAGAGTCAGAATTAATATAACATATACTTAGTTTATTATCCTGGTCCCATTCTACCGCACACAACATGGCAAATAACTCTGTAGAATGCACAGATGCAGGGCTGTGCAGAAACCACTAAAGGGGCATTTGCTCAAATTAAAATAAGGGCACATATAGTTGGATTTTGGGGCAGAATATTAGCTAGAATCTCATCTAGCTTTTACAGTTCAACGTACTTTGATTTACTACAAAATAGTAAACATGGAGATATACAACTAAATCAAATCTAGGGAAAACTATAATACAGAACACAACACCATGCTTATGTGTTATAAATATTTTATTAGAGAGAGATGGGTCACCAGACATATTTTGCTTTTACACAATTACACTGTTAAAAATATAAACAGAAGGACCTTTTAGTGTACTGAAATAAAGGCCATATAAATGAAGCCACATGGATGTTCTGTACTCACAGTGGACATGAAGATGGTCCATTCAGAACAGCACAGTTGCATTAAACTTTAACATGAACTGCAGACAACAAAATGAATAAGTTGTTGACTCATATGATCTTAGTGTTACATGTCACAATGAGAAACATAAAAGCCTACAGACACTGCTGACTACCAAACCTTGGGTTAAACTTCTTCTATTTCTTTGTGTTAAGTTTTGTGATTACTGATATTTGTTATCTTCTTTCCCTCTTTTTTCACAGTCTATTCTCTCTTTTTCCTCATTGTCTCATCCTCCCTGTATTGATTGTATCTCAGTGTCTCTTGTTATTTCTGTCTCCATCTTATCTGATCCATCACTTTCCTCCTAGAGGCAAGTAATTAGCTATCAATTAATCTACAGTTAACAACAGAACATCTGAACATCAATAATAACTCTTAAACTGGTTGCTTGTAAAATTCAACATAAGTGCACAACCAAACATCAATATGTTGACTATATAAAATCTTAGTATTTTTTTTCTTACCTGTTTTACTCTTTCTAACCCAGGTGCTTAAGAATCCTCTACCTCTGGCTGCTTCAAGCAACTCTGTCCTTGTTTGTTTCAGACATCTTTCTTTACAAACCATCTTGGAACTAAAACAAACACATTATGAATTATAATCTAAAAAATGTTTTTAAATACACTACTTAAAAGTCACTCACTACTATCTAATCAAGTTTCTAGAAATGTGTCATTATAAATTTCAATAAAACAAAATCAATAAAAAAAGATTAACATTAAATAAAATCATATCTTATTAAATTGGAACATAAAAATCCACATCATTAGCTGTGGAGACAAATGTTGACAGAGAAATGTGATATACAGGGGTTGGACAATGAAACTGAAACACCTGGTTTTAGACCACAATAATTTATTAGTATGGTGTAGGGCCTCCTTTTGCGGCCAATACAGCGTCAATTCGTCTTGGGAATGACATATACAAGTCCTGCACAGTGGTCAGAGGGATTTGAAGCCATTCTTCTTGCAGGATAGTGGCCAGGTCACTACGTGATACTGGTGGAGGAAAACGTTTCCTGATTTGCTCCTCCAAAACACCCCAAAGTGGCTCAATAATATTTAGATCTGGTGACTGTGCAGGCCATGGGAGATGTTCAACTTCACTTTCATGTTCATCAAACCAATCTTTCACCAGTCTTGCTGTGTGTATTGGTGCATTGTCATCCTGATACACGGCACCGCCTTCAGGATACAATGTTTGAACTATTGGATGCACATGGTCCTCAAGAATGGTTCGGTAGTCCTTGGGAGTGACGCGCCCATCTAGCCCAAGTATTGGGCCAAGGGAATGCCATGATATGGCAGCCCAAACCATCACTGATCCACCCCCATGCTTCACTCTGGGCATGCAACAGTCTGGGTGGTACGCTTCTTTGGGCTTCTCCACACCGTACTCTTTCCCGGATGTGGGGAAAACAGTAAAGGTGACTCATCAGAGAACAATACATGTTTCACATTGTCCACAGCCCAAGATTTTGCCGCTCCTTGCCCCCATTGAAACCGACGTTTGGCAAATTGGCATGTGACCAAAGGTTTGGCTATAGCAGCCCGGCCTGTATATTGACCCTGTGGAGCTCCCAACGAACAGTTCTGGTGGAAACAGGAGAGTTGAGGTGCACATTTAATTCTGCCGTGATTTGGCAGCCGTTTTTTTATGTTTTTTTGGGTACAATCCGGGTTCACCCAAATCCCTTTTCGACGCTTCCTCTTGCGTCCCCATTAACCCGTTGGATTGGTTCCCTTCTTGGTGGTATGCTAAATTACCCCGGGGTCCGTGGCTTTGATACATCCAAAGACCTGCTGTCTTGGTCACAGATGCGCCCGCAAGATGTCACCAACAATTTGTTCTCTTTTAAATCTGGTATTCAAACCCTAATGTTTGTTTTTCAATTTTTTCAAAACTGTCTCTTTTCCCTGCAATTAACCTTCCACTCTTCTCTTAACTGGTTTAATGTTCAATCTGAAAAACTCTACCAGGCTGGTCCAATTTAGCCATGAAACCTCCCACACTAAAATGACAGGTGTTTCAGTTTCATTGTCCAACCCCTGTAAATGTTTTGTTAGTGACAGGCTGTATACTATGTAACCTCTAAAACAGCTGACTGATAGAATGATAGCGGAATTTTCAGTGGCCCCAAAAAGGTTAAATATATAGAAATTGCAGAAAGAATGCATTGCATCATCACACATCTCTTCAAATTACCTTTTCTACCAATATTATAGTAATACAGCTGAGTTATGGAGGTAAATTTGTGTTGTTCTTATTGTTAACCTTGCTTACTATTACTTATAGAGTAATATATTCATGAGCTTTTACACACACACCATAATGATAAGGTATAAATGCTAATGTTTTCACTTTTCTTAGGATAGGATAATAATCCTCAGTGACCTACAGTTTGACATAAAGTTTAGTGCATTAGGTTGATTGTGGGACGTACTGTAACAGGAGTGATTTAATTGCTGCAGCCACACTTAGATTCAGGGTTGGACACCTGCTATTACACACTCTATCAGACAGATACCAGAATGGTGACACATAGTCTTCTGATAAACAATGAGTGTACATCCCATGGAGGAAGTACCAGACATAAAAACCATATGTGACTTTCTTTCGGGGCTGTTTCATCACTTCAATCACTGAGCGGGTTAAGGACAGGAGACATCATCTCCTTAACTCTGATGAGTTAAGGATCTCTGTAACTATTCCTCTGCCTTATTTACAATAAAAGTGTTGAGAGTATACAACAGTTTGAGAGTCATTCCTTTTAAGAGAAAGTGACAGTAAGTAGAGATGACGCTTCTTGGGGAAAAAATTCGGGGGAGACCCGAGGCGTCTGACCGCTAACAGGGTGCGGTAACTCGGACATTATTCAATGAAAAAAGTAATTTCAACCAAAAAAAAAAACATTTTCAATCAAACAAAAAACAATTTAAATTAAAAAATATATATTTGTGATCAAAACTTTTAAAATTGCAATGAAATTATTTATTTTTAAAAGTATGTTTTGTCTACAAAACGTCAGAAATCTTTGGTTACGAATCTAAAACTTGGTTTTGAAGCTCTATTTGTTTTGGTTAAAGCCCCTTTTTTTTTTGGTTGAACTCAACGAATTCTGAGTGCTGAGAACATGAACATCCGGGGGGGGGGCCTAAGGAGGAACGATGTAAGACGTCTCCCTATTGGTTGGTGCTGACTGAAAGGACTCTAGAGGAGGGACACGGCGGCGGAAATGTGGTGCGGAGGCGGTTTTCCGGAAAAATTTGAACAGAAGCTGTTTTGTTGAATTAAACAACTGAACGTGAATCTGTCAAGTTAAAAGATAAGGACGATTATTAATGGTTAAGTGTTGGAAAAATGTACATAAGTTATCATCTGTTTAGTTTAATACATGTTTATGTTTGAAGTTCTACTATAGTTAAGATGATTCTTATGATTGTTTTTTAGTGTGAAATAGGGTTTGTGGAAGGTTAAGGACTGCGGTCTGGAGTGGATCACTCCCTGGACATGACAAGCTTATCCCATTTTGGGGGAATTACCTCTTTTATTTTTAAAATCTCTTAAGAATTGGCTAAAACCAATTCCCTTTTTTTTGCTTTTGGAATGCGATTTTGTAAAAAAAAAGGCGGTGCAAGGATTTCCCCCTTTTTGAAAAGGGGGGTCGCTGTTCGGCAAGGACTGTCCCCCCCTTTTCAAGTCAAATTTGGGTTCCTTGTGTCTTTAAAATTTACACTTGTCTGTATTTTCATTTTCAACTCTAACTTTTTTTGGGCTTTCGAGCCGGATCCTAAAATCTGCCCCCCAGGCTCTGCGGTGCATTTGGGATTCATCTGCGCAGCCTTCGAACGTCGGGGAAACGAAAATCCTGCACAGTAAATTCTTTTGGTACCGCTGAATCGACCGAGGGCACTGTAAAGGTGGAGGGGTGTTCTACAGCGTGTGAACGAACACACGGGTAACAGGACCACTAAGATAAAAAAAATCGCAACCTGAAAGGTTGGCGTTAGCGCTAAGGTAGCACCGGTTGCCGGTGTTTTTGAAGAGGCCTGATAATAAACAGGGGTGTGTGTTGAATGCGAATCACATGATTCACTCAGTGAAAAAACCCAAACCTTGCGGGGTTTAGCATAAAGTTGTTGCAGCTGAGAGTGTCGTGGAAATTCGATTTGGTATTAGGTGCCATAAAATTCGTCTAAAACCCCTGCAATCTCCGAGGTAGAACCAATGGGGAAAACCGGGATAAAAGTAGGTGTTTGATCTAGAAGCCTGTTTTCGGGGAGATGTTGGGGCCCATTGGGAATTTCTTTTTTGATTTGATGGTAGCTACGAGATATAAAAATACTAATACCCCTTTTAAATAAAAAAAAAAAAGGGGAGTCTGAATAAAAATAAAAAACTGGAGCAATGGGATACAAGTATATATATAAAGCCAAAGAATCAAAAAAATCCGAAATAAAATTTTAATAAAAGTAAACCAGTTCTTAACAGTATTTTTAATAAAAAAAAAAAAAAAAAACAACTCTTAAAAGGGAAAACTTGTTCGAAGCGCCCCCGTTAAGGAGAGTTTAAAAAAGAGAGCAGATTATACCATCATTTAAAAAACTAACAGAAAATAGGAAACCAATCATTTAGTATAGAATGAGAATGATAGAAGTGTTTAAAAGGGAAAATGGACTGCAACCAATAATGCGATGAGGTCCCATCAACACAGTTAAAAATGCCTCCAGGCAAATGCTTTGCCTGAGATTCGTAACTGGGTCCAAAACCTGCTACTGATCTACCCACCTGCTCAGTTAAATGACAAAAGAGATGATGCATGCTGGGCTTGTGGACAGCATTGTCATTGGGCCAGTCAACCCCCAGTCAACCCCAGTCAACTATGACTAGATGATAGAGGGGATACTATAGATAATACTCATGGTGAAGACGAGGAGATGATAGACATTGCAGCAGCATACATGGATAAGCTGAGATCATCTCCAAATGCAACAGTATATGTCAGTCCAGATGAGATACTAATAACTTCACCTACTGGAATGTTTAAAGATCTGAGTGAATATGTGAAACAAATTGACTAATATAATAATGAACATTTTCCAACAGGTGATGCTCATCCAGGAGGAAGACAATGGAATGCAGTGTTCTAGGAAATGCAGCTCATTTATTAACAATATTTTTTTCTCCGATAGGTGGAAGCTGGAGAAATAACATCACACTGGGTGAAAGTTTTGTTGAGTAATCATTGGCTGGATCTATGAAACGTTATGTGCACAGACCAAATGACCAAACGACCCAAGACCAAAAGACCAAGGTTCTGACTGACTTATGAACCTCACTGACCTGACAATGATAACCTGACACTTCTCCAGACTGGACGGACCCAACAGACAACACCTTCAAGGTGGACCCCACTAACACCACCTTATTGATCCTTAGTTGGTAAAAAAAAAAAATTGAAGCATTCAAAACAGACCTAGTGGATACAAAAGGGGTTATAAGAAAACAATGTGCATTTTAAGAATATAAAAATAAAATTATATTGGAATTTTGCAAATAAAATTGCTCTGATAGAGAAGTAAGTAAGTAAGTAAAATTTATTTGTATAGCACATTTCAGTGGCAGGGCAATTCAAAGTGCTTTACATTATAAAAACACAAATACCTAAAAAACCATTAAGCGGATATTCATGACAGCCATGGGGAAACGTTTTCAGTGTGTGAATGTGTGAGAATGGGAATAACTGATTTCATTATAGAGCGTCTTTGAGGGATCTTAAAAGCGCTAATAAAGCTCTGATGTTCTGATGATCATTGCCAAACTTCTATCTCAATAAGGTTTCCAGAGTTTTTCCAAAATCATATAAAGATAGCAAAGGTCCTACCTGTATTGAAAATACTGATAAACATAAGAAAGCTAATAGCCTTGTCTTCAATTCTTCGCAATTCTTTTACAAACAGAGTAATTAAACTTATATGTGTCTGTTTTTGTGAAATGAATCTCTGTTTCATGTTATGTCAAATTTAGGGTATATGTGCATGATAATAATTAAAGATTACAAATGCAAGTCTGATCCTCGGCAGTACCATAGTATTAGGTCAGTTCTTTATGGTAAAACAAAAGGATTTTAACAGATGTTTAGACTTTTTCCAGTCAGGTTCAGAATGATCTAATTAGACTAAATTTAACACAAGATGAAATGTACCTTTACAGAATTACTGGACTGGACAGAAATGGAAAAACTTGAGTTGATTGAAACAAACTTTAGTTACTTGAAATAAATACAAAGTGTAATTAAAAGGGAAGTTCTATAGCTGACTGAAACTGTACAGTGTGTTTATAAAACTGGGTAAGACAAACTAAGATTATAAGACATAACATATTCTTCATTTTTGTGTTAATCAATTTTATTAAGCCTTCTAAATTAATAAGGAGAGAGTTTTTTCAGAACTAATGAAACCTAAACTAAATCAAGCATTATTAAAATAAGAGCAACTAATAAAATTAGTGACCTCATTCTTAAATATAATGAGGACTTACTGCATTGAATTTAATAAGAAAAAGGCTAGATTAGAATAGATGCATCTAGATAAAGCTAGATTAGGATAGATTAGTCAGAGCTGTTATAATCTTGCTGATGAATACAAAAAAAAATGTTGTTATGGAACCAGATGATTAAAAGAGAACAGCTTTATCATGGCTAAATGGAAAACTTTGTAGGAAAGATCTAATTTAATTTTATTTAACCCTATCTATCATGACACCAAACAGGTCTTATTAAACATCTTGGACGGCACATATTATGTATGGAAAGAAATAAAATAAAAGGTATAATTGGTAGCACAATGGAAAAATGCAGAGTTATTACTGAAATTATTAGATGCTATGCTGTTACCAGCTAAATTAGTTAAGGGTAAATGTGAAGGGATCACTAGATACCACTAGAACCCTATATTACCTAAATCAATGTTCCACTGAATTGACCTGAAAACACACTGCAGCTATCACCCCAAAGTGCAGGGTTGGTAGAAAGAACAAATGGGACAGTTAAAAGTAAACTTAGGAAGACAATGGAAGTAGCAAAAAGAAATTGGGTTGAATGTTTGGATATAATAAAACTTAATATGAGGATACCCCATCAGCTCAGGGTGGACTAACACCTTTTGAAATAATACATGGCAGATCTTAGTAGATCCCTGATCTACAAAATCTAAAAGATCCACAAGATGCAGACTACATGAGGAAGATATTACAGTCTAGAGACATACAAAATGTTAATAATCTGCCAAATTATGTTTCTGAAGCCCTACGGGTTCCTAGTGACGTGAAAGAAGGTGACTGTGTGCTGATTAAGACCTCTAAGAAGAAAATGTGGTCTGATCCAAGTGTTATTGACAACTCCTACTGCTGTGAAAATTCAAGAGAGGGCTACCTGGATACACAAAGCACACTGTAAAAAGGTGAGCCTGTCAGTCTTTCCACCCACAGACTAGGAAAGGTATAAAGTCTGACTACAAAGGGGTTGTCGCATCTAGCGCAGGCTTCGTCTCAATGTCAGTGAAGAAACCAACGATCCTACCTAGCCCTTAGGGGTGATAGAGAGACTGACAGGTAAATCTAAAGGGCAGATGTTGTTGAAACATTTAGTTTTGTTTATCATGTGTGTCCTGATCCCCTCCTTGAACTGCCACGTTAACGTGGTGGAGGGGTTTGAGTGTTCAAATGATCCTAGAGGCTATGTTGTCTGGGGCTTAAATGCCCCTGGTAGGGTCTCCCATGGCAAACAGGCTCTAGGTGATGGGTCAGACAAAGAGCGGTTCAAGAATCCTTTATGAGGACAAATATATCGAGGCACGTGACGTTGCCCGGTACGGCGGAGCCGGGGTCCCACCCTGGAGCCAGGCCTGGGGTCGGGACTCGTCGGAGAGCGGCTGGTGGCCGGGTTGCTCCTCGCGGGACCCGGCCGGGCCAAGCCCGAACGAGAGACGCGAGGCCATCCCCCAGTGGGCCCACCACCTGCAGGAGGAACCGTGAGGGACCGGTGCAAAGAGGATTGGGTGGCGGACGAAGGTGGAGACCTCGACGGCCCGATCCCCGGATGCTTAGGCTGGCTCTAGGGACGTGGAATGTTACCTCGCTGGGGGGGAAGGAGCCTGAGCTTGTGCGGGAGGTCGAGAGATATCGACTAGAATTTGTCGGGCTCGCCTCCACGCACAGCGTGGGCTCTGGAACCCATCTCCTTGAGAGGGGCAGGACTCTCTTCTACTCTGGAGTGGCCCACGGGGAGAGGCGGCGGGCTGGGGTGGGTTTGCTTGTTGCCCCCCAGCTCAGCCGTCTCGTGTTGGGGTTTACCCCAGTGGATGAGAGGGTCACATCCCTGGGCCTTCGGGTCGGGGATACGTCTCTGACTGTTGTTTCGGCCTACGGGCCGAGCGGTAGTGCGGAGTACCCAGCCTTTTTGGTGTCCCTGTCGGGGGGGCTGGATAGTGCCCCTCCCGGGGACTCCATTATTCTGCTGGGGGACTTCAACGCCCACGTGGGAAACGACAGTGACACCTGGAGAGGCGTGATCGGGAGGAATGCCCTCCCTGATCTGAATCCGAGTGGTGTTTTGTTATTGGACTTCTGTGCTAGTCAGGGATTGTCCATAATAAACACCATGTTCAAGCATAAGGGTGTCCATCAGTGCACTTGGCACCAGGACACCCTAGGCAGGAGGTCAATGATCGACTTTGTTGTTGTATCATCAGACCTTTGGCCGCATGTTTTGGACACTCGGGTGAAGAAAGGGGCTGAGCTGTCCACTGATCACCACCTGGTGGTGAGTTGGATCCACTGGAGGAGGAGAAAGCCGGACAGACTTGGCAGGCCCAAGTGCATAGTGAGGGTCTGGTGGGAACGCCTGGTGGAGCCCTCGGCCAGGGATGTATTCAACTCCCACCTCCGGGAGAGCTTTGACCAGATTCCGGGGGATGTTGGAGACATAGAGTCCGAGTGGACCATGTTCTCCGCATCTATTGTGGATGCTGCTGCCCGTAGCTGCGGCCGTAAGGTCTGCGGTGCCTGTCGCGGCGGCAATCCCAGAACCCGGTGGTGGACACCGGCAGTAAAGGATGCTGTCAAGCTGAAGAAGGAGTCCTATCGGCTCTGGTTGGCTTGTGGGACTCCTGAGGCGGCTGACGGGTACCGTGAGGCCAAGCGTGCTGCGGCCCGGGCTGTGGCAGAGGCAAAAACCCGGGCCTGGGAGGAGTTCGGTGAGGCCATGGAGAAGGACTACCGGTCGGCCTCGAAGCGATTCTGGCAAACCGTCCGGCGCCTCAGGAGGGGGAAGCAGTGCTTCGCCAACACTGTTTATAGTGGGGGTGGTAGGCTGCTGACCTCGACTAGGGACATTATCGGGCGGTGGAAGGAGTACTTCGAGGATCTCCTCAACCCTGCCATCAAGCATTCCCTGGTGGAAACAGAGGCTGGGGACTCAGGGTTGGACTCTTTCATCACCCAGGCTGAAGTCACCGAGGTGGTTAAAAAGCTCCGCGGTGGCAAGGCTTCGGGGGTGGATGAGATCCGCCCTGAGTACCTCAAATCTCTGGATGTTGTGGGGCTGTCATGGTTGACACGCCTCTTCAACATTGCATGTCGGTCGGGGACAGTGCCTCTGGACTGGCAGACTGGGGTGGTGGTCCCCCTTCATAAGAAGGGGGACCGGAGGCTGTGTTCCAACTACAGGGGGATCACACTCCTCAGCCTCCCTGGTAAGGCCTACGCCAGGGTATTGGAGAGGAGAGTCCGGCCGATAGTCAAACCTCGGCTTCAAGAGGAGCAGTGTGGTTTTCGTCCAAGCCATGGAACACTGGACCAGCTCTATACCCTCTACAGGGTACTCGAGGGTTCATGGGAAAGGAGGGTCCGTGGGCCACTCCAGAGTAGAAGAGAGTCCAGCCCCTCTCCAGGAGATGGGTTCCAGAGCCCACGCTTTGCGTGGTGGTGAGCCCGACTATTTCTAGTCGATATCTCTCGACCTCCCGCACAAGCTCAGGCTCCTTCCCCCCCAGCGAGGTAACGTTCCACGTCCCTAGAGCCAGCCTAAGCATCTGGAGATCAGGCCGTCGAGGTATCCACCTTCGTCCGCCACCCAATCCTCTTTGCACCGGTCCCTCACGGTTCCCCCTGTAGGTGGTGGGCCCACTAGGGGATGGCCTCGCGTCTCTCGTTCGGGCTTGGCCCAGCTGGGTACCGTGAGGAGCAACCCGGCCACCAGGCGCTCTCCGGCGAGTCCCGACCCCAGGCCTGGCTCCAGGCTGGGACCCCGGCTCCGCCGTACCGGGCGACGTCATGTGCCTCGATATTCTAGTCCTTATGAAGGATTCTTGGACTGCTCTTTGTCTGAACCATCACCTAGAGCCTGTTTGCCATGGGAGACCCTACCAGGGGCATTTAAGCCCCAGACAACATAGCCTCTAGGATCATTTGAGCACTCAAACCCCTCCAACACGTTAAGGTGGCAGTTCAAGGTGGGACAGATAAACTCTGAGCCAGTTTTCAAGGTTAGAGTCTGAAAGAGAGCACATAGAGTTAGTCAGTAAAAGCTCAGTCAATTGCCATGTCTAGGAGAGAGAAAGGGTTAAACACTGAAAGACAGGGCCATGTGGATCATCGGTAGAGGGTGAGCATTAAGTTGTTGCCAGCAGACGCTTGGACGATGCCCCTCTCCAGAAAGGTGTCACAGGTAGACACAGAGTCAGGCCAGGTGTAGCTTCTAGGAAGAGAAAAGAGGGAGAACAAAGTTAAAAGCTGAAATAACAGCAAATAATGCAAAATTGGAGAGTAGTGTGAGAATGTAGCGAAGAGGGTGAAAGTGGTCATTCTGTCCTCCAGCAGCCTAAGCATATAGCAGCATAACTACAGAGACAGCTCAGGATAACCTAAGCCACTCTTACTATAAGCTTTATCAAAAAGGAACATTTTTAAGCCTAGCCTTAAAAGTAGACAGGGTGTCTGCCTCACGGACTAAAGCTGGGAGCTGGTTCCACAGGAGAGAAGCCTGATAGCTAAAAGATCTGCCTCCCATTCTACTTCTAGAGACTCTAGGAACCACCAGTAAACCTGCAGTCTGAGAACGAAGTGCTCGTTTAGGAACGTATGGAACAATCAGATCTCTGATGTATGATGGAGCTACAGGGGTTGGACCATGAAACTGAAACACCTGTCATTTTAGTTTGGGAGGTTTCATGGCTAAATTGTACCAGCCTGGTAGCCAGTCTTCATTGATTGCACATTGCACCAGTAAGAGCAGAGTGTGAAGGATCAATTAGCAGGGTAAGAGCACAGTTTTGCTCAAAATATTGAAATGCACACAACATTATGGGTGACATACCAGAGTTCAAAAGAGGACAAATTGTTGGTGCACGTCTTGCTGGCGCATCTGTGACCAACACAGCAAGTCTTTGTGATGTATCAAGAGCCATCGTATCCAGGGCAATGTCAGCATACCACCAAGAAGGACGGACCACATCCAACAGGATTAACTGTGGACGCAAGAGGAAGCTGTCTGAAAGGGATGTTCGGGTGCTAACCCGGATTGTATCCAAAAAACATAAAACCACGGCTGCCCAAATCACGGCAGAATTAAATGTGCACCTCAACTCTCCTGTTTCCACCAGAACTGTCCGTCTCCACAGGGTCAATATACACGGCTGGGCTGCTATAGCCAAACCTTTGGTCACTCATGCCAATGCCAAACGTCGGTTTCAATGGTGCAAGGAGCGCAAATCTTGGGCTGTGGACAATGTGAAACATGTATTGTTCTCTGATGAGTCCACCTTTACTGTTTTCCCCACATCCGGGAGAGTTACGGTGTGGAGAAGCCCCAAAGACGCGTACCACCCAGACTGTTGCATGCCAAGAGTGAAGCATGGGGGTGGATCAGTGGTGGTTTGGCCTGCCATATCATGGCATTCCCTTGGCCCAATACTTGTGCTAGATGGGCGCGTCACTGCCAAGGACTACCGAACCATTCTTGAGGACCATGTGCATCCAATGGTTCAAACATTGTATCCTGAAGGCGGTGCCGTGTATCAGGATGGCAATGCACCAATACACACAGCAAGACTGGTGAAAGATTGGTTTGATGAACATGAAAGTGAAGTTGAACATCTCCCATGGCCTGAACAGTCACCAGATCTAAATATTATTGAGCCACTTTGGGGTGTTTTGGAGGAGCGAGTTAGGAAACGTTTTCCTCCACCAGTATCACGTAGTGACCTGGCCACTATCCTGCAAGAAGAATGGCTTAAAATCCCTCTGACCACTGTGTAGGACTTGTATATGTCATTCCCAAGACGAATTGATGCTGTATTGGCCGCAAAAGGAGGCCCTACACCATACTAATAGATTATTGTGGTCTAAAACCAGGTGTTTCAGTTTCATTGTCCATCCCCTGTAAATCATTAAGGGCTTTATATGTGAGGAGGAGAATTTTAAATTCTATTCTGGATTTAACAGGGAGCCAATGAAGGGAAGCTAAAGTAGGGAAAATATGATCTCTCTTTTTAATTTTTATCAGAACTCTTGCTGCAGCATTTTGAATCAGATGAAGGCTTTTAACTGCATTTTGTGGAAATCCTGATCGAATTACAATAGTCCAGCCTTGAAGTAACAAATGCATGGACTAGGTTTTCAGCGTCACTCCTGGACAGGATATTTCTAATTTTGGCAATATTTCGGAGGTGAAAGAAGGAAATCCTAGAAACCAGTTTAATATGGGATTTAAATGACATGTCCTGGTCAAAAATAACACCAAGGTTTTTTACTTTATTATCGGAGGTCAATTTAATGCCATCCAGGTTAAGTGATTGACTAAGCAGTTTCTTTTTTAAAGACTCCGGTCCAAAGACGACAACTTCTGTCTTGTCTGAATTTAGAAGCAGAAAATTTAAAGTCATCCAAGTTTTTATGCCTTCAGGACATGCTTGTAGTCTATCTAACTGGTTGGGCTCATCAGGATTCATGGATAAGTAAAGCTGAGTGTCATCAGCGTAACAGTGAAAATTTATTCTATGCTTCCTGATAATTTTACCTATTGGAAGCATATATATAGTAAAGAGAATTGGCCCAAGTACTGAACCCTGTGGTACTCCACAATTAACCCTGGAGTTTAAAGATGATTTATCATTTACATGAACAAACTGGAATCTGTCAGACAAATAAGATTTAAACCAGCCTAGCGCTGTTACCCTGATCCCTACAGCATATTCCAGCCTTTCTAAGAGAATAGTGATCGACTGTATCAAATGCAGCACTGAGATCTAACAGAACAAGTACAGACACAATTCCATTATCTGAGGCCATAAGAATATCATTAGTGACTTTCAGCAGAGCTGTTTCAGTGCTATGATGAGCTCTGAAACCTGACTGAAACTCTACAAACAGGTCATTGCTGTGTAAATGCTCACACATTTGATTAGCAACTATTTTCTCAAGAATTTTAGATAAGAATGGAAGATTGGATATAGGTCTGTAATTTTTTGAAGTCATCTCGATCAAGCGAAGGTTTCTTAAGTAAAGGTTTAATTACAGCTACCTTAAAAGCTTGTGGTACATATCCATTTACTAAGGATAGATTAATCATATCTAAAATGGGGCTGGTAATCAGAGGGAACACTTCCTTAAATAATTTGGTGGGATTGTGTCTAACATACAAGTTGAAGGTTTAGATTAAGCTAATATTCCTGACAATTCTGGAAGCTCCACAGGATCAAAACAGTCCAAACACAGATCAGGTTCTACAGTTACTTCCAATGTTGTCTCACTTGCTGAGGATGAAGTAATCATCTTCGGGAGCATGTCAAAGAATTTCTTTTTAATAGAATCAGTTTTATTTTGGAAGAATCCCATAAAGTCATGACTGCTGAGAGCTAAGGGAATGGATGGCTCAACAGAGCTATGATTCTGTGTAAGTTTAGCAACTGTACTAAAGAGAAACCTAGGATTATTCTTGTTCTATTCTATTAAGGATGAGAAATAATCTGTTCTAGCTTGGTGAAGTGTCTTTTTATACAACCGTAGGCTATTTTGTTAATAATATGCTAGACATTTCCACAATCTCATAATCTCCAGAAATTAAAGAGGTGGATAAATGAAGATGTCCATGGAATGTTTATACAAGATATAAATTACTTGTATATTTCACTGGATGCCATTTATTTGCAGTTGCCTCCAAGTTGGAGTGGTGTTTGTGCACCGGTTTATGTCACTGATCCCACTCATGTCATTTCAGTTTAACCTTCCCTAAATAGGAGTAAGAGAGAACTCATCTGTGTGAAGCCACATGACAGTGTGTGGGGATCAGATGTTCCTGAGGAATTCAAGCATAGATCAACAGGAAATAAGATTTTGCTAAATTTATTCCCATGGTTGGGAGTAGGAAAGAACATGCTTAGATTAGAAACTATAGATTATCGACTGGGACTGTTTGTTAATGCAACCAAAAAAAACCCTTTTACGGGGGACTGTCCACAGAAGTCCCAGCTCTTCGAACCGTGGTGTTGCAGAACAGGATGGTGTTGGACCTGCTGACAGCTTTGGTTGGGGGAGTTTGCGCTCTCCTGAACGAGACCTGCTGATGAGACCAACGGCGAAGATGGACTCAGAGTGAGCGCTGCTATACGCCAATTGAATGAAGTTAAAAGGGGTATGCTGCAGGATGTCCATCCCGGCCGAGGAAGTTTTTTCGTGGTTTATCAGGACGTGGTGGCAATGTTTTGACAATCATGACCCTGTCATCGCTGGTTTTGGTTCCCCTTTTACTCTCTCCCTTGCCCCGTATCAGAGCAATGATATTAAGGATGGTTTGGACGAATTTTTAAACAATGTTGTCCCAGCATTACCCGTTTCTGGAAAAGAACCAAGACTATAAGGAACATTGGAGGAGAAGTCACTAATTAAAAAATATTTTTAAAGTTTTAATGAAGTATATGGATAAAGTTTTTTGGAAGTGTATACAGGATGTGATTTTAAACTAATAAATAAAAAAAACAGGAGGGAATTGGTAAATAAATGTGTAAAAAATTAAAATCTTTTAGTTTAATCCTGTTTATTTGAAGTTCTACTATAGTTAAGTTTTTTCTTAGGTTTTTTAAGTGTGAAAAAAGGGGTTTTGGGGAAAGGGTTTAAGGGAATGGTCTGGAGTGGATAAAAAAACTGGCTCAATTTTATCTGTTTTTTCTTTCTAGGTGAAACGGACTAAAGGGGTACATCCATTAATATTTCCTTTTTCCCTTTCCCATAGAAAATACCCTGGATCAGTGCTTCTTGTTCTCTTTTGTGTCTCTGCTCGTTCTCTCTAACCCCCAGTCGGGTCGGGCAGATGGCCGCTCACACTGAGCCTGGTTTTGCTGGAGGTTTTCCGGAAAAGGGAGTTTTCCCCTTCCCCTGTCGCTACATGCATGCTCAGATGAGGGATTGCTGCAAAGTCAACGCCAGTGACTGTCCACTGTCTCTATATGCTCATCCAGGAGGAATTGAATGCTGCAAGTCACTGACTGGATGCAATCTGCTGGGTTTCCTTAGATAGAAAAACTTTTTATCCAATTTGAATAAATAACAGAATCTGGCTGCACTGTTCAATGATTAAGATTAATTGGAATGTATGTACCTGACTTTTGTGAAGTGCCTTGAGACGACATGTGTTGTGAATGGCGCTATATAAATAAACTGAATTGAATTGAATTGAATTGAATCTTTTATGTTGAAATCTCTGTAAGAATTGGCTGAACCAATTCCCACTTTTTGCTTGTTGGAATGTGAGTTGTAAATAAAAGGCTGGTGCAAGGATTTCTCCCTTTGTGAGAAGGAAGTCGCTGTTCTGGCAGAGGACTGTCTCAGCCTTGCACCCTTGGTCCACTTGTGTATTTAATTACACTTGTCTGTATTTATCAGATTTCTAACTTTTCTAAACATAAATTGTCAGGGCTGGGGAACACTGTCTGTGTGTGTGTGGGGGGGGGGGGTTAAGCGCGCGACCATATACGGAGGCTACGGTCCTTGAAGAGTCCCGTACCCAGCAACATTTGCCGAATGTCTCCCCCTCTCTCTACCCCTCTTTCCTGTCTGCCTACTGTCAAAAAAAATTAAAAATAAAGGCCACCAGTGCCGAAAAAAAAATCTTAAAAAGGAAAAAAAAGAATATATATTCAGTCATTATTCGTTACCAACCCTACTCACTGTACGTTTCCTCCTTACAGCTGCTGCTGCGTACCGGAGGTACCCTGTATTCCTGAGCACAATAAAACTTAAAAACAAAATTTTTTGTTTCTCTTGAGCGTTCTCTGCATGTGGGTCAAGTCAGTTTACAAAACTATGACAGAACACTCGAGCCAACTGGACCCAGCAGAGGTGCTCAGGGGAAGCTTTTACGATCACACTCACCTTATCCAGGCCCATGATTCAACCCTACATTCCTTAGCCGAACAACAAAGACTGTCTAACATACAGCTTGAACAGGTATCTGCTATGCTACAACACTCCCTCAACAGGTCCACCACCCCGCCCGTAGAGGGCGCTGCTGCGAGCACGGAGACACAGCGACTTCCTTATGCCCGTGATGTCACTTCCCCAAGCCCTGACAAGTATTCCGGTGAGGCGGGGAATTGCAGGGGCTTTTTGTTGAAATGTTCTCTAGTATTTAACCGTTCTCCTCATTCTCTTCCCCAGGATGAATCTAAGATATCATACATTATTGGCCTTATTGGTCTGGGAAGGCGTTACTATGGGCTGAGTCCCACTTTCCTAATTGTTCTCAGTTTGTTTGCTCCTTCTCTGATTTTGAGACGGAGTTTAGACATAACTTCTCCTTTGACTCTGATCAGGCAGCTTCAGGCCGGAAATTATGGGCCCTAAAGCAGAGGAATAAACCACTTACTGACTTTGCTATTGACTTTCGCATTCTGGCGACAGCGTCAGGCTGGGATAGCCGCGCTTTGAAAATTGCCTTTTTTCACGAGCCATTAAAGGATGAGCTTGTTTTGGTTGATGAGCCAGAGCCCTTAGAGAGAGAGGGAGGTCGAAATATGAACGCTGTTATGTCGAAACCCAGCCTGCATGCTCCCCGCCACTAGTCCCAAGATTACCACCTTCTGAGCCACCTTTACAGGGGCCCGAGCCCATGCAAGTTGGCCGAGCTCGCCTCTCCAGTTTGGAGAGGGAGAGGCGTCGGCAATCCAAACAGTGTTTTTACTGTGGCTCCCCTGAACATTTGATCGCTGACTGCCCCACCTGTCCTTCTCGGCCAAAAGGAGCGGTCCGTCGGTAGCTGGGAGTATACCAGCAGACCGATATGCTCCCTCTCGGCTTCCAGATTTTGTTTATCGGCCTTGCTATTATTTAACCAGCTTACTCAGGACCTGTCCGCTTTAATTGAGGGAGAGAACAAAACCTGATAGATTCTGGTTTAGTAGAAAGGGCCAAGATTGAAACAGTGCCTCTCGCCACTCCCCATCTGGTTTCCGCTTTAGATGGGCAAAAACTCCAACATCACCCACTGCTCTAAGCCTCTGGTACTGCTGCTCTCAGGTAATCACTGGGAGGAGATTTCCTCTTTTGTGTTTCCTGTTGCTACGCATGCCTTAGTGTTAGGCTTCCCATGGCTGCGTAAACATAATCCTCACCTCAATTGGATCGAGTGCAGAATTGAGTCCTGGTCCACCAAGTGCCACACCTCCTGCCTCAAATCGGCGGTCGTTTTACCCCCTGTGCATCCAGCCGCTGATGCGTGCAATTTTCCTGACCTGTCGCAGGTCCCCAGGAAGTATCATGACCTGAAGCAGCCGTTCAATAAAGCCAAGGCGCTGTTGTTACCGTCGCACCGGCCCGTACGACTGCGCCATAGATTTGCTTCTTGTGGCTGCATTACCCTCGAGTAGGTTGTACCCCATTTCCAAGCTTGAGCAGCAGTCAATGGAGAGTTACATTAATGAGTCGCTCGCAGCAGGGTTAATCCGTCCTTCTTCCTCACCCTTAGGAGCAGGGTTTTTCTTTGTTAGTAAGAAGGATGGGTAACTACAATCCTGTATTGATTATAGGGGTCTCAATCACATTACTATTAAGAACAGGTATCCACTACCGCTGCTTACTTCGGCTTTTGAGCCGGTTCGTGAAGCCACTGTTTTTACAAAACTGGACCTTAGGAATCCATATCATTTAGTTAGGATCCACCAAGGGGATGAGTGGAAGACCACTTTTAAAAACCCACTCGGACATTTTGAGTACCTGGTAATGCCTTTCGGACTCTGTAATGCTCCTGCAGTATTCCAGGCACTTGTGAACAACGTACTTAGAGACTTTCTGAACATTTTTGTTTTTGTTTATTTAGATGATATCCTGATTTACTCCCGCAACTTGGAGGAGCACCGGCAACATGTCCGCTTGGTTTTGCTGAGATTTTTAGAGAATCATCTATTCGTGAAGGACGAGAAGTGCGACTTTCACAAGTCTGCATTGCCCTTCCTGGGTTCGCTCCAGCACCCATCCTGGTCCACCCGGATCCCTCAAAACAATATGTGCTGGAGGTCAACGATTCAGATACTGGGGTGGGGGCGGTGCTCTCGCAGCAGTCCAGTGATGACGGCAAGCTCCATCCATGCAGGTTCTTTTGGTGTCGTCTGACTAACTCTGAACGTAACTATGATGTTGGGGACAGAGAACTCCTAGCGATTAAACTAGCCTTGGAAGAGTGGAGGCACTGGCTGGAGTGCACTACGCACCCCATTCTAGTTTGGACAGATCATAGAAACTTAGCATATTTATAGTCTGCTACGTTAGTCTCTTTTCTTTTCACGCTTCGACTTGTCTATTTCTTTCAGACCAGGTGCTAAGAACATTAAGCCTGACGCCCTCTCTAGACAGTACTCTCCTGACGACTCAGAGAAGAAGCCCAAACCCATAGTTCCACCTCATTGGACTATAGGAGGGGTGTCTTGGGAGATCGAGAACCTGGTTGTTCGGGCCCAGCGTGCCCAGCCAGACCTTGGAACAGGCCCTGCCAACCTGACTTTTGTCCCGACCACTTCTGGTGGCCCTCTTTACACCGGGATGTGAGGGACTGGGTGCTGGCCGGCACTGACTGTGCTAGAAATAAGTACAGAAATTAACCACCTTCGGGTCTGCTCCAACCTCTGTGTGTCCCTAAGTGTCCCTGGTCGCACATAGCTCTAGACTTTGTATCTGGGTTGCCAGTTTCAGGCAGCATGACTGTTATCATGACTGTGATAGATCGTTCTTCTAAGGCTTGTCATTTGATCCCTTTGACTTCCCTCTGCTTTCCAAACGCGCAATTGCTACTAAAGCATGTTTTTAGGGTGCAGGGTATACCTCAAGACATCCTTTCGGATCGTGGGCCCCAATTTGTGTCACAGGTTTGGAGGCAGTTCTGCACAATCCCTCGGAGCTAAGGTGTCCCTGACTTCGGGTCACCACCCCCAGTCGAACGGGCAGGTGCGTGTCCTCTTCTAACCCGTTAGACTGGAGTAAACATTTGCCTTAGATTGAATACGTCATTAACTCACAAGTTGCGTCTGCTACCGGTGTCACCCCGTTTGAAGCCTCCATTGGCTACCAGCCTCCCCTGTTTGCGGCAGACGAACCTGACATCGCCGTCACCTCCATCCGAAACCACACGCGCCGGTGTAAGAGAGTATGGGCGTCAACCATTAAAGCACTTCATCGTACGGCTGGTCAGAATAAAAGGGTCGCGGACCGTAGGAGGCGCCCCGCCCCGGCTTACCAACCTGGTCAGAAGGTTTGCTGTCCTCCCGGGATATCCCTCTTAAGGCTGTGTCTAAAAAAACTGTCTCCCCGTTTTATTAGTCCCTCTGTAAATCCCTCGTCGGTCCCTCTGCCGTCCGTCTCCGGCTGCCTCCGTCTCGACGTGGTCACCCCGCATTTCATGTGTCCCAAGTTAAGCCGGTTGTGGTTTGCAATTGTTGAGGTAAAATAATTCTATCACTGATATCCTTGTGGCCTCAACCTCACCCCAGTCCAGATGTCGTGAGAAAGAACAGATGAAGAGCAGGAAATTAATATTAACACAAGTTTAATTTGGTAAATAATGAGTCCAAAGATTTCCCCCATACACCCCCCTCACCATCCTCAACAACACCGTGTCAGCCGTGGACTACTTCAGGTTCCTAGGAACCACCATCTCTGAGGACCTGAGATGGTCCTCACACAATGATACTGTTCGGAAGAAGGCCCAGCAGAGACTATACTTCCTGAGGCAACTCAAGAAGTTCCACCTTCCACAGGAGCTGCTGGTCATCTTCTACACTGCCATCATTCAGTCTGTCCTGTCTTCATCCATCTCAGTGTGGTTTGGTTCATCCACAAAACAGGACAGGTCCAGACTGCAACGAATAATCAGGTCTGCAGAGAGAATAATCAGGGCTGACCTTCCCTCCATCCAGGACAGGTCTAGGGTCAGGAAAAGAGCTGCTAAAATCTTAGCAGACCCCACACACCCTGCACATAAACTGTTTAGAGTTTTACCTTCAGGCCGCCGCTACAGAGCACTGTTCACTAAAACCAGCCGCCACAGAGACAGTTTCTTCCCCCAGGCTGTTTCTCTGACGAACATTTAATAGAGTACCAAACAACTGCACACTGAAGTTGCAAATGCACCTTTGTATATGTGTATATGTGTATATATGTATTTAAGGACATAAAGATATATGCATAAATATATCTTATAACACATTTAAAAAAAAAAAGAAAACCCAGAGAGCAAATTTACCGGAGTCAAATTCCTTATTTATATGTACGAATTTGGCAATAAAGCTGATTCTGATTAAAGTAATTGTCAGATTTAGTGATGAAAAAGGACTGCAGTCAATTAATCCAGTTAAACTTTCTACTATTCTGAAGGATCAAGTTGGGGAAATTTTTACTGCAAAAGTTCTAAGAGATGGAAATTTTGATGATTATTTGTAACACAGAAGAACAAAGAGACAGAGCATGTAGGATGAAAGAAATAGGAAGGTGGAAGGTGTCAAGTGTGAGCCACATAAAAGAAGGAGGAAAATGGCAAAAAGGAGTGATTTGGGAAATTCCGGCTGATGTCTCAGTTGAAGAAATAAAATCAAATATCAGAGGAGGGAGAATTAAGGAGGTAAGAACACTTCAGACTTTTAAAAACGGATAAAAAAGGAACAGTGAAAGCATTTTGTTGGAATTTGATGAGGAAAAACCTCCAGAAAAGGTATATTTGGGATACATGACCTATAATGTAAGAGAGTATGTCCCAAGACCGTTGAGGTGCTTTAACTGCCAAAGTTTTGGCCACACAGCTCAGACATGTAAGGGAAAAAGATGGTGTGCACGATGTGGAGAAGATCATGAGTATGAACAGTGCACTAAAAGCAAACAACTTAAATGCTGCAGTTGTGGTGGGAACGACAGTGTGTCATATGGGGGCTGTGAGGTAATGAAGAGGGAGGTGCAGGTTCAACAGACTAGAGTACGAAACAAAATCTCATACGCAGAGGCAGTCAAAGTGATAAAACAAAAGAAAGAAGTTCAGATGGAAAATAGGATGGAGGTAAAGGTAAACCAAACTAATGAAAATAAAGTATATATGGAGTTGAAAAGATTAGTGACATTTATTGCAGGAGTTATAAATGCAACAATGGAAATAAAGTCGAAAACAGAGAGAATTCAGATAATAGTGAAAGCAGCAGCAAATCATCTTGGTATTCATGGACTAACCTGGGAGGAAGTGAGGGATGATCTCAGTGCTCAGGCTGATCAGGAGGCAGCATGGATAGGATAGCTAATATATGGTCTTGATTCTACACTTGAATGCAAGAAGTCTAATATCTAATGGTCAGGAATTAAAGCACTTTATTAATAAGTTAGTTGATGCCCCAGATGTGATATGTATACAAGAGACTTGGTTAAAACCCCAATTAGATTTCAGAATTGTAAATTACAGGGGTTGGACAATGAAACTGAAACACCTGGTTTTAGACCACAATAATTTATTAGTATGGTGTAGGGCCTCCTTTTGCGGCCAAATACAGCGTCAATTCGTATTGGGAATGACTATAAAAGTCCGCACAGTTCAGGGGGTTTTTAAACCCATTCTTCTTGCAGGAAGGGGCCAGGTCCTCCCCGGCACGCCTTCAGGTACAAGTTTAAACCCATTGGATGCACAGGGCCCTAAAGAATGGTTGGGTAGCCTTGGCAGTGACGCGCCCATCTACACAAGTATTGGCCGGGGGAAGCATATATAGCAGCCCAAACCCCCCCTGTCCCCCCTGCTTCACTCTGGGCTTGCAACAGTCTGGGTGGACGCTTCTTTGGGGCTTCTCCACCCCGTAACTCTCCGGAGTGGGAAACGTAAAGGGGGATAATCAGAGAACAATACAGTTTCACATTTGTCCACACCCAAGATTTGCGCTCCTTGCACCTTTGGGGAAAACCGCTTTGGGCATTGGCAGAGTGCCCAAAAGGGTTTGGCTATAGCAGCCGGCCGTGTAATGCCCCTGTGGGCCCCCGAGGGACATTTTGGGGGGAAACAGGAGATTTGAGTGACATTTAATTCTGCCGTGTTTTGGGCGCCTGGTTTTATGTTTTTTGGAACAACCCGGGGTTAGCACCGAAACCCTTTTCAGACAGCCCCTCTTGCGCCAAATTTAAATCCTTTTGGGGATGTGGTTCGTCCTTTCTCGGTGGTACGTGACATCACCCTGGATACCGTGGGTCTTGATCATCACAAAGACTCGCTGTCTTGGTCACAGATGCGCCAGAAAAACGTGCCCCCAATTTTTTCTTTTTAATCTTTCAATAATGGGTCAAAATTTTACAAAACTTGTCCCCTGAATGAACCTTCACACTTGCTTTACTGGTGCAATGTGCAAAACAAAGAAGACTGGGTACCAGGCTGGGGCTTTCCCGTTTCAGAATTTTTCGTCCAACCCCTGTATATGACTTAAGTTGATCGGGAAAGGTTTTGGAGGTGGCTGTGCCCCCTTTTTTTAAGGAAGACTTGCCTCAGGTGATTAAGAAGAGAAAAAAGGGAAGGTGAATTTTTTTTTGTGTGGAGATCTGGATTAATGAGAACCATTTATAATAATAAAATTATAATCCATGGAAAGATTAAATCTAAACAAACTGAAGGGGAAATTCAGGGTCAGAAAAAAAAATAAAATGATTTTGGGTGGGGACTTTAAAGTAAGCAATTTTATGGAATGGGGCAAAAAAAAGATATAAATGGGGACTAGTAGAACAAATTTTGGAAGACAATCACTTGGGGTTTTATGAATACGGGAAGGAAAAGAATAGATTTTCCAGAGGGAAACTACTCCGACAATAGATTTAACTTTTTGTATAAAAAGATTTAGCTGGAAAGTGAGTGGGAGATCCAGGAAACAACTATTGGTAGTAACATTTTCCAATTTTGTGTGGGAAATCCATACTAAAAAGAGATAGAAGGGGAAAGGAAGGCGGGAAGAGGGGTTTTTTGACAAAGCTAAAGGGGAAATTTTTTTAAATATTTATGTGAAAGACAAATTTAAAGGAAGTTAATTTAAATTTAGAGAAAGGGGTTTGTTGAGGGAAAGTTAGGGATATTATACAAAGGGGGCAGAAAAAGGGCAATTCCTATGAGAAAGAGTAAGATAAAAAAGAGGGGGTTTACCATGGTGGACACAAGAGTGTGGTGAAGTTTAAAAAAGAAACAAATGGGACTTTTAGATTTTTTAAAAAAAACACAAAATTTTGAAAATTTAATTAATTATAAAAGAGCTCGGGCCAAAAGTTAAAAAAGGGTTATTAAAAAACAAAGAAGGATAAATGGGGGAAATTTTTTTGTGAAAAAATAGGAAGAACAACACCTAAAAATTTATGTATGGAGAAGTTTTAAGAAAATGAGAGGTAAAGACAGGAAAAATACCCAATTTTAAAATAGGGCAAAAGAAAACGGCTATAACAAAGAAAAGAAGGTAAGAAAAAATGGCAAATACTTTTGAAAAGATTCATAGTTCGGAAAATTTTTAAACAAAAAAGGGGAAAAATAGGAGGGAACAGACAAGGGAAGAAACCTATAATCTTAAATAACAAACAAAAATAGGAAATGTTATGGATGTTTCCATTTCCCAAATGCAAGAAATAAAGAGGGGAAATATCAAAATCGGATTAACAGCACCGGGAAAAAAGATCAAAGCTATTTTATGTTAAAGCACTCGGGAAAACCCAAAATAAAAGATAAATTTTTAAAGGATTGTTTAATAAAAAAGGGAAAAAAGGGGTTTCCCAAAGAAATTTGGGAAGGAGGCAATTAAAAATTCCCAAAATTGCCCAAAACCGGGAAAAGGCCCCAAACAAACCCTTTTAAATTATAAGCGCATTGAAACTAACATGGATTTTGGGGTAAGATTATGGAGAAAATGAAACTAAAAGGGGATTCATTTTATGTCGAAAGTAAGGTTTTACTGCCCGCTTTTAAAAGTGGGTTAGAAAAGGAAGGGGTAAAATGGCCCCTTTATAGTAGGGTTTGGGGAATCAGATTTTTAAAAAAAAGCTAAATTTAAAAAGGGAAGGGGTTTGGAGCGGTTTTTTTTGATTTTAAAAAAAGCGTTTTTTGATAGGGTTAGGGAAAAGGAGGGTTTTACTTTTTAAAACATATAAAATGGGAATAACAGGAAGACCCCAAAATTTGGGTTTAAAAAATTTTTTTATTAGATGGGGGTTTTTTTTCAGGTACAGATGGGGAAGCAGCAAGTCAGATAAAATAGAGTAGAAAATGGAACCCCAGGGGGCCCGTATTTAAGTCCTTTATTTTTTTCGTTTTGGGTTTTAATAAATATGTTTTTGAATTTGTCAGGATATTTGCAATCATTATTCGTGAGAGGGGTTTTATGGAGAAGGGGAATAAAGGGTAACTTTGGTGAAATAAAAAAAAATAAAAAAATGCTTTTAAAACTGTTGAGAATTGGGTTTATATTTGGGGGGGGAAAAATTCTCATTAGATAAAACTAAAAAAATTGTATTTAGTAAAAGAAGGTTGAACAAATTTATTTAAAAATGTTTTGGAGAAAAAAAAAGAAAAAATAATAAATTTGTTTCTTGGAATATTATTTGACTCAAAATGGGGTGAACATATAAGATATATTGTGGGAAAATGTAAGAAAATTGTTAATATAATGAGGTGCTTAACAGGATCAGACTGGGGGGCAGATAAAACATCCAGCAGTTAAAACGTTACAGCTGTGCTGGGAAAGTGGAAAGGCAAAAGTAGACTGTTTTGCTTGGGCAAACAAATGGTGGTGAGGGAAATGGGATTACAAGGGAAGAGATATAGCACATCGGTACCCTATTCAGTTAACACCTTATTGGTTTGATTTTCCTAGCATGAAAGGTTGATCTAGATATCCATAAAAAAAATGCAGATTTATAAGGATAAAAAGGGAAATTTGGATAAATTGTAGTACATCATAGAATTGAGAATACATATAAAATCATTTTTTGGTAATATATACAGATGGTTCTAAGGATTCAGATTTAGGTAAACAGGATTTGCATTTTTATTCCTGAGTTAAACATATCATTTTAAAAAAAAAAACATCTGATTCATTTTAGCTGTCTTTACAGGTTTAAATGATTGCAATTTCTGATGGCGTTACAAAGGGTTAGAACCAAAAAAGAATAGAGAGAGTTTTTTTCTGCTCAGATTCACTGTCCTCCCCTTTTGTCGATTATGGGTTTTTTCATCCAAAAGCCGTATAGATTTAAGTATATGAAATTTATGAAATTTTATTTAGACTTAAACAATTTTTTTAATAGTTAAGTTCCCTTGTGGGTTTCCTGCTCATAAAAAAATAGAAGGTAAGAAGGTTGCAGATCGTTTAGACAAAAACAGTCTTTTTAAGTTAAGATAGAGTTTAAGGGAAAATTGCATATAGTAAATCTGAAATAAAATCTGTTATTAAGAGCATAGGGTGAGTAGAAAAAATTAAAGCAAGAATTAAGAAGGCATGGTATGGAGCATTAAAAGTGAATACAGTACTAGCTAAACATGAAATGATAGAGTATTTATAAGATTTTTAAGACGAACGGGATTATTTGCAAGAATATAAAATAGGTCAGTTAGATACTCTGGCCCACACTCCAGCACAGTAGATGGCGATAATGCATCTAAACGTTTGATGCCACCCGCCTAAAAATGTCAACAAGAAGAAGAAGAAGAATAAGACTTGATCCGCGATGGAGGGGAAGGAAGCAGGTCCAGGTCTGGTAAACTGCCAGACTGAGCGTGAGCAGGGCTTTCCACGTGGGTACTTGAGGAAGGGGTTAACACCAGAGTGAGGTTTCTCAAGATCCTTGCAAAACCACCAAGTTAGGTCAACGGACTGGCGTTAAATACAGGTCTGAGCCCAGCTTAAAAAGCTTGCAGGTCATCAGGGAATAATCAACTGCAGGTGTGTAGAGCAGTATTGAGGAGAAAGCCACGCCCATGGGTGTTAGCCAGCAGAGCAGGGGTGGATCTCACCTGCAGTGAGGAGGGAAAAAACAGGGAAGGGAAGAGGTGGAGAAGAAACGCCCCACAGCAACCAGATCCTGCCGGTAAGCATAGCAGGCCGGCTAAATTTAACATCAGGTAAAGTACATAAATTAGACTTGTATGTAATGTTCGTCTATCTTTATATTAGCGCACATTATTCAAGCTGCGTTGAGCGTGACAGAATGACGAATAGCTGGACGCAACACGCAATAAGTGTGTTCTGTGATGTGTTACCGGCACCAGATCTAAGGGAATCTGGGCCAGCAGCAAGCGCCAAACAGGCTGAAGAGCACTGTCAGCTAATACACCGTGAATCAGAGAGGAGACAGTGATTAGCATGTTGCCCAGGCCAGAGCTTGTATATTCTGAGCTGTGCATGCCCAGAGCTGGAAACTACATCCTCCCTGGCAGATCCACAGTGGCACGAGAGTGCCCTCTACTGGACTTATAAAAATTGCATATACACAATATAACCAAAAAAAGGGGTATTATTTCAACTAAGTTTTTCATGTAGCCATTTCTCAACTCTCCACAGATACATCCATGTCTTGAACTAGCTAGCAGCGTTGCTAAAGCTGCAAAACACTGTAATGCTGCAGCACAGTTTGTCATTGAGACCATCAAGTGACTGTAATAACAGATTATTTCTTTCTTTCTCAACCACAGAATCAATGGAGTGAAATATGGGAGCCTTAAATATACATATTTTCTTCCCGATGCAGAATTGAAAACCAAAGTGCAGATCACGGGCTGAGGTAGAATTTTGACACAATTTTCCTCAATTTTATCAGGGTGTGTGTCTTGTATTTAGTTTTGTTATTTCATTGCCTTTTGCTGTTTGGTCATATGACAGTGGTGTATAACTAAACATATTGTGAACCAAACATTGTATTGAATGAATTTAAATTATGTACTCATAGTATCAAGTATGCTCAGAATTATGTGTATTTGAAACCACTATATTTTGAACTACTTTCATGTCAACACATTTTGTTTTATTGGAGGAATCCATGGCACAACAGTTACTGCCCTGTTTTGGTTGTTTTTGGCTGTTCTGCTTGCAGGGTATGAAGAGAGGCCTTCTGTAGGTCCTGGTATCTGGCTTGATTGCTGCCTGCTTAAGAACTGCCACACATGCTGCTGCAGCCCTTTCTCTCTTCCTCCTGAGATCACTTGTTTGCTTTGTCTCTTATGTTTAAGTTGTGTTAGATTTGCTTAGTTTTGTTATTGATTGGAGATTTGGGTTAAGCTGTAATTTGGATTTCTAGGTTAAATTTACATTAATAAACTTTATTTTTGTTCAAGCAAAAATCCTTGTGTGGTCTACTTTTATGTTTACCCACCATAAGAGCTTGGTACACATTACAGCTATTGCAGAATCAGGAATAATCTTTTTTCTGTCAATAACACACAACCGTTTAAATTTGAATACATGGGTCCTGTTTGTTCTCAAGAGCTGCAGTGTCTTAGAGCTGAAGCAGCATATGTTGACCTTCCACGGGTTGTGGTAGAGTGTGTACAATAGAGGCTGACATTTTTTCGGGAATCCCGCGGGACGGGAGACAGCATTAGTAAAGATCACGTGATTGGGACGGTACAGGATAAAAAAAGAACGGGAGCAGACGGGAGCGGGAGCTAACCAATAGGAGGGAAAATAAACTAGGATCAATTGTCTTTGGAAATGTAAAACTGAGACTTTGTTATAAATTTTAAGAAAAAACAACTTGGCTCGACGCCGCCATTGTGTAGTTTTTTCCAAGAAGCCTATACTATAATGCGAGTCAAACGAACTACACGACCCACAAGCCAACAGTGCTTCTGATCAACGTTTTCCACCTGCGATCAGAATGGAGGGAGCAAACGCAGGTGGAGAACTGGACGTGGTGAAATTGGATTTGCAACGTAAAGTCAGAAGTAAGGACTTATCTATTAAACTGTAGAGCTGACAGGAAAGTCGCAAATATTACCGAACTTCAGGAGAGTTGAATGTAGCGGTGTTAACACGCAGTATGCTGCTTGTAAAACGTGTTTAGTCGTAATCAAGTACACCAGTGATTAAGGCAAATTCTGGATTGAATCAGTCCTGCATCTATTCAATCGTCATACCAAAAGTACCATCACGCGTCAAGTCTCATCTGAGCAACAAAATTGCTCGCATGTGCACTAAAGATTTAAGAGGTTTTGCCACAGTAGAGGGGAAAGGTACGGAGCAAGCGAGGGGACATGGGGGAATTTATTTTTCTTTCGCGTCCCCACGCAATACTTTTGCGTTTGCTCGCAAAGGTTGTTAATCGCCTTGAGAAAGCTGTGCATTTTGGAACAGCTGCACAGATGACAAACTGCTCACAAAACAAACAGCACTGATATGGCAATGAAATGGTTTATTTGTCATATGCAGGTTAAGATGTAGTCAACAATGCGATTAAATGCTTAGGATCAGAAGAACCGTTCAAATCCAGATAAAAACAAAAGCACTAATGGCGTGCAAAAAAAAGTACACATCATGCAGCAGCAATAAGCAAATAAAGTGTCACAGATGTGGTTTCGTGCAGTATTATTGTCCAGAGTTCAGTAGTTTGACAGCTTGTGGATAATAACTGTCTTTAAGTCTGATTGAAGATCATTTTATTAAAGGCCGATTTCAAAATAAAACTCAATAAATCTCAAAAACGGGTGTAGTGTTTGTTCCATTTTTGCAGTTATCTGGTTTGGAAACTATCCCACAAAGTATTGCGAGATAACGCAAAAAGTATTGCGTGAGAACGCAAAAAGTATTGCAAGATAACGCAAAAAGTATTGCATGGGGACGCAAAAGAAAAAAAATTCCCCCATGTCCCCTCGCGGGCTCCGTAGAAAGGCTTCATCAAGGGAAGATATTAAATAAATACGTTGTTAAATAGAAAAAAAATTGAATGTACCATTAAATGTACAATTTATTTTAATACATCATTAAATATTAGGTGTACCACTAATTACGTCATGTCATCTTTAAAATTATACTTAATTATTCAGTGGCACATTTAATTGCATAATAGTCCATTTCATGATATATTGGTGCATTTATTGTTTCTAACGATATATTAAATAAATAAATAAATGGTACCTTTAATTTAATGGCACATTTAATGTTACATTTCTTTCATGTTACATTTACTTCACTTATGGGACATTCACAACATTTATTTATTTAATGATGATTTTATTGTATTAATTTTGTCCAGTTTGACCCTCCATCTTGATGCCTGTATAAGAGGTCATGTCAGAATTTAAATCAGGTGTGTTGGAGCAGACACACATCTAAAACTTGCAGGGAAGGGGTCCCTGAGGACCAGGGCTGTGAACCATTCAGGTACAGTTTCTAAATTATGAAGCTAATGCCTTTTTGCCCTTTTGTTCACCAAGTACAGTTCTCTTGCTAGCTGCATTTTTCTTTCGTTTCAGCAATTTGAAACATAAAAGTAATGTCATTGTTCAAAGGAAACAATCACTTAATAAATGAGTAAAATACAACTATGTACATTTTGTTTATTCCGCTAAGATAGGCATGGTCTGTTTCCTTGTTTGATATTTTATTATTTCTTCATTATTATTCTTTTTACTTTAACTGGCCTTTACGACAGCTAAAAACAGGGACCTAACTGGTCCTTCAAACAAAGAAATTGCCAAGAGACTAACTGAAGAAAACAAAAATGGGAGTGGCACAGGAGTGGGAGTCGTTCTAAACGGGAGCGGGATGGCAGTGGGAGTCAATTTACCAGGAGTGGGATGGGACAGGAGAGAAAATCCACTCCCGTGTCAACCTCTACTTCACAGCAGTGTGGGTGACCAGCAGGATCTGAAATGGTCCTCTCCAGCGCCTGGACTTCCAGTGTTTCCTCCTAAACTCTCTGACCAGAACCCAGTCACCTGGCACCAAAGAATGGAGGGGAGATGTGGCTGTCTCAGGTAGTGTCGCTTTCACCGTCTGTGAAACTTGAGAAAGCACAGTGGACAGGTTTTGACAGTAAGACAACATCTTATCTTCACACAAAGATGTGAAGGGCAGTGGTCTCGGCAATGTTCCCATGCCCAAATTTGGAGGTCTGCCAAACAGCTCCTCAAAAGGACTGAGGTTTACTCGTGCTCTTTGCCTCATTCTCATATAAGTGAGCACAATAGGCAGGGCCTTTGTCCAAGGTAAGGCAGTTTCTTCACAACACTTGGCTAATTTTAATTTCAAAGTCCCATTGTCACGTTCTACTGCGTCCCATTGTCACTTTGAAGGAATGCCCCATCGGGGAATTATTTCTGTTAAAAGGGCTTTGGTGACTGTGTGGCTGTCTGCGTTTTTGCTTGGAAACGTTTCAATCCATTTGCTAAACATGTCAACAACAACCAACACATACTTTTTCCCTTCAGATGGAGTGAGTTCAATGAAGTCCATCATAAGATGTTCAAATGGCCTATCTGGCTGTGGATGTGCAGCTTGAGTCATCTGTGGTGTTTTGCCTGAATTGTATGCTGCACAGATCATACAAAATTTAAAGAACTTATGAGCATAAATACAGAAACCTTTTGTGAACCACTGAGATGTTAAAGCAGCTATTATTCCCTCTTTTGAACAATGATCCAAACCATGTGTGAGCTTTGCATAATGTGGAAAGAAGTGTTTGGGAAGACATGGTTTATCGGTCGGGCCCAACCAAACACCATCAGTGCATATAGCTCCTGCAGAAGCCCACAGGCGTCTCCCCCACAGAAGCAAAGCTCTATAGCGCTTTCAGGTCATACAGAGGTGGGGGGGTATCCTTGTGTGTGTGCAAAGCGGTGAAAAGAGGAGCAGAAGAAGCTGCTAGTCTCGCTGCTAAATCCGCTCTGCTGTTCCCCTGTGAAAACAACATCTGTCGAAGATGTATGTGCTGCGCATTTACACACAGAGATGGCTTTTGGTAAAAGAATTGCTCCGAGCAGGTTAGAAACCTGAACATGGTTCGAAATGGGTTTTCCATCGCTTTTAAGAAACTTTCTGTGTTTCCACAATGCCCCGAAATCATGGACTATACCAAATCCGTACCTCGAGTCTGTGTAAATGTTTACAGTTTGATTTTCGACTAATTTGCAAGCTTCAGTCAGGGCCACAAGCTCAGCAGCCTGGGCAGAAAAGTGTTTTGGCAGTGAGCCTGAAACAAGAGTTTCATGGGAAGAACACACTGCAAAACCCACCTGATTCCTACCAGTATCAGGGTTTCGAAAAGCCGAACCATCAACAAATAAAATCATCTCTGGATTCTTCAGAGGTATCTCAGAAAGGTCAGGCCGGGGTGTACAAACTTCCTCCAACACTGAAACACAGTTATGAGGCTCCCCATCTTCTGGCATGTTGCTGGATTGAGCACAGTACACCTTTTAACAGTTATATCTGGCATGTCCAGAAGAATCGATGTGTATCTCAGCCAGCAAGCAGCAGAAAGGTGTGATGTTTTCTGTTCAAGCAGAACAAGAGCAACAATGTCTCTAGAAGCCAACACAGCTTTTTCTGCAGCTGGCACAGCACGAAGGCAGTTAGGTAGTCCCATAGCCACGGAAAAATAAGCAACAGGTCGCAGGTTATCTCCATGATATTGGAGGAGAACTGATGTCATGCACCCATGCTTTTCATCAACAGCCTGGAAAAAAAGGTTTGTTAGGATTCGGTAATCCTAAAGTAGGAGCCTTCTGCAAAGCCAGCTTAAGTTGTATGAAAGCTGCTTCTGCTTCAGGTGTCCAAACAATATTGTCCTGAGATTGAAGACCTTTACCATGCATGAGAGCACCCCACGGGGCTTCCATACAGGAATAATTAGGAATAAAATTCCTGCAGTATGAAGTCATGCCCAAAATGACATCAACTGTTTTTTTGTAACAGGTTTTGGAATGTTTTGCACTGCATTCACACGCTTTGAGGAAAGAGTTTTACCTTCAGCAGAAATAACATGACCTAAAAAGGTTACTTGTAGCTGGACAAGCTGAAGTTTAGAAAGAGAGGCCTTGTGGCCCTCTGAATGCAAATGTTTCAACAGTGTGACAATGTCCTTCTCACATTGCTCCTTAGTAGGACAACAAAGCAGAAGATCATCAACATACTGCAATAAAGCAGAGCCTGAGGTCAACTCCAATGACTCAAGACTAGCTTTCAATGCAGCATTATATATAGTCAGACTTTCACAATAACCTTGATACAGATGAGTGAAAGTCTAAGGTTTTCCTTCAAACTCAAAAGCAAACCAAAATTAGCTCTGCTTATCAACAGGTACACTAAAAAATTTGAAAGATCAACAACAGAAAAAAACTTTGCATCTGGAGGAACTTGTGACAAAATAGTGTGCAGGTTTGGAACTGTAGGAGCTCTGGCTTGTACTGAAGCATTTACAGCTTGTAAATCTTGCACAAACCTCCATTCAACAGTTTCTCCTTTACTCCTGATCTTTTTAACAGGAAAAAGAGGAGTTCTTACAGGAGAACTTTCACAAGGAACAATAATTTCTTCTTTCAAAAACAGGTTTGATTCCTGCAATGGCTTCTGGTTTGAGTGGGTATTGTTTCACACACGGTCTGTAGTTTGACTTCGGAGTCACAACAGCAGGTTCACAACCTTTTATGAGTCCCACATCATATTTACCTTTTGCCCACAGACCAGGAGGCACCTGGACCAACAATGGATGTGAAGTGGCGTCAATTTTAACAAATGAGCCATTTTGGGAGAAAAGATCATTTTCTGGGATCAACTGAACAGTTCTTTGGCAGTGCAGTGTGCTAAGAAAAGGTCTTTTAAATGCAGAAAGTCTCTTAGAAAACATAAGATTAGAATTTGTTGGTACCACAGTCCAATCAGATACTTTTCCACACTGCAACACAAAATAATTCACATCTGTCCACTTTTGTGTTACAGATTTTGCCAAAGCGATGTGTGGGACAGTGTCTCTTGTTTTGAATAACTGCAGCTCGTGTGAGTTCAGACAAACAGCGAGCGCGGCTGTATTAGCATTCCAATACAGCATCGACGTGGTTAGTTTCTCACAAGAAATGCGAAACCAAGCTTTCTCATATTCTTTGTCAGAACCCAATGACATATGAGCAATACAGTTTAAATCAACAGCTTGCATAAAATCACAGGAGGGATTAGATGGGCTAGATGCAGTTCTTTGTCAGATGCTTCTTTTTTACTCTGCTGCCGTTCTTCAAACATGAGTTGAGTATGTTTGGCATGTCTGCGAACATCAGCAAGGCGAGGATGATCAGCCCAGCTCACATATGCCCCCTTAAGATGTTGTGCTAAAAGTGGAAGCATTCCTTTTATGACCGCATCACAAACAAGGGTCTCCCAGACCCCTGCTTCTGTACCCACATCTGTGGGTGTTTCTATTCCACTGTACTTGGTCACTGCTTCGATCACTCTGATGATGTAATCGCTAGTGTCTTCATCACCTTTCTGCTTGCAGCCATAGATGTTAGTCATATTGATCTTTCGGGGAAACTCTGTCTTTATGGCAACCGCCAGGACATCAACGGCATTCCTGTACTCCACATTTGAATCATTATCCCAATCCACACGTAGGCTTGGAACAGGGAGCTTGTTATGGATTTTTGCAATGTCAGACGCAGTTATTTTACGTGTCAGGATTCTGCGTATTTCAGCACCAGTAGGACGATATTCCTTGCAAAAATCAGAGAAATTGGTGGAAAAAACTTCACCTGACTGAGATAGGTCAGGGAGAAGTTTTGCACACTCCTCGATGTCATGAGAAGTGCAGGGCCGGAAAACCAGGTTAGGTCCATTTGGACCCATTACTTCCACCATAGGTGCAGTGATGTGTCCCTGAGCCTGTCCCTTCAGTCTGGTATGAGAAGACGGAGGGCTGGAACTTGGACCTGGCCATGAATCAGAAGGATCAGGAGGAGGTAATCCCTTAGAAGTGAACTGCTGTCCCATACTTGACAGCCTTGCCACACCCTTTACTCACTGGTAAATGGGGGAATATTCCTTTAAAACCTGCCGACGTCTCCACAAGAGTTTATAGCTTTCTGGCACCCTAATCGCCTTCCCCCTAACTTACTGGTTAGGGGAGCCTCACTCAACCGTACAGGGAGGGGTCTCTACTGCTGAATAACTGTTCACCCATGCGCAGCGTGGCATCAACCACGCCAGCGAGGTCCGTACACCTCGCTCCTATTCCAAGGAGGGAAAAATCCCAGATCCCCTTTGTCACCAGTAGAAAACTATTAGTTTTAACCTTTTAGTTAAAATTTAAGAAGTCATTATTATTATTTAGCCTTTTATTATTTTCTCTATTTTTGCAATTTAATTTATAGGCCTTTGGTTATAATTTGTTTTGTTTTCCTAATATAATCTAATGATAATAATGAATTGTGCTGATTCAAGATCTCACCATCTCTGGGAAAAAATCAGGTTCTATCTGGATTCCAGTGCTGAGTCTCCCAGGAACCTCGACGCAGAAGTCCTCCGTCACTGTAACACTAAGCGGGGTAAAGGCAAGGAATCTCTTTCAAGGCTGGCGCCTGGCACTTCTTCGTCGATGTCCCCAGAGTAAATCAGTCAAGGAATCCTGGTCGTGACGCCAAATTGTTGTAGAAAAATTCGCATCCAGAGACTGATGATTGTCACTCAGAATCAGCTTTATTTTAATCTTGCAAGAGAGAAGGATTTTACAGCATTGGAGATGTGCTCAGTAGTGCTGCCAAATCGTTCTAACCAGACAAAGCAAAAGTTCTCCTATAAGCTACAACAGTTTTCAAGGTGACTCTCATGAGACCTGTTTTCCCAGACATAATCTTAACAGTGTGTTATACATATTATCTCACACAGCTGCAAGTAGATGGCTGAGAAACCATTACTCTAAGACTAAACACAGAAGAATGGAACAACACAGAGGGGTTCTAATACTTTTGTCAGTTCCTGTAGAGTATCAAGGAGCAAATCAAGCAAGGCACTAAAATTTATATAACAGAGTAAAAAATTGCCAGAGCAGTTTCAGACAGGAGGAGATGCCCTCGTAAAAAAGAACACTCCATTGTCTCTAACTAGGGAGTTGTTTTTGCAGAAGTTGTTTCTTATCTAGCTTTGTAATGTATAAAGGGGCACTGAAGACTGCCTTCAGCGCTCAGTCACTGAACTGTGCTTTTGCCTTTCAAATGCTGTGAGCCTTTAAAATAAACACTCTGAAGACTAGTCTTGGGAGAAATTGATTTATTGAAGCAGTATCTCACTCTACAAATAATAGATTTCCACAACAAAGGTTTTCTATCTAAGGACACCCAGCAGATTGCATCGAGTTGGTGACTTGCAGCATTCACTCCTGGATGAGCATGTAATTTTCCATGTTTTGTGTTATTTTCTCTTCAAACAAAGAGTTCATTTTTGGTACTTCTCTGTAGAAACAGTTTTTTGTTTGTCTTTTTAAATAAAATGTATATCTTTCTTTGTTAGAACTTTGTTAGAACTCTGGGCACAGCACTGGTGGTGCAGGGGTTATGTCTATAAAATGCCTGCTTATAATGTTAAGAAATATTTTTTTTCTTTCCAGGTACAATGAAGAGAAATATAACATCTCACGACCACCATTAACAAAAAGGTGTTCAGAAGAGGGAGATGCAAACCGAAACAGAGAATAAAGGAGAGCATGTATACAGGTTAAGTCCTTCACCAGTTTTTGAGATTCTGCATAACTGAAAATTGTGACAGTGTAACGCAAAAGTGACAGTGATGGAGGAGATCCCCAAGATTCTGCATGGGGTAAATTTCAAGATAGGTCACAGTATGGCAGTCACAAGTTACAAGTTCCCTTTTTCCTGATCTGTTAGTTTTATCTATTAGCATTAAATTACTACATTTGAATAACATTTTTATTTTTAAGTTATGTAGATGTGATCAAGATATACTGTAAGTATAGTTATTTATAATGTCATATCTTAACCAACAGACAAAAAGATTAATTACCAACAAGGACACAGCAGTGTAGTTGGGCCATCAGTATTTTACCACAATGTATTTTATGTACTCTCAAGAATGACAAATAAATGTATAAAACAATTGAAAACAAACGTTTGTTTGTTCTCTTTAAGACATCTACAAATCCATAGGTGATCCAGTCCAACAACTGCTTCCAGTCTTCCCAAAGACTGACACAGGGAACAGGCAAAGAAAATTCAAGGCCTTGTGGTACACAAACCATACATGGATTGAGTATTCACTAAGCAAGGATGCAGTTTACTGTTATGCCTGCAGACATTTTGGTCTTCCAAATCCAGAATAAGTTTTCATTTTCAATAAGGGCCACATAAATTGGAAAAAGGCTATGTTTAAAGATGGAAGATTTGCTTCACATGCCAAGTCTGATGATCCGTTAGTGCTATGTTAGCTTGGAAGCAGTTTGAGAAACAGGATAATTATAAAGAATCTTTGACATCATTATCTCAGGTGCACAGAAACCAAATACAAAAAAACTGTTACTAAATCAAAAGCATAGCCGAATTTTTACCTTTAACTGCAACACAGAATGTAGCACAAAGAGGATATGGAAAGACACCTAATTCCAGGAACAAAGGAAATGTTTTTGCTATATTAAAACTTCTTGGAATGCATAACCCAACTGTCAAAAAGAAACTGAAAACTGGAAATGCGAAATGCGAAATGCAAGCCATCAAATACAAAATGGAATGCTGGACACTTTAGCGGAAAGGGTGCGTCAGTGAGGTAAAAGAAAGTAATTTTTTTACACTTAAGGGAGATGAAACCAAAGTTTTAAAAAAGAAAGAACAAATGTCTTTTGTTCTCAGGTATTACTACAGGGGAGCTGTAAAAGAGAGGTTTTTGCACTTTGAATCTACTTAGGACTTCAATCCTGCAGGGTTGGCAAACACAATAATACAAATTGTTAAAAAGGATGGCCTGGAATATATGGAAAATTTAGTAGGACGAGCTTATGATGGGGCATCTGTAATGAAAGAAAGTTCAGGCTCGTATTACGGAGGTCAAAAAGCAGTGTTACACACAGTGCTTTATAGTTGTCTCAGAAGTAAAGTGCTTCTTTTCTGTTGTGCAAAGGTTGTTCACCTTTATGTCTGAGTCCTATGTTCATACCAAATGGGTCAGTAGGCAAAAAGAAATGTGTGATGGTGCACCAAAAGAGCTCCAAAGGTTGAGTGAGACACGATGGGCCTGTCAATATAAAGTCTGTAAATCTATTCTTAAAGGCCTGTCTGCAATTGTTGGGGTCCAAGGAGAATTTGTGAAAGAAAGAAGTGGTGAGGATTTATGTTGTGTATTATGGGTCAATATAATGGGGAAATGGCACCTCTCTCTCTGTGTGGTCAGTTATATAGTGGATGTAGTAATCGCCAGTCCATGATGGTCACATGAGAGGTAAATCTCCTTTTGCAGCACAGAGTGTAGATAAGCCTGCTTTACTAACTTATATAAACGGTGCGTAATAAGCACTGACTGGGCAAGTGTCCTACATCAGTTTCTGTACTTTCAGGCTGCATGTTAATGTAAGCAGAAGGCTACTGTCTTGCTCTGTTGTAGTGTGCTGTATGAGAGCTACAGGGGTTGGACAATGAAACTGAAACACCTGGTTTTAGACCACAATAATTTATTAGTATGGTGTAGGGCTTCCTTTTGCGGCCAATACAGCGTCAATTCGTCTTGGGAATGACATATACAAGTCCTGCACAGTGGTCAGAGGGATTTGAAGCCATTCTTCTTGCAGGATAGTGGCCAGGTCACTACGTGATACTGGTGGAGGAAAACGTTTCCTGACTCGCTCCTCCAAAACACCCCAAAGTGGCTCAATAATATTTAGATCTGGTGACTGTTCAGGCCATGGGAGATGTTCAACTTCACTTTCATGTTCATCAAACCAATCTTTCACCAGTCTTGCTGTGTGTATTGGTGCATTGTCATCCTGATACACGGCACCGCCTTCAGGATACAATGTTTGAACCATTGGATGCACATGGTCCTCAAGAATGGTTCGGTAGTCCTTGGCAGTGACGCGCCCATCTAGCACAAGTATTGGGCCAAGGGAATGCCATGATATGGCAGCCCAAACCATCACTGATCCACCCCCATGCTTCACTCTGGGCATGTAACAGTCTGGGTGGTACGCTTCTTTGGGGCTTCTCCACACCGTAACTCTCCCGGATGTGGGGAAAACAGTAAAGGTGGACTCATCAGAGAACAATACATGTTTCACATTGTCAACAGCCAAAGATTTGCGCTCCTTGCACCATTGAAACCGACGTTTGGCATTGGCATGAGTGACCAAAGGTTTGGCTATAGCAGCCCGGCCGTGTATATTGACCCTGTGGAGCTCCCGACGGACAGTTCTGGTGGAAACAGGAGAGTTGAGATGCACATTTAATTCTGCCGTGATTTGGGCAGCCGTGGTTTTATGTTTTTTGGATACAATCCGGGTTAGCACCCGAACATCCCTTTCAGACAGCTTCCTCTTGCATCCACAGTTAATCCTGTTGGATGTGGTTCGTCCTTCTTGGTGGTATGCTGACATTACCCTGGATACCGTGGCTCTTGATACATCACAAAGACTTGCTGTCTTGGTCACAGATGCGCCAGCAAGACGTGCACCAACAATTTGTCCTCTTTTGAACTCTGGTATGTCACCCATAATGTTGTGTGCATTTCAATATTTTGAGCAAAACTGTGCTCTTACCCTGCTAATTGAACCTTCACACTCTGCTCTTACTGGTGCAATGTGCAATCAATGAAGACTGGCTACCAGGCTGGTCCAATTTAGCCATGAAACCTCCCACACTAAAATGACAGGTGTTTCAGTTTCATTGTCCAACCCCTGTACATGTGATGTGAATTTGCACTGATTCGTGACTTTTACATTTCCACACAGGCTCATTATTTATGTTATTGAGTTATTTTGTGCTGTATTAAGTTATATAGCGCTGGTTATAGTTTTTTTTCCCCATTTATTAAAGATTCAAAAGTGATAACAAGGCATATTTCACAAAGCAGAGTAAGAACAATTTTAACTGAGCAGAGTATGTATAACAGAAAAACAAAAACAAACAAAGACAAAATTAACAATTTCAGAACATAGAGAATGTCATAAATACAAGAGGACTTTCATGTTTTAAATTAAATTGCTAATATATTGCATTATTGCTTGAGATTTTGGGTTGTTACAGCGGTTTAATACTTCTTTAAATAAAAGTATCTCACTTATTAAAATGTTGAAAGAGGGTGGGATTTTTAAAAAACGGAGCCATCATAGTTTTAGGGATTTTTTTCCCCCACATGCAGAGAATTAATCATAAAGATTTAAAGAAGTTTATTTGCACAATGAAGTCTAACTCTGATCTGGAACCGCCAACTGCACAGAAGAAGGGAAACAGGTGAGTAGATATTGGGACGAGGAAAATGTGAATTAATGGTTAAATTTAGTTCTGTCTTACTATAGGTAAGAAAATGAACTGCCAGGGGGAATGGAGCGGTGTAGTCTAGGAGCTCAGTAGGGGAAGGTCCTCTTGACTTCTGCTAGAGGTAGGAGAGCCTTGGTCCTCTCACCATAAACGATAGGCAGGGAGTTAGATAGGAACACAGGTGAAGAAGGCTTGCTGGAGGGCACGTGGAGAGTGAGGCAAGGTTCGTTGATTACTTGGGCCGGATAGTCGTCGAGCCAGGAAGCTGCCAGCTAGGATGTGTCCAGGGAGAAAACTAGATGCTTGAGTCAACCAGGTTACTCAAGAAATACTAAGAGTCCTCTTGATCAAAGCGAAGGCTGGACTGTGCCGTCTGGACCTGAGAAAGAGCACACAAAAGGTAAGTCGAGGCACAAAAGAAACTATAGGCAAAGCTTAGGAATCTTGGCTTGAGTCTGTACCACTGAATGCTAATACTCAGACACTGAAGTTAGTGATGTTACCTCTAACACCGAGGCTTCAAAGCACGCTTCAAACTCGACAGGGTAGTTATGGTGAAGCAGTGGGCCGGAGCTTGCTTCATGTGATGTCTCCGATCACGTGTGAATCACTTCACTGCTTCCTTCAGACCGAGTCAGCTGACTGCTTCGAGTTGACTGGCGGAGTTTCAAACATCTGGCGCAATTCAGTGTATTTAAGATGGCTCAAGCCCCAGTTCACATCCTCGTTCTACACGTATTATACGTTACAAACAGCTCTCGTTTTTGGATATTCTGAGTTTTGGTGGATTTTTCTGTCATGGAGCAACCATCTAGGAAGCGTTCCCAAGTGTGGGAATATTTCGATTTGGTGCCACCTAATAAGGTAATGTACATTCGAAGTGTTTATTAGAAAGCCTATAGCCTATACTATGCAGTAGTGTTGGTATCATGGGTTAGGGTATCATGGTATCATGTTACGCAAGAGGTGTGGTAACGGGTTATCTTGATTTTACAGGTGCAGTGTTTGCTTTGCCCGCAGCTGCTGACGTAAAATGATAATAATACGTCATCAATGCTGAGGCATTATAGAGCCAAACACGAGAACACCAATCAAGGTCAGCATAACATAGATATACATGCAGAATTAGAAAGAATGGCAGTTAAATGTTTGTAAGTTAAATTGAAGTTACTTGTCTTTATTCATTATTTTCTTTCTTTATTTTTTTTAGGATCCAGGAAGCAAGAGCTTGATGAAGCTCTTGTGGACTTCATAGTGAAGGACTCCCAGCCTTTCTCTGTATCCAAACCTAAACCACCCAGCCAAACAGTTCCTTGCCACACCAGCCTCCTCTGTTCCCTGTGAAAGAGTATTTTCCAAAGCTGGAGAAATTGTCTCAAAAAAAGAAACCGTTTGAGCCCTTCTACTGTGCAGAAATTACTTTTCTTGAATAAAAACACCTGAAGTAACACAAGCACCCTCTTTATTACACCAAGCACAATGTCCAAAAGCACTCAGTACACCAAGCACACTCCCAAAGAAAATATCAGAATCAGCTTTATTGCCAGGTTCGTACATACAACAAACAAGGAATTTGACTCCGGTACACTGCTCTCTGGGTTTGTTTTTTTGTTTTTGTTTTGTTTTTGCGTTATCAGATATATTCTGCATATATCTTTATGTCCTTAAATACATATATACAATATACACATACACAAGGTGGAATTGCGACTTTGGTACTTGTTGTGTCTACCACTAGGTGGTGTACAAGGGGAGAGTAGAGAGTAGAGAGAAGAAGAGGGAAGACGGAGGAATGTAATGATGTTACTGTGCTGCTCAGTGAGTTATTAATAAACGCTGTTAAGAGTTCTTTGTCTGCTTGAGCTTCTACCTCGTCCTACCTACCAAACTTAACAATTGGCGACTATGACGTCTGTACCCATGCCTGCACCGTTCCTGCCCTGCAGTGGAGAACCTACGGTTCCATTTTCCACAAGGAGAAAGATGTTCGAGAACTACTTAACGGCTATTCATGCTACTGGAAATTCCTGGTCCGATGCTAGACGCCGTGCTCTACTAATTCATGCACTTGGCTTCGAGGGACAACGGTTATTTTACACCTTGCCTAACGCCGGCACTTCATATAATGAGGCGATGACGGCGTTGGAACTACATTTTGCTTTGAAGGTGAACGTTGTTGGGGCAAGACACCAATTCCGACAGAGAACGCAAATGGTGGATGACACTGTGCCTCAATACATGGCTGCTTTACGTGAGTTGGCTATCACATGTGCTTATGGAACAATGGAAGATGAGATGCTACGGGATCAGCTTAGTGAGAAGGCTTATGCACCGGAGGTGTGAGACAGACTTTTATTGGAAAGTTCGCTTACGTTGGAAACCGCTATCACGCTGGCGTGTCAAGTGGAACATGCCATTCAGTCGTCCAAACTTCTCAGTGGAGCTACTGCTGTTCACATGGTTGTCCAGCGCGGACTTACTCAACGCAAGTATAGAAACCAGCAACCCTTTTCTAAAAATAGCCACACACACAGCGCACAGCGCAGCAGACAGCGCGAGCCTGTTATCGCTGTGGATCGACAAATCACCTGGCAAATGCACGAGACTGCCCTGCAGCCGCAGCAAAATGCAACAGCTGTGGTAAGAGTGGACATTTTTCTAAAGTTTGTCGCTCAGCTAAACAAGTTAAAGAGGTAATGCCTGAAGTGGTTGTGCTCATGATGACCGAAAGGACATTAACACTACTGATAGACTGCTTTGCAAAGTGAACATTAAAGCTAGATTCTACTGACTGTGAACTACTGATTGATACAGAATCATCAGTTTCTATCATACCAGAGACTCTGTACAACAGACATTTTCCTGAGAGTCGTCTAAATGCACCTCATGTGAAATTAGTCACTTACTTGAAAGAGGACATTCCTGTAATAGGATGTTTGGAAGCCACAGTTACCCATGACAACAACACTGCTCCTGCTTCTTTGTATGTGGTTCAAGGAGGATCTGCATTACTCGGAATGGATCTAACAAAAGCACTGAAATGGACAATTAGCTACGATTCAATCCATGTTCCACCTCCTGAACATGCTGCTTCTGCTGCACCTGTGTTGCTAACAAAAACAGACTCTGCTTCTATTGGCTGTGTTGCTGGGTTTGTGCACAAAGTTAAAGTACGTGAGGATGCAGTCCCAGCTCAGCAAAAACTCCGACGTCTTCTATTTGCAGTACGAGAAGCTGTGTCAGAGGAGCTGGATCTGCTTCTGAAGGAGGGTATTATCGAACAAATTGATGCTTCTCCCTGGATTTCTCCTATTTTGGTAACTACAAGAACAGTAGGCAGACCAAGACTATGTGTTGATAAATAAATAAAGCGATTGTTGCCGACAGTCACCCTTTGCCCCATATGGATGAGCTTTTCAGTGAGCTCAGGGGTGCCTGTGTTTTCTCCACCATAGATCTGGCATCTGCATACCATCAACTTCTACTACATGAGAAATAGTCGGGACCTCACGGCTTTTATTACACACAAAGGACTTTTCCGCTACTGCTGTGTTCCCTACGGGTTGGCCTCTGCTCCATCTGCATTCCAAAAAATGATGGAAACTATGCTTACAGGGCTACCTTGTGTGCACAATTACTTGGATGATGTAATTGTTGCAGGATCTTCTCTAGAGGAACATTGCAGGTTTACTGGTGGTTCCTAGAGTCTCTAGAAGTAGAATGGGAGGCAGATCCTTTAGTTATCAGGCTCCTCTCCTGTGGAACCAGCTCCCAGTCTTAGTCTGTGAGGCGGACACCCTGTCTACTTTTAAGGCTAGGCTTAAAACTTTCCTTTTTGATAAAGCTTATAGTTAGAGTGGCTTAGGTTATCCTGAGCTATCTTCCTTATTTTACCTCCGTCTTCTTCTCCCCTTGTTGGATGGAGTAAGGGGGAGTCAGGTTTAGCCTAAACCGGCTCAGTTATGGTTGAGGTGCAAACACACCCTCCATTTCTGCTACCTGTATGACCCCCTCTCTTTTCCAATGGTTATAATCAGTCTGACAGAGAGAGGTATCCCAATCGTTGTGGTTTTTAGTATAACAATGACCATCAGTGGGCTCTAGATGGACAAACTGTCTACTTTTAAGGCTAGGCTTAAAACTTTCCTTTTTGATAAAACTTAGAGTGGCTTAGGTTATCCTGAGCTATCTCTGTAGTTATGCTGCTATAGGTATAGGCTTCTGAAGGACATAATGACCACTTTCACCCTCTTCGCTACATTCTCACACTATTCTTCAATTTTGTATTATTTGCTGTTATTTCAGCTTTTAACTTTATGTTCCCTCTCTTTTCTCTTCCTAGAAGCTACACCTGGTCTGACTCTGTGTCTACCTGTAACACCTTTCTGGAGAGGGGCATCGTCCAAGCTTCTCCTGGCAACAACTTAATGCTCACCCTCTACCGATGATCCACATGGCCCTGTCTTTCAGTGTTTAACCCTTTCTCTCTCCTAGACATGGCTACTGACTGAGCTTTTACTGTGACTAACTCTCTGTGCTCTCTTCAGACTCTAACATTGAAAACTGGCTCAGAGTTTATCTGTTCCTTCTTTCTAGATGAAACGACTAAAGGAGCTACATCCATTAACATTTACCTTTTCCTTCCCATAGAAAGTACTCCTGGATCAGTGCTTCTTTGTTCTCTTTGTGTCTCTGCTCTGTTCTCTCTAACCCCCAGTCGGTCGTGGCAGATGGCCGCTCACACTGAGCCTGGTTCTGCTGGAGGTTTCTTCCTGTTAAAAGGGAGTTTTTCCTCTCCACTGTCGCTACATGCATGCTCAGTATGAGGGATTGCTGCAAAGTCAACGCCAGTGACTGTCCACTGTCTCTACATGCTCATCCAGGAGGAGTGAATGCTGCAAGTCACTGACTGGATGCAATCTGCTGGGTTTCCTTAGATAGACAAACTTTTTATCCAATTTGAATAAATAACAGAATCTGACTGCACTGTTCAATGATTCGGATTAATTGTAATGCATGTACCTGACTTTTGTGAAGTGCCTTGAGACGACATGTGTTGTGAATTGGCGCTATATAAATAAACTGAATTGAATTGAATTGAATTGACAGATGCCTGCATGCTGTGCTCCAGCGTCTTACGGATGCAGGTCTGACACTGAACATGCAAAAATGTACATTTAGACAGCCCAGCCTCAGATTTCTTGGCCACATCATTTCCAAAGATGGCATCCTTCCTGATCCAGACCATATTGCAGCTGTCCGTGATGCCCCACCACCACATGATCCACCATCTCTGCGCTCCTTCCTGGGTTTAATCTCCCAGTACAGTAAATTCCTTCCCAATTTTGCCACAGTAGTGGAACCAATGCGGGTTGTACTGAGAGAAACTGTTGACTCTGGTTTCATATGGACTGAAGGGGCTGATCAAAGCTTTAAGGAACTAAAAGAGCTTTTACTGAACAGTCCTGTTCTGGCTCTTTTTGACCCATCTCTCCCAACCATTGTCACCACAGACGCTTCAGACTACGGACTGGGTGGTTTGTTGACCCAAATACATCCAGATAAAACTGAACAAACTGCGGCATTTGCATCTCGAACTCTGACCCCTACAGAACGAAAGTACTCTACAGTGGAAAAGGAGGCTCTTGCTTGTGTGTAGGCCGTGGAAAAATGGAGGTCTTACCTCTGGGGCAGACGTTTCACACTAAGAACTGATCATCAGGCACTGACAACTCGCTACCACAGACATTGGGCGTGCTGGAATGAGGGTCGCACGCTAGTCTGCACGTTTACTGTGCTTCACCTATGATTTGGAATACAGGCCTGGATCACAAAATCAGGCGGCAGACTGTCACGGTTTCCCCTTCCTATGGACTCTACTCCTGTAGATGAACCTGACATGGTTGCATCCATTGTGTCAGCTTTGTTTGTCGCTGAGTTCACTTTGGCTTCCCCTCAATGGCATGAACTCACACTCCTCCGTGGACAGATAATGGGGAGGAAAGAAACTTCCAGCAGAAACCAGGCTCAGTGGACGGCCATCTGCCTTCTTCGACCGACTGGGGGTTAGAGAGAAAAGAGCAGAGAAGGAAAAAGAACAAAGAAGCACTGATCCAGGAGTACTTTTCTATGGGAACGAAAAGTAAATGTTAATGGATGTAGCTCCTTTAGTCGTTTCACCTAGAAAGAAGGAACACATAAAACTCTGAGCCAGTTTTCAAGTTTAGAGTCTGAAAGAGAGCACATAGAGTTTAGTCAACAGCAAAAGCTCAGTCAATTGCGCTTGTGTCTAGCGAGAGTCCCCCATAGGGTTAAACGCATGGCCGGGCCCTTTATCATCGGTTAGGCCCGGGGGAAGCATTAAGTTGTTGCGGCGGGGCGCGAAGGCTTGGACGATCCCCCCCCCAGGGAAGGTTTCATAGGTAGACACCCGCGTCGTCCAGGTCGCAGGTTCTAGCGCCCGGGAGAAAAATCCCCAAAAAGCCGCCGCGGTTCCGCCCATACACCCGGTGTCCCTCGTTTCCCTTAAGGCGGGGTGGTCCGTGGCCCTCGTATACACCCGGTGTCCCCCGTTTCCCTTACGGGTGCCGGCCGCGTCCCTCTCATACACCCGGTGTCCCTCGTTTCCCTTACGGGTGCCGGCCGCGTCCCTCTTATACACCCGGTGTCCCCCGTTTCCCTTAACCGCCGCCGATCGGAGGCGACGACCGCGGAGGGACGCGGGGGTGTGGGGAGATGTGCGGGACGCGTACCTTCAACTTGGCACCGTCGTCCACTCGGTGGGCCCTGAGGGAAAACGGGGGACGCCAGGTGATAGCAAGGGAGAGAGCCAGCACACCTCACTGTTCCTTTCCCAAGCCGAGTGTTCGCCTTAGCACTTTCACCCGCTTGGTGGGTCATAAGGGAAAACGGGGGACACCAGGTGTATACGAGGGACACGGCCAGTACAAGTCAATGGGCCATAGGATAGTATTGGCCGTGGCACTCACACCAGGTGTATACGAGGGACACGGCCAGTACAAGTCAATGAATGGCCATAAAAAAATGGCAAAGTGTGGTATGGAGGGGATACATGCCCAAAGGGTGGTTCCGGCGAGAACCGTGGCCTCGGACTTGGAGGAGCTAATCCTCATCCCAGCCGCTTCACACTCGGCTGCAAACCACCCCAGCACATGCTGTAGGTCTTGGCTCGAGGGGGCCAGCAGGACCACGTCATCTGCAAAGAGAAGAGACGAAATCCTCTGGTCCCCAAGCCAGACCCCTCCGGTCCTTGGCTGCGCCTAGAAATCCTGTCCATAAAAGTTCTGAACAGGACCAGCGACAAAGGGCAGCCCTGCCGGAGAGATATCCATAAAAAGTCTCAAAGCTTGCCACAAGCCACCTGGGAGACACACCAAACATGTTGAAGAAGGTGCTCTGGCTCATATTTACAGATTCTCAGAGTCCTCTCGCAACGTCACAGACGTTTGCGAGAGGACTGAGAATCTGTAAATATTAGCCCTAGTCCAGTATGAAAGTCACATTCCTGAGATTTACAAGTAAGAAAGAACATCCTCTCCAACACCCCATAGCAGTGGTGTCCAAACATTTTGGACCAAAATGTAAGTTTACAAAAGGACATGATTATATATCCCCCCCCCCCCAAGTAAAATCACAACATATTGTGAATTATTCTCTTTTACCTGGTGAGCAATAATTTAACATGAGTACAAAAGAATTGTAAAACCAAAAAAGGTCTGAGAGTTTTGGGTTAAATGTTTTCAATTTTGTTGTTTCAGAATTATCTTAGGATTGGTCAGTTGTTACTTTTCATATTATGTTCCATTCACAGTTTTATGATTCCTTGTTGTTCTGTTGAATTTGTCTGTGAAATTCTCATCCTCCAATTGCTGTAAGACTAAATGTTTTACCTCAAGTGGCTCCTGGGCCACACTTTGGACAACTCTGCCCAGAGAAAGCCATTTTAAACGAGGCTTAGAAGTTTGTTCCCTCGATGTTTGAAACACATTCTCTAGTCTTCTTTTTTTTTTTTAAACCGTATCCTGTCTGGCAGAGTAGCCCTTAGAATTGCTGTCCGAGTGTCAAGAAGAAACCCAACTGATTTACTTTCACAAGTGGAGCATTACAAAAAGTTAAGAGAAGGAGATAGGAATAGGAGAGAATCAATAGGAAGAATACCCTAGAAGTCTGCTTCTACAACTGCAGGAAGAGAGACCGTTAACCACAGGGACAAACAACAAACTTATCAATTACAATGACACTAAAAAGTACATGGTACTAATAAAAGATGTATTTACTGGCAAACCACAGCTCAATATAAAGTATCTGTTTATTTGTAAACATCTGAATCCAAACTCACGTGGATTTATGTGTGAGCGTGCTTGTGTATGTAGGGTTTCTCCATACGAGTATTCAATAGCCAAAGGCCCACTGTACCGCCCACACCCCCCAGGAAAGAGCCCTGGGGGAGCCACTCACCAGCTGCAGTGCAGAAGCTGCAGCAATGAGGCTACAATGCCCCATCAGCAGCCAGCTATGCCCGAGCAGATCCAGCCAGGGACCCGAGAGCACACCAACCCCCAGCAGAGACCCGACAGATCCAGGGCGCCCAAGCCCTGCCAAGCAGCCACCAGGAGTGAGTCATCACACACCCAGCGCTGGACACCAAGAACCAGGGAACCAGGTCCCTTGGACCCAGGAGGTGGTACCCTTCGTTCCAGGGTGGAGAAAGGCAGGCGCCCGAGCCACCAATCGCACCCCCCAATGACCCGGGCTCCACCCAGTTTAAACAAGCCAGTCATCCGTTGTCAACCCACCTATAAATCCCAGTCTCTTATCTGAAAAATTGGGACCACCACCACAGCCTGCCACTCCACTGGTGTGCAACACTGAAGAGGCATGTAAGCCATTAACAGCTCCACAATGTCAAAATGCTGGGAAGTTTGACCAAGATCTAGAGTCAGACAGGACTCAGGAAGCAGGTTAAGTATTTAACAATAATGTATTAATTCAGGCAATTGGGTTCATCTGTGTCTGGAAAGGGAGAAGAGAGTTAGTGATCGTGGTAGAGATCTCTGCCAGTATGATGATCAGACAGGTGACTTACCAGCTTCAGGGGAAGGCGAAGGCTGAAAGGGAGGCTATGATCCTGGTAGCAATTGATCCGTGTATTTGAAGGTATGGGAGCCAAGTGGTCTTATAAGGTCAGTGGGTAGCTTGCACAGAGTCTGAGAGTGGACAGCCAGGGATTGCCTGGGGGAGACAGAGCTGTTTGTTTGGTCAAGGTTCTTGTCCTTCTGCCACAGGGATTCTGGTAGGCAAGGCAGTAACCAGACTTTTCCTGAGAGGCACAGAAAGCAGCAGATGGTCAGCTTACAGACGAAACAGGCAAAAACATGGAACTAGATAAAACTATGAAGGAGCGAAGTTCACTGGGAATCAGCTGCTTGAGTCTCCCAGCAAGGTTGATCTTCAGACAAAGACTAGTTGGCAAACAGCTTGTTAAATCTCCAGCAGCCTGGATTAGATGATTGATAACAGGTGTGCTGTCAGAAGCCTGCAGTCGAGCTCATCAGTAAAGATCCTCAATTCTGGAAAGAACTCAGAAAGAAAGAAAGAACTTTTTTACTGCCTCGGTGACCTCTGCCACTGTAATGGAATTACCTTCTCCTGAATCTCCTTCATGGAGGAAGCAGAGCCTTAAATAATCATTAAATAAACAAAAATGGTTATTTAAAAATTAACTGATATACAGACAACACAGGCATTACAATGTCATTAATTTGCCTAGACCTTGTAAATTTCTGTTAATCACCATGACTGATTGTAGTTAATGCAACCTCTGTTGAAAAATATGGAATCACTACTCTTGGAGGATGTTCAACCAGTTTTAATAAGAAAAAAATCCTACAAATACCATGAAACTGTTTTGTTTAACAACTTAACATAACAAAATAAATTAAGCTTTTCATTTAAAGTGCAAAAACGACTTGTTCCAGCCACCTTCTTAATATGGTGACATTATTATATGAGCACTCATGTTAGCTCTTGACAGATGTTGGATGCAGTAAGAATCATCACAGGATGTAAACCTCTAAACTACCTTTGCAGTTTATACTCATTTGCTTTTGGCCTTCACTGTCCACTTGCAGACTATTGCGTTGGTGTATTTGCATTTCTAAATCAGTAATTGGCTTACTACCAGTGTATCTAACTTCCGATATATAATCTAAACAGATTAACTGCAGCCACTGATATGCTTTTATTACATTCAGCATTCCTTCGGTACGTACAGAACAAGCTCCTTCTACACGAAACAAACTACAACAGGACCTGAAGCTGTGGAGCTTAATCGAACAGGTTAAGGACAATAAGGAAAGCATCATTGAATGGCTGATCCTGTTCTTAATGTTTTATTGATACTGTCTTTTATTTTATTTTATTTTATTTTCAGTTGTATCTTTGAACTTAATTGGTTATATTAACTGTAATGAATATGCTATGTTATAATATGTAATTTGTTATGTATATTTAAAACAGGTCGATCGTGAAAATGAGACCTTGTGTCTTAAAGAGATTTTCCTGTATAATTAAAGGTAAAAAACCAAAATTAAATAAAAGACCTAAATTACATTGTTTTGAGCTAAGTACAGGGTAAAAATATGGATTCATGAAAAGGCAATGAAATTAACACTCTGTTGCACCTCAATTTTTTGAGGTTCTTTAATTCCTTGATGCATGGACATTACAAAAATAACCACATTTTTATCTGTGTCAGCTTGCAACACATATATCAAGTTTTAAAAAATAGTTGTGTCATGTTTGTGATTTGATTTTGATATATATATATATATATTTTTTTTTTTTATGCTCCACAGTAAAACAACTGACGGAACAGCCTTGAAAAGAAGATATTTTATTCATATTGTTGTGAAGGATTGTAAATGACAGGATTAGGCAGTTTACATTGTCACAAAGGAGATCAAATTATCAGCTTGCGCTGAAAAAAATGTTCTGATAATTAAGAACATTCTAAAAGTTTGCCATAAACTGGACGTCGCTGTAAGTTTATCGTTGCAATTGAGACAGACGAATTAAATCGAGTAGAATCATACATGAAGCAGAAATGTATAAGCACTCAATCCCAAGAAAATTTGGAAACTTCATCCTTTTGGGCTCCTATGCTGTCAGTGGAGCAGAATTCTCCAGCCTAACAATAAACTATTTGTTCAATAACTTTGAACTCAGTTACAAAAATAATCATAACAAACGATTTTTGAGATAAATAAAGCAAACTTTGTCCTTAGAGTTTGTGTTTTTTGCCAAACCAAATTCAGATATTAGGTAAGTGGGAAGTATTTAATCTTTATTGCATGTATGTAAACCTTTGACCAACAATGTAAGTAAAAGCCAAATAACAAAATTCTTTGCTTCCTTTAAAAAAACTGTGTTTTCTGTCATTGTGGCTCAGGGACAAGACCAGATCAGATGCGTAGCTGGAAAAACCTCCATTGCTGTGAGATTAATGTACACGATGACTGACTGTAAACTTTCTTGTCTGTGCATGTGCAATTGTTTCTGCTTCTCTATTTGATGACATACATGCAAACAAATCCTCGCAGCATCATTGTAAATGGCCCTGATATCTTATTCATCAGGTTTATTCGTGCTCCTCCTGCCGTATTTCTCTGCACGTTCACAATCATTACTGCTGGGATCGGAGGTGTGTTGGGGTGGGGGTGGGGGGGCATTTCAGTTGTTGCCTTTGTTTGTTGAATGTTTATAGCTTCCGTTAGCACAGTCTCAACGACCACTGAGGAACCAGTAGATACAAAATCCAAATCCTCCCATAAAAGAGGAGATGCCCTCTGGGCAGCCATAGCTCATAGTTGGCCTGATTTAGTGGCAGCCAGGAATCTGGGCTTGAATAAAGACAGAGAGAGCGAGGGCAGAGTGGGAGAGATAGAGGAAAAGATAGCTCCCTGCGTGATAAATAGCCCTGGCTCCCTCTATTGCATTAGCCGTCCAGGCCGATAGATTGCGAGCCCAATAGACCCAGACGTATGCGATTGGTTTCTCATATAAAAGTTGCATATTAAATTCCTCCACAGGACTGTGCCCCCCAAGCATGAAGGAGGGATGGGAGAGATGGGAGTTAAAAAAGCAGAAAGTGGAGAAAGAAATGGAAGAGCAAGAAAAAGGCTTTTTATGAGAGATGAAGCGAAGGCAGACTTGGGGAAGCCTGAGAAGAAAGGGGAAAGCTAATGGCAGCAGGAAAGTAGTTTGATGGTAGGAAAGACAAATGGTGATGTCATGTATTTAATAAGTCCGTGGATATTGGGCGATGAGTGCGACCGTACGTCCATTTAATCAGTATTGCCTCCCAATGAAGATTTCTCTCTTGTTTTTTACACGCCCTCCCTTCCATCTGTTTTCAGCCTTCCTCCACACACTAACGACCCTTCTAATTGTTTCCAAGCTCATTAAGATGCTGCTGTTTTAATAGTAATTAATCCGTCATTTGCCTACATGCAAACGCAGGCCACTGAGGTTTGTTCATTGCTGTTTCAACACACTGATAATGCAGTGGATGATTCAAAGCAGATAATATCCTGCTAATTTAGCTCATCACTGTTAATTGGTTGTTAAGTGCCTTTAATTACCAGGCAGGCTTTGGGATTTGGGTGTGCAGAAAGAGAGCGTTCACTGTGATTGTCCCTGCCCATATGATGAATCTTGAGTGAACTTTGGAAAGTGAAACAAATGACCAAAGCAGAGATCCACTCTGACCCTGTTTTCTCTTTCATATAGGCTGTTTTCCCACCCTTCTTTCTCCTTTGTCCTCCTGTCCCTTCCTCCATCTCCTTCTCTCTCTCTCTCTCCATTTCTTTCTCCAGATATTATTAACTCATTAAGTTTTTTTCATTATTTTTAATAAAAGATGAGTTATGGCTTTAGCCTCACTGTGGCAGCACACCACACCCCTCCTCTCTCTCCTTCCTCTTCAACCATTTACTCCCTCCCATCTTTCTCCTCTTCAGCCCCCCACCCCCCCAACACCACCACAAGTCCCTCAACGTTTTTGCCTTGTCTCTCGGCCATGTTGCACGCTGTCGCTCTGATGTGTTTGACCCCTGAACCACGGCTTCTGACCTCGGCGCATCCTCTCACAACCTTCCGTCCATCTCCTTCGCTTTCGCCACAGCTACACTCGTCTATCAATCATCTCTCTTTCTCATAGTGCTGAGCAGTCTTTAGATGGCATTCATGAGATTTATGATTCATGATCCGCTCTGTTTTTGTGTGTGTCTGTGTGTTTGTGTTTGAAGAGAGAGACAGTGGAAAGAAAAGGGGATAAAGCGAAAGACAGACTATAGAGATAGGAAAAAAGTGTCTTGTCGATGACACAGAATAATGACAATATCCATGATTTATAGCCTATCTAGAGAGAGTCGCATGTGTGCCCGCTTTTTGTGCTTTTGTATGCTTGCGCACGCTGCTCTGTTTCCTTTACATTCATCGGCTGTTAAAGAAGCAGTGATAAATGGTTTTCATGGGGTTTGAGATGTCAGTGGTCACAGGAAAAGGGAGTCAAGTGACCAGGATTATCAAGGGACAGGGTATTATTTTTCTTGCAAAAGAAGGAGAAGAAGAAAGCTGAATCAATTTGTGGCAAATAGGAGCAGTTAACCAGCGTCCACTTGTCTTGTCCTCTATACTACAGGCAATATTAGATTAAAAAATCTTTTTAAAGGCTCTTATTACATTTGGGTTTGGGTGTTTTGCTGCTAATAAATACTCACACTCCTCGCGTCGATGGAAAGATTTGTGTACAGTAATCATTCTTCCTTACTCCTCTGAGCATTATTTTGGTGTGAGCATTTAAGGAGAAAATCTGCAGTTACTGTGCAAACAAAAGCTGAAGAAGAGGTTCAGGCAGCGTCTGCACCAAAATCAAGTAAAACGGTTTTGTTTTGTGTTTTAAATTGCGACAGATGAATGTATCTGAGATTAACATTTCTATTTTTTTACCTAAGGAAAGCTCCAAATTAAAAGACTAAAGATGGTTAAAAGTATGGTGACATTTTTTCTGTTTGTTTAACATGTTCTGATTGCAGCCCCAAAGACAGAAAAATATCGGTTTGTCTTGCGAACAGTTTTCAAGAACTTCAACTTTATTTTCTTGGGCGTCAACACAATACCATGATCCAAATATATTCTACTTTTCTCTCTCTATTGAAAGAAAACGTAAGACTGCTGTAGACCTGAGAACACCGTGACTGTGGGTTTTTCTAACATATTTAGATACAACAAAATTCAAGTTATAAAACAAAACAATAAGAACTGAAAACATACATGTTTGCAAATGTTTTTAAATGCAATAAAATTGCAATAACTGGTGAGAAATAACTTTGGACACATTTATTCATGCTTAAAATTATTAAAACTACACTCAGGCTTATACTAATTTGCATGCTTAAAACATTCCTAATCAGCATTTTTGAAGGAGGTGTACTCATTTTAATCTTTAGACATTCAGCTTGAGAGTGAACACCATGGTGAGATCTTTAGAGCTTTCCGAGTCCTTCAGAAAGAAGACATTTTCATTGCTTGATGATATGGCAGTTTTTCTGAGAGAGTCATATAAGCGTATGCAAGTGTTGGAAGAGACCACTGAGGACAGGCATCACGGGAGACTGATTCCAATACAATGAAACCAGGTGGTGGGCCAAGGATCGGCTTCTCAGTAAAGTCTTTGGGGGTTTTGGTAATCCACAACTTGATGGATTGTATGTTGACTTGCTGTTGACCCTAAACATAGTTATAGGGGTTATGAAGCATTAAAAAAAAGCAAGGAGCTTCATTGCAACTCTTCTAAAACTGAAGAGCTCAAATCTTTTTACGCATTTTTCAACACATTCACCTCTCTCTATACTTGCAGACCCAAGGCATGGACATTTTGTCAGATCAGAGGCTTGTTGGGGAAACAGAGCAGAACCTTAAACAATGTATCAGAGACGTTAAGGCAGTGAAAGAGCAGCTGATGTGTTTGTTAATTGGGCTAATGAAAAGCTCCAGGAGAGGGAAAGGTGTGAGCTTGTGGTACAACCTGTACTTCCAGAGAAATGGGTGAGAAAAAAGAAAAGGATGCCTGGAGAGTTTTTAGAGGATTGGCCACAAGCCTCACGTGAGGTTGCTTTTGAGGTGAATGTCCACAATGCAATTCTGGACACTGTGGCAAGTAACATTCCTTTGAGGCTTGTAGCCAATGCCAAACTTGTCTCGGATTTAGCTTGCCTTGACCCTAGAAACTTTTTGGAGATCAGGCTTAATGGACTCACCAGCTCAGCACTTCAAGAAATAAGCAAAAGTCTGTTTAGGTGTGACGAGAGAGCCACTGTGAGTACTTTACATACAGAGCTGTCCAGTCTAGCATCCCAGTGATATATGCTAAGAAAGTCCCCTTTGGAAGATTTGGACTCAGTTGAACCAGAGATAGATCTTGACAGCAGTACTCAATCTTGTTCGTTATATACTGATACAATATAACCATTTCACAGATGCCTACCCACTTATTGGGCTGACATACACATTTTGTTGACCCTTTTATTGTCTCGGGTTGCATGTGAGAGAAGCTTCCCTACTCTCAAGTTCATCAAGAATAAGCTACAAAGCAATGTTCAATTGAGCCTTAGTTTACACAATCAAAAAGAGAAATATTTATGTATCACCCTACATTTTTTTAACCATTATTTATTTATTCATTATTTATGATTTTTTGCCGTGGTGCAATAAAAAAAAGGTATATTACATGCTGAGCTTTTTTTTTTTTAATGGGAAAAAAATGGGCTGGTCTTGATCATTAAACTCCCGGGCTGAAAAGTTGCCCCACTCTGCCCCTGCCCCCTACATAAATAAGTGATTCATTTATTTATTGGTGACCAAACCAATACAAATTCATTCTGTTGGTTGTTCTTACAAACAGGCATTCTGCCCATAGAAATAAAATCTAAAAACAAATTTTCAAATAAATCATACTGAAATTCTTTTCTCTTCCAATTTTTAAATGCTGTGTTTTTGCAGTGCTTAGAACTGAACGAAGGGTGCAGCGCCTATTTTTTGTACTCAAGAAGACAAAGAGAGGGACTGATAGGGACTGTGTACTGTAGGAATGTTGATAGATCTTCACATCTTCACATTTAACCAAAAATCATGGACAGGTGGACACTGCCTGAGAGCCTGTAGATAGTCATGAGGTATATCACTATTACCATAGATTTTTATTTGCTCATTCTTGCATTGTTAAAAATGATCTATTCTTTGTAATTATTTGTTCACACTTATTGTATTATCTAAATGTTTTGCTTCCCAACCTCAGGACACTCCTGTCTTGCATATTTTAAATTTCTTCCTGATTCAGAGAAATTATTTACTTTGACAGCTTGTGATCAGGTTCTGCAAAATACCTACAATTTAAATCAGGTTTGATAGTTTGGGAAACATTAAACATGTAAGGAATTGTTCTCTGCCCCTCCTTGAACCGCCACCTTAACATGGTGGAGGGGTTTGAGTGTTCAAATGATCCTAGAGGCTATGTTGTCTGGGGCTTAAATGCCCCTGGTAGGGTCTCCCATGGCAAACAGGCTCTAGGTGATGGGTCAGACAAAGAGCGGTTCAAGAATCCTTCATGAGGACAAATATATTGAGCCACGTGACGTCGCCCGATACGGCAGAGCCGGGGTCCCACCCTGGAGCCAGGCCTGGGGTCGGGACTCGTGGGAGAGCGCCTGGTGGCCGGGTTGCTCCTCGCGGGGCCCGGCCGGGCCAAGCCCGAACGAGAGTCGCGAGGCCATCGCCCAGTGGGCCCACCACCTGCAGGGGGAACCGTGAGGGACCGGTGCAAAGAGGATTGGGTGGCGGACGAAGGTGGTGTCCCTGTCGGGGGTGCTGGATAGTGCCCCTCCCGGGGACTCCATTATTCTGCTGGGGGACTTCAACGCCCACTGGGAAACGACAGTGACACCTGGAGAGGCGTGATCGGGAGGAATGGCCTCCCCAATCTGAATCCGAGTGGTGTTTTGTCACTGGACTTCTGTGCTAGTCACGGATTGTCCATAATGAACACCATGTTCAAGCATAAGGGTGTCCATCAGTGCACTTGGCACCAGGACACCCTAGGCAGGAGGTCAATGATCGACTTTGTTGTCGTATCATCAGACCTTCAGCCGGATGTTTTGGACACTCGGGTGAAGAGAGGGGCTGAACTGTCCACTGATCACCACCTGGTGGTGAGTTGGATCCGCTGGAGGAGGAGAAAGCCGGACAGACTTGGCAGGCCCAAGCGCATAGTGAGGGTCTGCTGGGAATGCCTGGCGGAGCCCTCGGCCAGGGATGTATTCAACTCCCACCTCCGGGAGAGCTTTGACCAGATTCCGGGGGATGTTGGAGACATAGAGTCCGAGTGGACCATGTTCTCCGCATCTATTGTCGATGCTGCTGCCCGTAGCTGCGGCCGTAAGGTCTGTGGTGCCTGTCGCGGCGGCAATCCCAGAACCCGGTGGTGGACACCGGCAGTAAGGGATGCTGTCAAGCTGAAGAAGGAGTCCTATCGGCTGTGGTTGGCTTGTGGTACTCCTGAGGCTGCTGACGAGTACCGTGAGGCCAAGCGTGGGCTGTGGCAGAGGCAAAAACCCGGGCCTGGGAGGAGTTCGGTGAGGCCATGGAGAAGGACTACCGGTCGGCCTCGAAGCGATTCTGGCAAACCGTCCGGCGCCTCAGGAGGGGGAAGCAGTGCTTCGCCAACACTGTTTATAGTGGGGGTGGAAAGCTGCTGACCTCGACTGGGGACTTTATCGGGCGGTGGAAGGAGTACTTCGAGGATCTCCTCAATCCTGCCATCACACATTCCCTGGTGGAAACAGAGGCTGGGGACTCAGGGTTGGACTCTTTCATCACCTAGGCTGAAGTCACCGAGGTGGTTAAAAAGCTCCGCGGTGGCAAGGCTTCGGGGGTGGATATGAGATCCGCCCTGAGTACCTCAAATCTCTGGATGTTGTGGGGCTGTCATGGTTGACACACCTCTTCAACATTGCATGGCGGTCGGGGACAGTGCCTCTGGACTGGCAGACCGGGGTGGTGGTCCCCCTTCATAAGAAGGGGGACCAGAGGGTGTATTCCAACTACAGGGGGATCACACTCCTCAGCCTCCCTGGTAAGGCCTACGCCAGGGTTTGGGAGGAGGGGAAGTCCGGCGATAGTCGAACCTCGGCTTCAGGAGGAGCAGTGTGGTTTTCGTCCCGGCCGTGGAACACTGGACCAGCTCTTTACCCTCTACAGGGTACTCGAGGGTTCATGGGAGTTTGCCCAACCGGTTCACATGTGTTTTGTGGACCTGGAGAAGGCATTCGACTGTGTCCCTCGTAATGCCTTGTGGTGGGTGCTCCAGGAGTATGGAATCGGGGGCCCTTTATTAGGGGCCATCCGGTCCCTGTACGAGCGGAGCAGGAGTTTGGTCCACATTGCCGGCACTAAGTCGGACCTGTTCCCGGTGCGTGTTGGACTCCGGCAGGGCTGCCCTTTGTCACCAGTCCTGTTCATAACTTTTATGGACAGGATTTCTAGACGCAGCCAAGGGCCGGAGGGGGTCTGGTTTGGGGACCAGTGGATTTCGTCTCTTCTTTTTGCAGATGACGTGGTCCTGCTGGCCCCCTCTAGCCAAGACCTACAGCATGCGCTGGGGCGGTTCGCAGCCGAGTGTGAAGCGGCTGGGATGAAGATCAGCTCCTCCAACTCAGAGGCCATGGTTCTCGACCGGAAAAGGGTGGCTTGTCCTCTTCAGGTTGGAGGGGAGTTCCTGCCTCAAGTGGAGGAGTTCCAGTATCTCGGGGTCTTGTTCACGACTGAGGGAAGAATGGAGCGGGAGATCGAGAGACGAATCGGTCTGGCTGCCGCAGTAATAGGGGCGCTGTGCCGGTCCATTGTGGTGAAGAGAGAGCTGAGCCGAAAAGCGACGCTCTCGATTTACCGGTCGGTCTACATTCCTACCCTCACCTATGGCCATGAACTTTGGGTCATGACCGAAAGAACGAGAACCTGGATACAAGCAGCTGAAATGAGCTTCCTCCGTAGGGTGGCCGGGCACTCCCTTAGAGATAGGGTGAGGAGCTCGGCCATTCGGCAGGGGCTCGGAGTAGAGCCGCTGCTCCTCCACATCGAGAGGAGCCAGTTGAGGTGGCTCGGGCATCTATACCGGATGCCTCCTGGAGGTCTTCCTCGGGAGGTGTTCCAGAAACGTCCCACCGGGAGGAGGCCCAGGGGATGGCCCAGGACACGCTGGAGGGACTATGTCTCTTGGCTGGCCTGGGAACGTCTTGGGCTCCCCCCGGAGAAGCTGGAGGAGGTGTCTGGGGAGAGGGACGTCTGGGTGTCTCTGCTGAGTCTGCTGCCCCCGCGACCTGGTTCTGGATAAGCGGAAGACGACGAGTACGAGTACGAGTACAAGGAATTGTTCTCTTGAGTTATTTTCAAACACCATTGTTAGCTTGTGTATTATATACTAATTGAAATTAAAGTAATTTCATTGAAATAAATGAATTTCCTGCACCATGTAACTAGCAATACGTTTTGTCAGTTATCTTACAGGTTGCATTACAAACTAAAACACTATCGTTTTTTCAGAGCAGCAGTAGTCCTCACTTTCAGTATCTAGTACTTATGTTCAGTTAGCATTTCATCAACTTTCAAGAACAGCTTTTTGCTATTAAAACATACTTTAATCCAAGCATTTATATGTTAATTTGATGTTTTGTTGATAAAACAATGGGATTTGTTCCTCGAATAAATCAGTTTTAGCCATTTAAACCACTAATTATGCAGTTAATCTACAGTTACTTATCAGTGTACGTAATTTCGAGAAGTGATCTATGGTTATTGCGTGGTTGTTGTATTGCTTCAACTTCATTTTGCTTTGCAAGGAAGAATTACTGTGTCATATGATGATTCAGCAAAGATAGGATGAATCTGAACACAGCATACTCAAGGGTTACAGAAAGGTAATTTTCCAGTAAGTTACTTTTTGGTTTGGACAGACTGCTGCTTTGGCAGTACCAGAACAAGTTTGAAGTGTTTGATTGATTTTCTTACGTGAAGTTGCACTGCCACTTTATCTACTGTTAAATTAGTGCCCATTGCCTCACAGTCTGCAAGCTGAGTCTGCCATGTCAGCTGTCAGGAGACCACATCAGGATAGGTAATGCATTCAGAGTGTGACACATTTGAATAATTGGATACGTTAAAATGGGCTCCGATCAAATCTGTACGCAACATACAGGGGTTGGACAATGAAACTGAAACACCTGGTTTTAGACCACAATAATTTATTAGTATAGTGTAGGGCCTCCTTTTGCGGCCAATACAGCGTCAATTCGTCTTGGGAATGACATATACAAGTCCTGCACAGTGGTCAGAGGGATTTTAGGCCATTCTTCTTGCAGGATAGTGACCAGGTCACTACGTGATACTGGTGGAGGAAAACGTTTCCTGACTCGCTCCTCCAAAACACCCCAAAGTGGCTCAATAATATTCAGATATGGTGACTGTGCAGGCCATGGGATATGTTCAACTTCTCTTTCATGTTCATCAAACCAATCTTTCACCAGTCTTGCTGTATGTATTGTTGCATTGTCATCCTGATACACGGCACTGCCTTCAGTATGCTGACATTACCCTGGATACCGTGGCTCTTGATACATCACAAAGACTTGCTGTCTTGGTCACAGATGCGCCAGCAAGACGTGCACCAACAATTTGTCCTCTTTTGAACTCTGGTATGTCACCCATAATGTTGTGTGCATTTCAATATTTTGAGCAAAACTGTGCTCTGCTAATTGAACCTTCACACTCTGCTCTTACTGGTGCAATGTGCAATCAATGAAGACTGGCTACCAGGCTGGTCCAATTTAGCCATAAAACCTCCCACACTAAAATGACAGGTGTTTCAGTTTCATTGTCCAACCCCTGTATATTCTTTAACTGCAATGAATATACACTAAGTTAATGAAATTATTTAATGTAAATTCTGAATAAAAAATCCCATCCCATTAAAAAAATGACTTTTCAGCTTTAATGCCCAACTGAAATAATTTGTAAGATTATTTTTTAGAATTCTGATTACATAAAACTAATACTTCCATGTGGTGGAATACAATGTAAAATACTCTTTTACAGTAAATGTTATTGTACACCTCCAAACACTTCCTCAAAGGAAATGACTTACTGCTTATGTCACATTTTGAAGCTGCGTTTTTTTTAGACAATATGACCTTTTTCCATTGCACTCATGCTCCAAACACATATGTATGCACATATGCTAAACAACCAGTATTACCACCAAAAAAGGTACTTTAGGATTTTTCTTCCTTTGGAGTTGCTCTTTTTTTAGCATAACTATATTTTTTATTACTTATTATTTTTGTAGGAACAGCACATATGTTTTTTTCAGTCACTGGTAGCGTTTATATTGCAATTTAATACATAAAGTTGTCAACTTTTCACAACTGTATAAACAAGAATGTCAGGGCTGGGTTGTAGTTTTCAAAATGAACACATATCGCTACATTACATGCTACACATTCAACTCATGGGCCTATTTACTGAACGTCTTTTCATTGTATTTCCTCTCTTATTAACTGATTTTTATAGAACATGCATTTGCTGGTAAATATCTCTTTCCAGAAAGCTCTTTACAAGCTGGAGATGCTGTACTTCAAGTTTCCACTGGAGTGCACTCTGGAGTCAGGATGAAAAATGTCCACTATTTAATAAAGTGGTGATCCACAAGCTAATTTCCTGGTGTCATTTATTCCTGCAGAACTTCAGTACTTTTCATTTGGCATCCTGCTGCGAGGGCGCATTGATTCTTACTGATGAGGTCTGGAGTTGCTGAGGTTCGCCTTTCTTGGTTCAAGATTAGCTGTGTTGAATACTATAGGAAACACACAAAGACAATGAAAGTTTTTCTTTTCATTGTAACATATGATGAAAAAGTTAAATGATAAAGTAACTGTAACTGAAACTACTTTATTTCTTTGTGATAAATGTGTCAAACATGGCAGCACTCAAAACCTTTAGAATGTAGTCACTTCATATATAAAACTACGTTCAAATATAAGAAATATATTGCTGCAGTAGTGCTCTGGTCTGTTGTGGTGAAGAAAAAGGCGAGTCAAACAGCAAACCTCTCTATTTGAAGGTCTGTCTTCATTCCAATCCTTTCCTATGATGATGAGACATGGCTCATGACCGAAAAAAACAAGTACCTGAACCCTGAAATGAGCCAAATGCTGCATTTGGGGTACAGGTTGAAGTAGAGCTGCTGGTCCTGTCAAGAGAGTTTGGCATCTGCTCAGGATGACCTGCTTTGGAACATGTCTCACTTAGACGAGACCCTAAAGTGACCCAGAATTTACTGTGGAGACAACATATCCCTTCTAGCCTGGGAATGTCATGGGATCACACAGAATAAGGTGGAGATTGTTACTGGGAGGAGGGATGTTTGTTTTTTCTTACTGGGCCTGTAAAACCAGTGATCCCATCTCTGATAATCGGAGGAAAATGGATGGAATCTGTAAAGTATGTACTTCTTTCTTCAAACTTGAAAATTACTGACTTTATGTTGGTCTATGACATACAATTTCAATGAAATGCACCAAATATTTGACAAAACAGTAAAATGTTCAGTGGTAGTGTTATTCAATAAGTATTTACATATAGACATGTTTGCTGTTTAAAAGCTTTTGCAATTTATGAAATGTCCTTTAGTAAAACATAGAAACATAGAAATAATGTCGAACCCACAAAACCAGTGTTGGCAGAGAAACAAGCAACCAGCTCTATGAAAACAAGCCCAAAGAATGCCCAAAGGGCAACCACCACACTGTGTAAAACAGAGGCTGCTTGAAAACAGTATAAATGTATACATGGAAAATAAAAGCAAGCAGTGAAACTGGATAACAAGTGTTGAAAGCTATTTTCTTGGCCTAATAAACATATTGCCATATGGCCCAGTGCACTGAGGATGACACAGCAAGGATCTGTGTCACAGTTCATTTGTTCTGGGCAAGATATGGCCTGCGGGGGCTATAGTGATGTCAGTATGTGGCGTATATCTACTTACATGTGGCATTATGTTTGGTTCTGCTGTGGCACTGAAAATGTCGGGGGTTGTCCGTTCATCTTCATTCATCTTCGTCTGTCTGTCTTTTTTTTTTTTTGGGCTGACTAACGCCAGATCAGGGGTGTATAATGAGCACAGGCTCAACACAGCCATGGCTAACTGAATACAAAGAGATGACACACACATATATTTTAAAAATCAAATTAACTTCGTTTAAGAGAATGACAACATAACTTATAAAACAGAGCTAATCTTGGTGTTTTAATATGGGACCCCAAATTAGAGCCTTTATAACACATGGCAGATACATCATCAAAGTACAGGGGTTGGACAATGAAACTGAAACACCTGGTTTTAGACCACAATAATTTATTAGTATGGTGTAGGGCCTCCTTTTGCGGCCAATACAGCATCAATTCGTCTTGGGAATGACATATACAAGTCCTGCACAGTGGTCAGAGGGATTTTAAGCCATTCTTCTTGCAGGATAGTGGCCAGGTCACTACGTGATCCTGGTGGAGGAAAACATTTCCTGACTTGCTCCTCCAAAACACCCCAAAGTGGCTCAATAACATTTAGATCTGGTGACTGTGCAGGCCATGGGAGATGTTCAACTTCACTTTCATGTTCATCAAACCAATCTTTCACCAGTCTTGCTGTGTGTATTGGTGCATTGTCATCCTGATACACGGCACCGCCTTCAGGATTCAATGTTTGAACCATTGGATGCACGTGATCCTCAAGAATGGTTCGGTAGTCCTTGGCAGTGAAGCGCCCATCTAGCACAAGTATTGGGCCAAGGGGATGCCATGATATGGCAGCCCAAACCATCACTGATCCACCCCCATGCTTCACTCTGGGCATGCAACAGTCTGGGTGGTACGCTTCTTTGGGGCTTCTCCACACCGTAACTCTCCCGGATGTGGGGAAAACAGTAAAGGTGGACTCATCAGAGAACAATACATGTTTCACATTGTCCACAGCCCAAGATTTGCTCTCCTTGCACCATAGAAACCGACGTTTGGCATTGGCATGAGTGACCAAAGGTTTGGCCATAGCAGCCTGGCCGTGTATATTGACCCTGTGGAGCTCCCGACGGACAGTTCTGGTGGAAACAGGAGAGTTGAGGTGCACATTTTATTCTGCCGTGATTTGGGCAGCCGTGGTTTTATGTTTTTTGGATACAATCCGGGTTAGCACCCGAACATCCCTTTCAGACAGCTTTCTCTTGCGTCCACAGTTAATCCTGTTGGATGTGGTTCGTCCTTCTTCGTGGTATGCTGACATTACCCTGGATACTGTGGCTCTTGATACATCACAAAGACTTGCTGTCTTGGTCACAGATGCGCCAGCAAGACGTGCACCAACAATTTGTCCTCTTTTGAACTCTGGTATGTCACCCATAATGTTGTGTGCATTTCAATATTTTGAGCAAAACTGTGCTCTTACCCTGCTAATTGAACCTTCACACTCTGCTCTTGCTGGTGCAATGTGCAATCAATGAAGACTGGCTACCAGGCTGGTCCAATTTAGCCTTGAAACCTCCCACACTAAAATGACAGGTGTTTCAGTTTCATTGTCCAACCCCTGTATGTCAATTATGAATTAAAAATTTAAGTTTAATTTAAATACACAAAGTTTCAAAAACTGAAAAGCAAATTACCCCTGATTGCCACTAACTTCTTTGGTAGCTGTGCCATTTGTAGAATAAGTGGTTGGAGCAGTTTCACTGCTGCTCGTGTCTTGAAGCATAATGTTCTGAGGTGTTACTGCTGCCGTGCAGGTGACAGAGGTGTGACCACACAGCAGTGTCACCTCTGTGAGCTGCTTTCTTCCTAAGGATTAAAAGAAGAAAGGCAAAAATAACTGTAGGAGAAAAACAAGCTGAAAGAAAAACAGCATAATCTGGTTTCTGGGTTTGCTATGGCCCAATTTAAGAGCTCCAAAGCAGTTGCATCACCTGTTGTAAAAGTGGGAGAGGACTGCTGATTTCTCCAGTCACTGTAAGTAGGGAACCGACATCTCAGTAGATGGGCATAAGCTGACCTGAAGTCCCTGTTGAGGGCTCCATAGATGATGGGGTTAAGGGCTGAGTTGGCATAACCCAACCACAAAACAATAGGAAATTCTGGTACTATGCCGGGGTCTGGATGCTCCTTTAGACCCAGCACTGTGAATAGTATGAAATAAGGCAACCAACAGACAACAAAAGCCCCAATCACAGCTGCCAATGTCAGTGTGGCTTTGTGGTCTCTCAGTGCCACATTTGCAACACCAGAAACCATAGCTGTACCTGTGGTGGGGTTGTTCCTGCAGCTATTGCTTATGGTGCATATAGGTCGGGTGCTGATAATACGCTTGGCCTGAGCCTGAGCTATTCGAAGTATCTGAAGGTAGATCCAGCACATAGCCAACAGAGGCAGGTAGAAGGTAAGAAGAGAGTCTGTGAGTACATAAGGCCTGTTCAGCTCAAAGCGTCATTTTCTCTTAGAAGCCCAGGGCCCATGATTCTGTACTGTCCCATTAACAGTGTTCCATCCCATTTGAATTGGCAAGAAAGACACAGCCACTGACACTGTCCAGACACTCCCCAGGCCTACAGCAACTCTCCATGGCAACACCAGAGAGGCGTATCTCAGAGGCATGGTCACTGCCAGGTAGCGGTCTACACTTATGGCCAGCAGCGTTAGTATAGAGGCTGTGCACAGCATGACATCCATGGAGATGTAGAAGTTGCAGAAAGCTGGGCCGAATGGCCACTCGTCAGTGAGCTGGAGGAGGGCAGAGAACGGGAGGACCAAGAGGCCGAGCAGTAGGTCTGTTACAGCTAGCGACACAAAGAAGCAGTTTGTGAGGCAGCGGAGGCGTCGTGAGGCACAGACAGCTAGACACACCACCACATTACCACCCACAGTCAGAAGAATGAGGAGGGACAGGATAACACCCAGCATCACTTTTGACAACATTATTACTGGTGCTGCACTGGAGACAACCTAAAGTCACTAATGTTGAAGCATCTTGTAAACCGTTGCTTATGCTCTGTCTTTTAATTTGGTGAAAGATGCTCACTTTTTAAGAAGGAGACACAATTTATAATCATTAAGCTGACAGTATAATTTTAAAATGTCCTGTTGATGTTTAGGGGCTCCATGTTTAATGAAGATCTTAGATGCTGTTCTTTCAGCTTCAGCTCTCCAAGTATGTGCTTATTTTCCTGATTAAACCCACAGAGGTTGTGACTTTTCTGTTTTTCCTTCTAGACTAACACTGTGACTTAAAGGTACAACCCTTTACTTTCTGTTGGCTGGTTTTCGGCGTCCCCTTCAATGTCATTTTCTGTGGATGTAGTGACACCTAGTGGAAAAAGATGATAAGTACAATTAGAAAGATAAAAAGGTTTCTTTCAATCTTATTCCAGTACTAAATACAAACTAATTGGCCATTTTTTCCCCACTGAGCTGTATGATCTGCTGGATTACAAAAGCCTATCAAATCTCAATTTATGTGATTCGGATACATGTTTTACACATTCGTACTAAAATTACACTAAATAGTAGCTAAAAAAATGCATTTAATGAAGATAACAGGGATAAAATATGACAGGATTTTTTTCATTATTGAGAAAAAAAAACTCACCACATTATTCAGTGAGCTAAGTGACCATTAGTGTGCAGGAGGTGGATTATTCATTACCAATACCGGGAAAGCTCGAAATAGGAAGGGCTCGCTAGATGGTAAAAAAAGAACACGGGGAAAAAGGAATCAGAGACAGTACAATCAACCTAAAGAAAAGAAAATCCCCAAGATCCAAAAAACGTGTAACTAATCACGTATTAGAATTACTGACAAAATGGTATCAAGAATGATCAGACTGGCTTTTAAATAAAAAATAAAAAAATGCAGCATATTCTGAAAAAAAAAACGTGGAGGCAGCATGATCTGTGCATTTAATGACCCTGGGTTCATCAAAGTGGTTTTTGAGAATTTTACAAGGTAGGAGCATTCGGATAAAGTGCTGAGTGTATATGCACATACTCTGTCAGCTAAGAATAAACTACATCTAATACCTTTGATTGCATCTGCCTTGCTAATGACTAAACAAAAGGCACACACATTTTAAAGATGTTTGTTGATTTTAAGTAGCGTGAATTGTCTGCCTTTATGCAAAAAGTTTCATACATGATCATATGCACCATCACTAAATATTTAGGTTGTTTTACTTATTGTTTTTTTTATACCGTTTATCTTCTAGATACAGTAAATCTTTTATAGTAGTACATAAAGAGACATCCACTCATATAAAAGAATGCCTTTCTTTATCTCCATTTTTATGCTATAAAAAAACTGCACAGCTAACAATTCAGCGAAGCATGATTGCCACTACAAGTCCTGATACTTGTTTACTTTCTTAATGAGTGGGGTGAATAGTAATGTTTTATCCTGGGTTTGTGTTGTTTTGCAGTTCTCCCTTTGTTTGATAATCTTTGGGGACTTCATGTTTTTTTTTATTTTTTTTTTTATTTTGCTTTAATTGTCTTCTACACAAAGAATTTTATTCATTCTCACCATTCATCTGTCATTGATTTTGAGACGAGACTTAAAGACTCAGTGTGGAAACCTAACATCTTCAGACTAATTTCAAGAAATTTCTCTGCATAAACTCAAATCTTCTGTATTTTTTATCTTTCCTTGTTTCACAATAAACGCGTAAAAACCTCTATCTTAGCAGTCTTTTTAGCATTACTATTTTAGACGAGAGGCAGTTGTCCTGTGTCATGCTTTAGTTTGAACCAAGAAAACAACTTTTGCTATGAATGGTGCGGTCAAATTACACCACATCTAGTATCTTATGTAAAAAATACCAACATGCAAGCCTTCCTATATGCATAGTTTTATTGCTTGAATTTAGTCTTGCTGTTTTTGCAACGTGTCAAAAACTAATGACTAAATCATTAGCAGGCTGACAGCTTAGAAAGCAACAGGTATGGGAGGTTTAAACTCACTCCTGTTCAAACTAGTGGTTGTGCTGCAATGCTCATACTAGCTTGCATGTCTTACAGAGTTACAAAGAGTGTAAATTCAGTTTCATTTTTTTTTTTACATTTCTTCTCCTCCATCACACACTGTATAAATCTAGAAGTTGCAGAGGTTTTGCAACTAAACATCTCTTAACATTGTCTTCTGCAGGGAGGAAAAAGGCGTGTTTTTGAATATTCTTTCTCATTTTATCTAAACATTTTTTATTTGTATAATAACTTTCCATCCTCCAGTCAGTGAGACATTGTCTTTGCTAACTTCCAGGTACTTTCTATTCTCTGCATCCGTGCTCCCGATGCTGCACCCTCCTGTTGGCATCAATCAAAAAAAGACTCCCTACCATGAACTTAATCACCTGCTCTTTGCTTCCAATATTTGTTCTTCTGTTGTGGTTATTTGGAGTTGATTGTTATTTAGGGTTGGATATTTTTCCATTATTGTTAGCTAAATGTGTCACACTTGAACACAAGGAATATTTGATTCAGTTTCAGTTTTCAGCTTTATTTATAAAGCGCCAATTCACAACACATGTTGTCTCAAGGCACTTCACAAAAGTCAGGTACATACATTCCAATTAATCCTAACCATTGAAAAGTGCAGTCAGAGTTAGTTATCTATTCAAAATGGATAAAAAGTCTTTCTGTCTAAGGAAACCCAGCAGATTACATCCAGTCAGTGACTTGCAGCATTCACTCCTCCCGGATGAGCATGTAGAGACAGTGGACAGTCACTGGCGTTGACTTTGCAGCAATCCCTCATACTGAGCATGCATGTAGCGACAGTGGAGAGGAAAAACTCCCTTTTAACAGGAAGAAACCTCCAGCAGAACCAGGCTCAGTGTGAGCGGCCATCTGCCACGACCGACTGGGGGTTAGAGAGAACAGAGCAGAGACACAAAGAGAACAAAGAAGCACTGATCCAGGAGTACTTTCTATGGGAAGGAAAAGTAAGGGTCTATAGTAAGGGCCCAGGAAAGACTTGAATAGAGACTGAATAAAGTTTGGCGTTTTTACCCCTGAGACCTTCCTAAACTAATCGGGCACCAATATTTAACTTTTCGATATTTGGTTACCGGTTGGAGCTTTCGAACGTCATCCAGAGCAAACAACAGTCCAGCAGGAAGAAATATTGACAGGGACATTTTATATGAGAGCCTTAAAAGACTTATGAGTCACACTTTTTAACAGTTTCCATCATATGAATATTTTAAGTGTATTTCTCAAACATCACACAGAGCTGGATAACTGTTTTTCTCCAGTTCAACAGTATTTCACTATCCAAATTTGGGACCTGTAAAATACCCACTGAGTATACTGTAAGACAATGTGCAATGTGGGCAGAAACTTGTGCCGTCAGAAACTTAATTTGAATTTCTCAGACTAAATCTGTATTTGCGTAATTTGAAATTAAATAATTGGTTTGAAAATGAATTTCAATAAATTGAAACTGAATTTAATGGTTTGAAACGGAATTCATTTATTTTGAAAATGTATTTCGTGGCATTGAAAATTTAGTTTGATTACTTTCACTTTTAGTTCTAAAATTCAATTTCAGTTCCAAAATTCCATTTTTGTGTCACACATCCGGGTCCTTGAAGCCACAGATTAATCTATCACAGATTTACTGATTCTCAGATGTCATTCACTATTGCTGTGTCCAAATTCAGGGGCTGCATCCTTTGAAGGTCACATTTGTAGGCCGATTACGTCATGGTGAGGCGACTAAGACTATCCAACTTCGAAGGCTCCGCCAAATGTGGCCGACGAATGCGTCCTTCTTTTCCCCAGATTTGAAGGATGGGTCCGGTGTATCCTTCGTGGCCCACCCTTTTCCATGATTTATTGTGGGTCGAACTAGATTATTCAAACGGAAGTAGCAAAGGCCAGAGGAGAGAGAAAAGCTGTGAATAAAATTGGATATATTGCGCTTTCTGTGAAACAAAACGAACTTTTACTATGTTTTTTTGACGAAAACGTAACTGTGTAAACAGCTTAGTTTATCGAGATATCGCTTAATTGCACAAGTGTTCCGATGTGTTCGGAGATGTCCGCTGCCCTAACAGCCGGCTCGCTCTGCCATTTGTCAGCTGACCGGGCAGCTCTGGCTTCACAGCTCTGTGCTTCACGTTAACACGGTTGCTAGGCAACAAAAGTTACCCTGAGGTAAGGGGAAACGCCGACCGACATAACAGGCTGCTGAACTGGCAGGTTAAGCTAATAGCTACAGGTAGCATAAGTGTTACAGTTTGACCATCATTTGTTTACATGGTGCTTCTTAGAGATGGTCAATTGACTTGGTGATTGACGTCTGCCAAGCTCATGTATTCTGCACTGCTCCAGCTCAAAATGCCGTAAAGGAACCTGATGTGAAATGTAAATTGATGAATCTGCGTTTGATTAATCTGTGGCTATCCTCAAGGACCTGGATGTGTGACAAAAAAATGAATTTTGGAACTGAAGTTGAATTTCAGAACTAAAAGTGAAAGTAGTCAGACTGAATCTTTAATACAATGAAATACATTTTAAAAGCAAATTAATTCAGTTTCATTTTGGTGAAATTAATTTTCAAACCAATGCATTTGATTTCAAATAACATGAATACAGATTCAGACTGAGCTGTTCAAATTAGGTTTCTGATGGCACAAGTTTCTGCCCATGGTACAATGTCTTACACCAATGTCTTTCAGTGTTTAACCCTTTCTCTCTCCTAGACATGGCTACTGACTGAGCTTTTACTGTAACTAACTCTACGTGCTCTCTTCAGACTCTAACCTTGAAAACTGGCTCAGAGTTTATCTGTTCTTTCTTTCTAGGTGAAACCACTAAAGGAGCTACATCCATTAACATTTACTTTTCCTTCGCATAGAAAGTACTCCTGGATCAGTGCTTCTTTGTTCTCTTTGTGTCTCTGCTCTGTTCTCTCTAACCCCCAGTCGGTCGTGGCAGATGGCCGCTCACACTGAGCCTGGTTCTGCTAAAGGTTTCTTCCTGTAAAAGGGAGTTTTTCCTCTCCACTGTTGCTACAGGGCATGCTCAGTATGAGGGATTGCTGCAAAGTCAACGCCAGTGACGGGCCCACTGTCCTCTACTGCTTATCCAGGAGGAGTGAATGCTGCAAGTCACTGACTGGATGCAATCTGCTGGGTTTCCTTAGATAGATAAACTTTTTATCCAGTTTGAATAAATAACAGAATCTGACTGCACTGTTCAATGGTTAGGATTAATTGTAATGTATGTACCTGACTTTTGTGAAGTGCCTTGAGACGACATGTGTTGTGAATTGGCACTATATAAATAAACTGAATTGAATTGAATTGCATTGAATCATGGGGGTATAAAAATGATGAGGAAGCACAATGTGTGTTCTTTATTATCTAATCAAATTGGCTAATTATGTTTTCTCTGTATATATGTGAGCATCCAGTTTTTATTTGCGATGTTTATAATCCAATTCAAATTTGTTTTAAAATGCCTTAATAGTATTCTGTCTTAACCAGACACCCATCAGAATTTGGTGACTGCAAGTCTAAGGAAAGGATGCAAATGTCTGGCCTTCAATATATTCAGTAACGTGCCCCTGCCAGAGTTGCTTCATTGAAACAAAATCAAGTGAGTCATGCTGAGACATTGGCATGTTGCTGAAAAAGAAAACAAAAATGAGGAAAAACTGATCAATTATTTATACTTTGCTGTTTTAACATATGCTGTATCTCATAAATGTCTCATTATTGGTAGTCACTAATAAAAAACAGCAGCATCGGTCACTGCATCTTTATTTATAATCTCAGGGACACATGGTCACAGTGGCCCAGATTCTTGCACAACCAGTACCATATTTTGGGTTAATGGGTTTTAAGGACTGTAAAGTGCTGGAAAGACCTTGCGGAGTGCTATGTTTTTCAGCTGACACAAAGGCTGTGCTGCTTTCAGATGTTTTCTGAGTTGGACTGTTTCATGTTGTCGCACGACAAAAAGATCTCTACCTGTTTGTAGTTTTAAAATGTTCTCCAAGGTCTGTTCACTGAACATGCATTTCAATAATTAGATGAACGCAGACAGCTAAAATTCTTTACAGGGTGATTCCCCTTTGGAACAAAGTATGTCAGTAACCATTAAAGCTGTAAAGTTGCACCTATATTCTCCAATCTTTCAGAAGCAGTTACACGATATACAATCAGCAGTGACACAGTCCATGCAACAACCCTGACCACATCATACCATGTCAAGCAGGTCTTATTTTATCTTTTTTTAAATTATTTTTATTTAGACAGACATCTCATTGAGACTGGTAATTTAATCTAAACGAGAGGCCTTCAAACTGCTACTAGTTAAGTTTTTTTTTTTAAAGGGCAAACAAAACAGCACGAATTTGTCAGGTCTTAAGATATGTGTTAGTAGCCAGGACTTGGAAGATTTGGCAAATGAGTTCCCAGTTCTTTATCCATGGAATAATTTTGCAATACAAAACTGATTGCTTTACAAAGGCTATGGTGCATCTTGCTAAGAAACAGTTATCCGAATATTAGTGAAGCTGCACCTATCTAATTTGTATATATAAATTTTACCATGTATGGATTAAAGAAAGTTCACCATAAATTCAAACTTGTGCAACAAATTCCTGTTTCAAACATTCACTCATGAGTCATTAATGAGTGTGTATCTGAACTTCTCAGTGGAACTGAATTACTGGTATATGGTAGAACAAGGTGATATTTATTTATTTATTTTTAATCATGGCAGCGAGTGATACTGAAGTTTTTGACATTAGAAAATATGTTTTTATTTCTCATCTGGCTAGCTTTGATAAAAGTTTGCCTCTGGTTTAATTTACAAACTCCCACTCCTTTTAACTGGTTAAAAATCCTTTCTTTAATAATGTCCTGTTTCAGGCTGAAAAGTAGGTGGTTCATCAGTTAGAATCTATATAAAAAGTGGCGTTCTCTTTCCAAATTCTTTTTGAATAAAGCCTTAATGATAACGAAACGTGTGATTACAAAAATAAAGGGGCATTTCAAAAATATTTGCAATTAAATTTATCCCCAGTTTTATTGCCTAACTTCCATGTCACATAAACTACTTCACTGATCAATTACTTGTGGATACATTTGCAAATGTGCAAAAAAAAGAAAAAAAAAGATGAACCTCAAAAGATATTTTAAGTACGAAATTTTAGTTGCTTGTTAACAGCTTCCTTTGCTTTTTGTCTATCCTCCAAAATAAAAATGCAAATGAACCCCGTAGGTTCCATTTGACTTTATATAGACCCCTGCTGCTCAGAAAGTCACTGGTGAAAAGAGTCCAATTTTGCATATGATAAAAGGCAAGCACAAAAAAGAAGCAAAAACCTGCAGCAGTGTCTCTTCAGATTATATAATCTAAAATCTGAAACAAGTAACGGGGTTATTTATCTCTCAGCTGGGATCGTTGCTTAAATCTCGTGGTTGTGAGCATAGCAGGTGTACATCCTTTGCCTTTTTTGTTTTCTATTTATTTCACCACCCTCATTGGGATTTATAAAACACCAAAGCTATATTTCTGATCTCTAACCTTTATGAGAGCAATCACATCTTCTGTCACAAATGCAGAGTCATTTATTTGAACATGTTTATGCAGAGTTAAAAAAGTAAGAGTTAATTTCACACCTCGCTAATTTGTCAGTGGATTGGGAAATCAACTTTTATATTAAGCTTATTCTCATGAAACATGAAAACAACTATTTAAAGTATTTACTGTAGAATTTAATTTTATGAAGACATTATGAATGCCAGAGTAGTTTACGTTTGATCCCAAAGAGAGGGAAGGTGCAAATATTCCTCAATATAAATTATCACTAAACAGATCTAAGGCTGAAAACAATATCATGAAACCTACTACACTAGGTCAAACAAAACTACAGATAATATAATCTTATAGGAATAGAAGTAAGAAATGATCTGATTAAGTGGTTTCAGGTAAGTAAACATTATTTTTAGTTCTTATTGTAATACTGAAAAGGTCTATAATCATAAAAGCAAACACATGGTTCATCAGAGCAGCATAATGCAATCAGGCATCTGAATGCTTTATTTATCCTAATGAATTTCAACATATAGCCAAACTTAGGCTCCCTTGCCTGTTTTGCTTCTATAAATTACCTGCCTGCAGTGTTGTGTTTGCAACTGTTAAAATGTGTGTGTGTGCGTGTGAAGGCCTGTGCCTGTTTGTGTGTCTATATCTGTCGACTTGTCTTTTCTTTGTTTGGGTCTTGACAGAAGGACAGAGAAAGAAGGGGAAAGGTCGGGGATGGTGGGTTGCTTGGTAACCATTGTGTGTTCTGCCCAGTGGAGGGAACTCTGGAAGTGTGAAATTGAAACACACCGAGCAACTCAGGTTTTATCAGAGACCAAGAGAGGGGATCTAACAAATAAAATATTTATGCACACTAACAGCACGTATTTGTCACACACACCTAGACACACATAGGTGCGCTAACGAGTTCAGGTCAGGTAGGGATAATTGATTGGCCTCAGAGTTTCAGTCTCAATACTCTTGTATTATTGTAACAATGTAGCTGTACAGAAAGCTTCAACAAAATGGTACAAAAAATAATGGAAAAAAAAAACAAGGAGTGTCTATCTTTTTGTCAGATCTTGCATTGACATTTTTTTGTAGATCTTTTTAAAGAGATGCTTCCTCTAAATAGCTCAGCATGATTTAATGCTCTGACCGTGTCATAAGACTAAACCTCACGATCCCAACATAGAACAGGTCCACTATGCAGATTCACATTTCTTGCTAAGAGGGGTTTAGTCTCCACTTTCACACATGTGATTAATTTTCAACAACTCCACTGCAATCCGTTTTCATACAGAGCATTTGAACAAAAAGTCTGTAAAATAAAGTTCTAAATCAGACAGTCCTTCAAAACAAAAGAGGAACAGCAGCATAATGGTTAACATAACCCATTCTCTCTCTTACCTTGACACATACAGTATCAGTGCTCGTCCAGATATTGACTGCCGAAGGTTCCCCTTTTGGTTCCCATTTTTTTAAATATGTAGTTATAGTATACATAGAAGTAAATTAATATTACTACACTATAGAGGTTTATCACAGAGAAAAGAGTATTAAAGGTGGAAAGGTATTTCCTTACAAAGTTAAAATGGCCACAGAGGATATTTCAACCTTCAACCTGATATTTTCCCAAACCTTGTTTCTGAACTGAAACCTAAGAAGGGAACTAATATGTTTAAAAAAGAAAAGTGAAGCATGAATAGTCTAACGTGGGAACAGACTAAGGTTTGTTGTGAATCTGGTTTATTTTTATGTTTATTTTCAGTAAGATGTTGAAAATTAGGCATAATTAAATCTGAGTTAAATTCTTATTCCAAGGTCTGATTAAGAATGTCTTGTTCAACTAACTTTGTTATTTAATGGCTCCAAAACATTTGCAGCTGCAAATTAACAAATCATTTAAAATTATCATTATTAATTTTGAAGCGAAAGGTTTGCTTTAGATTCTCACTTTTCCTAGAATCCCCAGTGTTTATATTTGCTCAGTCTTTCTCTTTGTTCACCTACCTCTCTTCTATGCCTGCAAGACATTCTGCTTCTATGGATACAATTTTTGAACGGACAAGTCTAGAGGTGAGGTTAAATTCAGACCATCTACTAACAAGTAGACGACCTATATTTATTTTTCCTACAGGAGCTTCATTAAATGTCTGTATCCAGCTTTCATTTTATTTCAAATTCGTACACATAACACTCTTAAAAGAAAAATGTCACCCAAAGTAGCAAACAAAAAGAAGAGAAATAAAATCATTACAATAAAGCAAAATTATAAAACAGACAATCCTGATTAAAAAGTTTGCATTTTCACACCAGCTTCACAAACGAAAATGTGTGAATCTGAATTCATATCTTATTTTCTAAAATTAACCATATACCTTTGTGTGAGCTGATCTGTTACAAAGAAAAAAGAAGTAGTTCTGATGTGGTCAGAGTATTCCTGAGCGAGGACACGTAAAACTTACCACAGATTCTGCTTCTCTAAACTGACTTTTGTCTGCATCTGCATTTGAATCCAAATCATTCTAAATCAACAATGTAGAAAGGCTCCTAAATCTCATAACACATGAAAAAACAATAAATTTAAACTTTCATTATCTTGGAAACAATTAAGTAAATAATAAAACAGACATTTACAGATATTAAATAGAATAAGATGTGAAATCATTGAAATACATTACTGGGAATTAGCTAAGAAAATACTGAAAAAGCTTACCTATGCAGTGAAAATCAGAAAAGCAAGTCACCTCCTTTCCCCCACTAGGTCAAGTTTAAAGTTTAAAAACACATTATATGTAAAAAAAACCCAAAAACAAACATTTTCTGCAAACATGAATGTCTGAACTCACCTCAAGGCTGCTACCCTCTGACTGTGCTGATACTCCTGCTTCTCAGCTGCTCTCTCAGAGAGAACCACAGTGTGACTCATGAGGAGTGTGTGTAATGAGGGCTTGAAAGAGTGAGAGAGAGAGGAGAAAAAGAGCAAGGAAGGTTTCTAGAATAACTCTCTCTCTCTTTAACTTTCATTGAGTCGACTGTATTGTTCTTTCTTTACACAGCACTTTAGGCTAATTTGCTTTGGTTAGGATTTAGAAAGCTTCTTCAGTCTCTTGTCATTTCTTCAAATCTGCTTGTGAAAGCTACAGGAATTTAGCAGGTTCCCCTTGATAATATGTTCTTCTTAATATCACCTTTTAACTCAAGCAACTTGCTACTTTCAAGCCATAATGGAAGTGCTGGTGAAGGGGTCTGTGGGGTTGACATTAGACATTCTTTATTCGCCTCATGTCTTATAACACACACATACATCTGCAATGTAAACTAAATGAATCTTTAATGATTTTGGTTAAATCTCTGAGAATCAGTCACAGTTCCAAAGGAGTGATGTTATCAATAGCAAGGTCATTTCGCTCAACCTTCCTTTTCCTCACCCTTTCTATCTATTTTCGATGTGCTTAGGTCACTGTCATGAGGTGACCCTTTCTCCTTTTCTTTCCCGTGACAATTCATCTTCTGAGCTCAAGGCAAAGTCATTATCATTTCTCTTTTTATTGCCTTTGTCCATATTTTCTCTCTCTTATAACTCTACTAGGCTACTGTGGCTCAATGAGAAGAGTAGTTGTCTTGCAATCTGAAAGTTGTGGGTTTGATTCTAGCTTCCTTACATGTCAATGTGCCCCTGGGCAAGGAATTTAACCTTAAATTGCCTACCAATCTGTGTATCATTGTATGAATGTGTGCGTGTTAGTGAGTTTATCTGGGTGAACATGGCTCTAGAGTAAAGCGCTTTGAGTGGTCAGTATGACTGGAAAGGCGCTATATAACATCAGTCCATTTACCATTTTACCAGAGTGGATCAAACCAGAAATAGAACGTCTGGTTTGATCCAAACCCATTCTGTCCATGGTCTTGTTCTAATCTTAAGTTAATTACTCTTTTTCTTTATGTGTCACCTGCCTCTCTTTATGCCTTTATCATTACATCAGTCCATCTTTGCCAAAATCCGGAAGTGTTTCTTTTTCCCTGCTTATTGAGACTCCATCTGCAATGCTCACTGTGGGTCATTGTGGGCTGCACGGTGGCACAGTTGCTAGCACTGTTGCTTTGCCGCAAGAAGGTCCTCAGTTTGACTCCCAGCCGGGGGTCTTTCTGCATGGAGTTTGCTTGTTTCCCCGTGCATGCATGGGTTCTCTGGGTTCCTCCCACAGTCCAAAAACATGACAGTTAGGTTAACTGGTCAGTCTAAATTGCCCTGAGGTGTGAATGGGTGCCTGCATGATTGTTTGTCCTGTGTTTGTCTCCCGCGACCCTGTATGGAAGAAACGGGTATATAAAATGGATGGATAGTTTTGTTCTACTACAAAATTCTGTGAGAGAACCTATCTCTCTTTATCTCACTTTTCTTTACCTTGAAAGGCTCAGACGTTTCCCTACATCTACCAGGTTTCTCTCTCAGCTTTACCAGAAATTCTGTCGTGGTTAGACTGCCACATCTATTGATATTATTTTTGTCTTTCAGAGTGTCGAACCCATAGAAATTTGATATGTGTGACAACAGGAGCACCTTTGAATATTCACAACTATGACAGACACATATAACCATGAGTTAGCCTGTGGCATCTTCTGGAGATGTTCATTGGCTGTAATGTGAATAAAGACAACAAGCAAGCATAGAAAGTAAGAGGTAAAGGAAAGAAGATATAACAAAATTGAAGTAAGAAACAAAGAATATATAGGAGCTATTGATTTGCGAAAATTATTTAATGTGGTCCCAGAAGAGTTGATAGAACAGCAGATCTTGCTCACTTTCCATTTCAGAGCCTTGCTAAAGTTTTCTCACCCAATTTTTCCACATCACAGCCACAAACCTCAGTGTAGTTTACATATATTTCATGCAATACACCAACATCCAGTAATGACTAACACTCAAGTGGAAAAGAAAATTGTACAAGTTTTTTTTGTTTGTTTTTATTTATTTAAAAAAAGATAATCTGGAAAAATATGGCCTGAATTTCTATTTTGCACAGAAACAGTCTCCCTGCAGTTACAGATGCAAGTCTTTTGGCGTATGTGGCTTAAGACCAGTCAGACTGGATGCAGACCACTTGTGGACATCAACTTTCAAGTGTTGCCACAAATTCTCAATTGGATTAAGACCTGGACTTTGAATGTGCCATACTAAAGCATAAACCATTTAATTGTAGCTGTATGTTAAGGATCATTGTCCTGTTAGAGTTTCTCTGACTCGGTCTCAAGGCTTTCGTAGCCTCCAAAAATTGTTTTCCCAGGATCCTCTTGTATTTAGCTCCCTTTATTTTGCCATTAACTCTTACCAGCATCCCTGTCCCTTTACGTTGGGGATAGTGTGTTTAGGGTGTTCAATTTTAGATCTCTACCACACAACCTGTTAGATGTACCGCAACAAAATTTAAATTTAATTTCATCCACAGCTTTTGTTTTCACATGTGTCCCCTACAAGACTTGTGGCAAACTGCAAACAGGACTGTCTTTCTTCTTAAAGGTAGTCTTCTTAAGGACTACCTTTTTTCTTACTACTCTTCCATAAAGGTCAGATTTGTGGAGTGCATGAATAATAGCTGTTTTGTAAAAAGATTTTCCTCAGTAGAGGTTTTTTATGTGTGCAGTGTAGCTCACTGCCCAGGAAGCCATTGACTTGGTAATGCACAAGCCAAGAAAAAGATTTCATAATCTCTCAGTTCTGATACTATAACATATGATTTTCTTGCTTGTTTGCATCTGCAGTCAATAAGGCATGTAAGAGATATGATTCTACACCGCAGGTGGCCACAGAATATGGTATTTGATCGCAGCTTCAAATTCTGTCCATATTGAAAGGGTTGTATTGTTATTGTTTTTTTTAAGGACTTTGGACAGCATTTTGATCATTTCCGGTTTAGAATCTAAAATACTTATACTGGTCATCCCTGAACTGTGTTAGTCTACACTGAACATAACCTTTAAATTGGTTTAAGGGTTTCATAAGCCTTTATTAAAACTTAATTCTGTTTTTTAAACTCTTTATGCAAAGTTAAAGACTACTGTAGATTGAGACATGGACTTGATTATCTATACAATCTTTTTTTAAAGCACAAGACTAACTTTGAGCAGATTCATCTTTTTTTTGTGTGTACTTTTTTGAAAATGTAATAAGTCGAAAAAAGAATTGATGGCTCCATCATTAAAGGACGTAGATAATGTTTGAGTTTACTTTAAGTTTTTTGCTCTCTTTTAAGTATAAGCCCCAAGCAGAAGGATGAAAAAATCTTTAGCTCCAAGCTGTTTTAAAATACTGTACCTGGTCTTCTTTTTATATCATACAAGTACCTGGGTTCTATGCAGAACCAGATTTTTCTAGGAACTAAAAAATGTTTTTTCTATTAGAAATTATGTTTGGATTCTAATGGTTGCTCTATTTAAAAAAAAGGGTAGTGGTTATCATCCTGGGCAAGTTTAATTAAATCAAAAAGTGATGTTCATGATAAGTTAAATAGAAAGAGTCATATTTTCAAAAGGTTTTATCTATACCATCAATGATGCTCTCTGAATAGGATGGTTACCATGGTAACGTGACCTGAAAGGGTTCAGGAAAAATATATACATTTTAGATGAAGGCACACTTCTTTTTTTAACATGTCCTGTCTGGCAAAGGTGCACTCAGAATTGTTGAGTGCCAAGAAGAAGCCCAACAGATTTACTTTCACAAGTGCAGTATTATGGCTAATGCTATAATGCCCCGCTTGATATATGTATATGCCATATATATGCCATGATATATAATATATATAGATCATTTCAGATGCAATGGACATGGAGGTGGAAAAGGAAAAAAAAAGAAGCAAGAAAGAGGTCAGACAAAAAGGAAAAAGGGAGAAAAAGTGGAGAAAGAAGGATGAACAGAATACAAGATACTAGAAGACAGCTTCTGCACCTGCAGAAACATCAATGTTCAAGCAACAGCAATGTTACCTAAAAGTGCACGGTACTACTAAATGCAAGATGTATTTGGCGGTAACTGCGGTTCAATATAGAACATCTGTGTATCTGTTAACACCTGATTCAAAACACCTGTGGGTGTAAGTGTGAGCACGCTTGTGCATATAAGGTTTCTCCATAAAAATATGCAATAGAGAGTGTGAGAAGCCACAGACCTGCCCACCTGGACCTGAGACAGACATGCAGGAGATCTGCACCACAGACATCCAAAGGCCCCCAGAGCCTGGGAACCCCAGGAGGACCACCCATAGGACTACCGGAACCCCCCTAGAGAAGAGCAGAGGAGAGCCCCAGGGGAACCACCCAGCAGTCACAGTGCAGAAGCCCCAGGGACCTGCGGCAACGAAGCCTACAGGCCCCTCCTGCAGCCGTCTACATTAGAGCAGATCCAGCCATGGACCCAGAGACCTGAGACCCTGCGGCACATCACCCCCCCAAGCACAAGCCCGACAGAGCCAGCGGGCCCAGGCCCCCAGCAAGCAGCCCCGGGAGTGAGCGAGCACACACCAAAGCACCTAGCCCCGGACACAAGAACCACCAATTCACCAGCAGGCAGAGACACCAGCCACCGGCAGACAGTGTGGCAGGGAGGAAATAGGCCGCACATTGCATGGGGGGGCTAAGCTGGGGCTAAGCTGATCCAGTAGAGACCCAACCTGACACAAAAACAGGTGCACGCTGTCACAATCACACATTCCCACCCTCATGCCTTCACATAAAAACACTCACACCCTCACATTCAACGTCAGGACAATGAACAATGGACATCATACACTCACTCACACTCCCCATATATACTCTATACACCCATGTACAAAAGAGGGGTCTACCTGGTCCAAACAGGCCCGCCAACCAAAGCCGTCAGAGGACGAAACAGTCCCAAACCCCCAATGAATTTCAATCTCAACTCCATGAGCCCCTGACTCCTCATAAACCCCAACATGAATTTCCCCACAGGGGTACTCCCAACCAGGACACAGATATCGAACACATGCCCCCGAACCCAAACGTCATGAATCCCCTCCCCACTAGGGCACACTCCCACAGATGAGCTCCGGCCCTGAAAAGCCGATGATGACACATCCACCTAGCACAAGCTCCACACACGGCCCCTCTCCAAGCACCCCCGCAGCATCCTGCCCTCCACCACACAGTGTTGCGCAATGGCAAGGCAACGGCGCCATGCAACCTTGTGGGCCTCCGCGCAACAGAGCAGACAGCACTGAACACCGTACTCACAATTGACCCCCCAACTCCACACCAAGATAGGACAAACTCATCTGGGAAGACGTCCTCGGTCAGCAAAATGCACCTGGGGTTGGCGGCCTCCACCATGCCCCCGCAACCACACAAACACACCACATCACCGCCACTGCAACGACAGCCCAGGGAGAAACACCAACCAGCTTAGCTCACCATCACCGCTCAGCCAATCCAAATACCCACGACCATGGATCCAAAATGAGGACACAGCCCCACACGCTTCAAAACCTCCACACCATCCTCCGGCCTGAAGTCCCAATCGACCCCACCCCCCTACTCCCCACTCCGGAGGCACCCCAGCATGCCAGCTGCACACACTGCTGCACGGCATACCCCGCTGCACCAAGCATGCCGGCCAGACCCTCCACCAAAGTGAAGCAACATCTCGATCACCGCTGCACACTGCTTGGCCAAGAACAACCAAGAACAATCACACCAGTAGAATACAGAGAAGCCTGATGCATCAGAAATGTTCCTCTTGTTGAAGAGACATCTTCACACATAAATCCTAAATTAAGACAGTGTGGTGCCTAGAAAGGTGAACCTGATGGTGTTTTTACTGTACTCAGATATTTAAAGAATTTTGGTTAGAACCCACTCAAATATACCCTGTTTAGTTGTTTTATTACTTTCTTTAAAGTACCATTGCTTTTAAACTTTTTCTATCCTGTCAGAACTGTGTGCAGGTTAGTGTTTATGTGTCTTTCCTGCTCCTCTTCGTCCAGGATATGACCAACAGGTGCAGCCTCTGTAGCTGACGCTCACTAAGGCTCGTCAGGAGGAGCTTAAAGAGGAGCGGGTTCCCTTTGACAGACACCAGATTGTTTTGCTCATATGGGTGATAATCAAGATCTTAATTCTTGCTGTATTTAACTCCTCAAAGTACTAGTACTTATTTTCGTTGTTTCTCCTCAGCATTAACCAGATTCCTTAGATGTCCAACGTCGGGGCTGCAGTGGTCTACTGCCTTGCTTCTAGTGTTTCCATGGAGAAACCCTTTTGGGCTCCCTTCCTCTTCTGCTCCTCTGGCAGCTCCTCTGGTCATAACAGAACCGTAGTCATCGCTTTATCAGACTAAAGGCCATGTCTCGAATAATCTTTTGCTTTTGTCCTGGGATTGATGCATACATTTCATACCAAAGCACGTTCATCTCTGGAATCCAGAATCTGTCTCCCTCCCAATGATCACTGGATATTCCAATTGTGTTTATACTTGTTTAAACAAATGTTACCTTCAGGCATCTAGAAAATATTACTGAAGGATGAACAAGACTTGCTCAACAATTCTCTTCCTGACATATTGGCAAATTTATTCTGAATGCCACACAAGGAAGGAGTATGTTTTTTTGCCTCAATAGGCCTTCACAGTTGTGCATGTGGTTCTGATTTTAAAGAAGATTCTTTCATTCTGGCATTTAGGAAATATAAATAATTGTTGTAACACTAACTGGCCCATAATAGGAAAGGTTTAGTTTAATTTTAATGCCAAACAGTGAGGGAATAAGGATATATATATATATTTTTTTATGTACACTGTGCTTGTATGTATACTTCAATTTAACAATGTGTCTGAATATAAGGTGGATCTGTTTGTAGGGTAAAATGCCTGGAGATCACATTTGTTTTGAATTGGTTTTATATTTGAATAAATAGAATTGAACTGAGCAGAACTAAATATGCTCTTTGGGCCTTTTTACATGTACTGACACTTTTTGGAACTTTGAATATAGTTGATGATGTTACAGTCAGTCTAAATTAGCAATCTGGAGGCACTGAATAAACCTGGGTGTGACTCCAACTTGTTGTATTCTACCACTTCCTCTTAACCGCTCAGAGCCAGGAAACGAGAAGAGACAGAAGAGGAAGAAAGGCAAAAGGGGTAGGGCCTATTGCTTTCAGTTAAACTACAAAAAATGCAAAAGAGAGAAGTTTAGAGGAGAGATAAAAAGGAAAGGAAGGAGAAACACACTGGTAACAGTGGCTATTATAGAGCCGACGACATAAAAATCATGGCTCCTTGGACAAGGACTACTACACAGCGTTATGGTGTTGGTGAGTCAAAAAAAAAAGGTCCTCAATTTTTAGTTTCTTTTTATGTGTCTGGATGCATAACCTGATAAAGTACATTTTGCTGTCCTAAATTGCTGTTTTATTGAAGAGTCTTTGAAAAAAGAAGGAAAAATGGATAAATTCCTGTTTGGTGCTGGTGCAAAAACCTTCAGAGGTCTTCAGGATGAGAACATTCTCTTCAACTCCAACCTGCAGATTTGAAAAGCTCAAATGTTATACAACATTGACCTTAAACACAAGGAAACTCAAGGGGGGTTGAAGTAGAATGGCAGTCCTTTGTAAAAATTCAGACTGTCTGGGACATAATGCAACAGAAAAAAACTAAATGCTTGGAGCTAGATTAATTTTGAAAATTGTAATTTTAAAAGAAGTTCTTAGAGTTTGGCTTCGCGCAAGACTGTTAGCTCAACCTCAGTACAGTCTTTACAAGGTGTGTGGTTTAATATGGCGGAGCTTATCACTGTGTGTTTCTATTAGATTTGCAATGCTGCCAAAAACTTGTCAAGGACACAGATTTTGGACCTTTCATTTGGGCTGAAATTGCTGGAACGGAAAAGCTTTTTGCTGCCATTACATGGCGTTATTAGTTGATAAAACATGTTGCGTATTTATTTCCTAGGACGAGTTAAACCTTTTACCAACCCGGTAGTCCACCTTTTAACCCGAGACTGAAAATGAAAGGAGCATTGACTGATGAAAAGAGTTATTTGAAACAAGGATTGCTTCAACATTTACTCTATGTTAAAAAATAGTTGATATTCTTAGCTTGTGTGAGTCTAGAACACAGGAAGTGGTTGCAGAAAGAAGGAAGTTTGTAAGAGTTTAAAGCTTTAAAATTGAAATGTTTACCAAACATTCATGTTTAAATATTTGCTGACCACATGTTACAACACAAAGCTAAAAGGTTTTAATTGTAGCCTAGAGTCTTTCTCTGTGGGGGAGAAGCTAATACTAATGCTCTGCCACCCGGTTTGCTTTTTCCTCCATCAACCTAATACCCTAAAACACACATTAGGCTGTTTCTCAAACTGTCCAGAGCAGTAAACCAGCTGTTTTCCCTAATAGTAAAACCATATCAACAAAATGGCAATAAAATAACAAAAGATTAAAAAAATGTTTACCATCAAATAAAAAGATATAAATTTTTGTAATGGATAAGATCAACATTTTGGCTTTTTATTCCAAACAGATAATGCTATGTATAGTTTTTTAACCTTTTTTTTAGTTGTAAAACTATATACAATATTCATTTGTTTCAAATTAAATATTTCCTACTGCAGCTTATCTTCAAAGTGAATGTGGCAACTCTTGCAATAAGGTTAGCAATGGACCAGAGTGTCTCATTCATGAAGCTAAAATTATGGTTGTGCTAAAATTTGAAAAGGAACATCTTGAAAGGCCCAGTCTAATTTGTTGGGTTTCTTTAGATGGATAATTTTTTTACCAACTGGCATTAGAGGATCAACTGAATTTGATTTTATAGCAATATAATTTGGACTGGATTGGATCGAAATTGGACAATATACTTGGGTTGTATTATGAATAGGACTGATCTGACATGAATTTGGACCAATGTGGAATTTATATACTTTTATATGAACTGAATCTATTTTCCTTTTAAAGTGCCCCTGGGTAACTTTGGTTATGAATTTTGTGCAATGTAAATAATATAAAATGAACTGAACTGAAGCTGAATGTTTCTTATTTGGGCAATTTGCTATTTCATGTAATCGTGAAACATTACCCTTAATGGTAGTAATTATTTCTGTTTTAGTTAAGTGGAATTTTGTCAGCCAAGGAGAGAAGCAACTGTCCCTGGAAATAGGAGATATGGTCCACATCCAGGAAGCCTGTGATGGTAAGTGTTGTGATAATAATGCTCCTATGCAGTGAGGTTTTTATTTCCTAGTCAAAGTTAATACTATAATTTATGATGAAAATGATAACGGTCTAATGCATGGGTGCTGCTTTTAGTTATTTAAATTTAGTTTGTAAAAACTAAATTTGTTTGCAGCTAAAAGCGTAAGTCACAGCACACATACATTTACTGCTAACATGGCATGTCATGGTAAAACAGCAACAGGGTAAAATGTGAAGTTTCTACATTTTATTCCGAATTTTATGAGAATACGATTGATTTTGGACCCTTAAAATGTTTAAAAAGAATGCACAATTTGGCCCAGGAAAGATGATGAACAAAGTTATTTTACACTCCGAAGCACACCAGTTGGACAGATGGTGCCGAAAAGCATATTTGACATATGAATGAGAAAAACAGGAGTGGGGATTATGTGCTAATTAATAAAAACTTCTAGATTTACCATTACACATTAGTAATTACCGATGTGTTTTGACCTTTAAGGGTGCAGCTCCCCATAATGCAGATGGTCATTTTGATCCCTTTTTAAATGTAAACAGTACTTTTTTTCAGATAAAAAATACAGGTCAGCATTTCCGGTATTATGTTTTATTATTATTGCATTACATTTAGAGGCTCTTGAACAATACCAAGGTTAAACTTTCTCATAATGTTAAGAAATTTGAAGAGTTACAACAGACAGATACTTTTGTCAGATTATATCATATAAACACTAAAGGAAGTTGGGAATAACACTTGGTCATGTATTTTCTTAATTAGATGTGAAGCAAGATTTCAGTGTTAGCTGATAATAATGACAGATTGTATTTTATGACACATTTATTACAGATTGTTAAGTTTACAAACAGTGTCCAAAACATGGCAATACAGGAAAATAAAGTCAAAGGAAGATAAGCATTTAAAGCTTTGCATTATAATCTCTTTGTACGCTCAAAGACAAATTACTCTTATCTGAGTAAATATCTGCTCCAGATCAGTTCGCCCCTTCTAAATTTTATACCCTCATTTCATACTCATGAGTTGCCATTTTGATTTTTCCCACTTCCATTTTACACCCTTGCACAAAATACTTTTGGATATATTTTTCTTGAAGTAGAATATTTTTATGAATTATAAACATAAACAACATAAAATTCTAAAACTAGTTCTATGTTTAAATTGTATTGCATATTAGCTCTAAATTACACCCCATTTCAATTTATTATGGCTGTGATTCCTGTTTGGGCCAGTTGAGTCCTATGAAATATGGTTATTACCCCTGATGAAACCACAACTATGATAGGACCTCCTGCTGGTAGATCTTATTTACTGGAGGTACAGTACAAACCCACATTTACCTTATTTACTGTAGATTATAAATAGACTAAATAAATTATTTCAAAGCTGGTATGAAGTATGAGTACAAAGTGACACAAGGTCGGTACAAAATGTTTCTCAGCATATGACTCTATTTTGTTCCCAAAAATGTTGGGTACAAAAGGTCAAAACTACAAATGTATCAAAAGGTAAAGGGGTAATATGACCAGAACTCTCAAATATCTTATCACAAAAAAAACACTGTAGAATGCCTGCCTTCATCCCTTTGTTTTATTACATTGTAAACATTATTAATTCATTGTTTTTTTCATGCAGTTTTATGGTGATATTTGGACTGTTTTTCAGGGTGGTACAGAGGATACCTGGCAAGAAACAAATCCCTTAAGGCAAGAGGCTACATAGTGTTTAAACTGTGCATCACAATTACATAATTTACAATAACATGATTGTCGATCTTTTACTGGCTTCCTTCTTGTCCATCCCTGACACATATTTTCCACTCCAGGGAGTGTTCCCTTCAAGTTTTGTCCATCTGAAGGAGGTCAACATTGAAAAACGAGGGTGAGTGAATTTGTCAGACCACCTCCTAAAGTTAAAGAAGTTCAAAGTGTCCATAATGTCTTTTTGTTTGTGCAACGTTAGAGATGAGGAAATTGTGACATCTGCTGAGATGCCCTTGGTGAAAGAGGTGACCACCACACTGAGAGAATGGGGCACCATATGGAAGCAGCTGTTTGTGGTACAAACCAAACCATTACAGTTGTGTTTATGAATGTTTGCTTCTTTTTGTTTGAATTTAACAGCATACTTTTTGCCTGTCTATCTTTCTAGAGTAACAAGCAGGCGCGTGTGAAGCAGGTCCAGAGGCTAATGTGGGAATTGATGGAGTGGCGTTCCCAGCTCCTGTCTGGAACACTGCCCAGTGACGAATTTAAGGAGCTCAAGCAAAAAGTTACTTCTAAGATTGATTACGGCAACAAGTATGCCCACACTGATAATAAAGTCACTGTTTTAATCTAATATTCTACCCCTGATGTGACACAAGCTTTTAAAAGTGTCTGTTCATCTTCTGGTTTTTATCCCCTGATTACTTTGTCTTTCTACCCCTCTTTTCCTGTTCATCTATTTGCTCTTCAGCTTATTGCTTTCCTTTGTAAAATCTCTTCATTTTCTTCACCCTCATTCTAATTCCATTAATCCTGTTTTTGCTATTCTCCTATAAAGGATCCTTGAGCTGGACCTGGTTGTCCGAGACGAGGATGGGAACATCTTGGACCCCGAGCAGGCTAATGTCATCAGCCTTTTCAGAGCACATGAGGAGGCCACAACCAAGATCAATGAGCGAATTAAAGAAGAACAGGTACAGGACAGAATGTGAAGAGGAGGGCTACACAAAGGGTTCAAAAGCTTTGACAGTAATGTGATTTGTTGTATGTCCATAAGATCCTTGAAAAAAAGTGTTTTTTGCATGAAGTACACTTATATAAAATTGCAGTTGTATCATGTTATCTCTGTTGTCTCTAGTTTTGCACAAAAAGCCCTACAGTGAAACTATTTGTTTGAAGCCATAATAATTGGGATATACTTATTTTGTGAGACAATCAGATATTTTCCTCTCTCTCTCTCAAACCAAAAGCCTGAATACTGCCGTTGATTTATTTCAAATTACTGTCACTATAATGCCAGTGTTTTATAAAGATGTTTAACAATGAAGAAATTTATATTTTTTTTTATTGCTATAGCATACTTTCACACAGAAAATTAAAGAAAAATCCAAAGTTATTGTGTCCCCAATAATTGGGGTCATCTACTCTTTGTAAGAATGATTAGACTCGGTCTATATGCCAACCATTAGGTTTGGAGGCTCACTGATATAAATTATTTTCCGTCCTACCTCCACCTACAGAGACATGTGGAGTTTTCTGAATGCTAATTGAACTTTAATTGTTGGTCAGACAACACTAAAATTTAGCATTTTTGTAATAAACTCCTGGGTGGTTGCACCCAACGGATCTGTAATGCTGTGGGTTTGTTTCTCTTTCAAAGTTCCTGAAAACCATGTTAGAGGTTATGACATATTGAACTCTTTAAAATACCAGGAGGTTTTAATTAAAAATATGGTGGCCTCCATCAGAAAATTGAAAATGAATAAACACTGGGACTAACATATGACAAAATCAAAGCAGAAGGTGAACCAGACACAAAATAACCTTCTGCCGTGGTCATTACAGCCACTACACCCAAATATTACAGAAAACCTGTGGGGTGAGCTGAATGAGCTCTCTGTATGCAGGGGCAGCTCGTGGTGTGGGCCCAGGGGACCAGCTCCTGAAGGGTTGTTGCTGCAACAGCCAACAAAAAAACTATACTTTTTTTAAAAGAAAGAAAGATTGTATGAAGAAATAATAGCATCAATGTGCAGCCTGCCATCTAACTATATATAAGTGGAATGCAACCTCTTTTATTTTATGAATCAGTAATTTCACCTGAATAATTTATGTTGAAGACATATAGTAGTCTCTCTGCTGCAGCTGAGTTCTGTTCTGTTCAGAAACAGGTAAACCTAACCTAGATTTGTCCTAAATTGACCCACTGAGAACATCTTTACAACATCTTCTCAAACTTGGATGCTACAAAAGCCTATTTTTCCTGAGCCAATAAATTGGCTAAACCATCAAACTTTTCCAAACCTACATAGAGACAGAAAACCATTTGATTCTAATTTTTATTCTTACACTTATTTGATCTCATCAGAATGACTCCATTTTAGAAAAAACAACAGCATCAATTATTTAAAACCTTTTTTCAACCTTCTATTATTATTGTAAAGATGTGAAATAAAATTACATAAATAAATATTGTTTACACAGGGGGGCTGCACGGTGGCGCAGTTGGTAGCACTGTTGGCTTGCAGCAAGAAGGTCCTGGGTTCAACTCCCGGCCGGGGGTCTTTCTGCATGGAGTTTGCATATTCTCCCTGTGCATGCATGGGTTCTCACCGGGTACTCCGGCTTCGTCCCATAGTCCAAACACATGCCTGTTAGGTTAACTGGTCTCCCTAAATTGCCCTTAGGTGTGTGAATGAGTGTGTGCATGGTTGTTTGTGTGTTGGCGACCTGTCCAGGGTGTACCTTGCCTCCTGCCCAAAAAGACTGCTGGAGATAGGCACACTGTTTACACAGGGACCACAGACTGAAACCATAAATTAATTTGGTTTAATAATCAAGTTTTCTACATAACATAGTAAATATTAAATAGCTTGTATACATTAACCTTTAACACATGCTGCTGTGGAGGGGGGCGCCAAACCATAATCTCGCCCAGGGCACCAAATGGATAGGGCCAGCTTTGTCTGTAAGCTCCAACCTTGTGAATTGTTGTGGAAGAAGACTAAGTGCTGCAAGATTGTACAACGTCTTAACAGCAGGGATGTTAATAATCATCACATACATGGCTTCAAGTAAAACATATTTTATATATAGGACATTTTCTGTCCTGAAGAGATATACTGAAAATAAAGAGTTGATTTTCGAACATTAGTAACATAAGATTATAATACTGCAATAAAAGACAAGATTCCAGATAGTAATCATATTTATATTTTTGTTTTTCTCTACAGTCTAACATCCAGACAGACCACAGTGGGATCTCAGCACGAATTCAATCTTCCCCCACCCACAGCCTCTATGTCTTCGTCAGGAACTTTGTATGTCGCATAGGAGAGGACTCAGAGCTCTTTATGTCCCTCTATGATCCTATCAAACAAACCATCATCAGGTATCAGTAGTCATTCTGCCTCAGCTTTTCTCTCTAAAGGATTTCTGTACATGATATGTTTTGAAAATATTTCTGTCTGAAAAAGATTGGCATCAATAATTAATTTGTTGTGACTTTGAAACCCAGCTTTTCAATAAATATTAAATGCTTTTTGTGATTTTACAGAAAATTGTATCTTATGATTTAGACATGATGAAGGGAATTTAGTTTTCTAATTTTCATATAAAATCATATGAACACTTGTTGAAAATAGAGGACAATTTGGAAATGGTAATGTATGAAAATCTAACTTTCTCTTTAAACCATTTTATCTTTGCCTCCATCTCTAAGTCGCATAAAACAAGTATGAAAACTCACACTCCAACCTAAACATACTTTCCTCCATTTTTTCTTTATTTTCTTGTCCATATACCTTGCCTTCGTTCCTCCATTGTTGAGCGACACTAAATTATGACAATTTGCCAAAAATAGACATAAGGAAATTAAAATTATAGGCCAGCAGAAAATGAGTGGCAGGACTGTATGGAGCCTTACAGAGCTGATGTTAAGCCCCATCACTCACTGTCATGCTGGGTATATCTGTTTCTCAGCCAGGGTGGCTGGAAGTATTACATTAGACCTAAATCAGTCATCGCTTTTTCAGTACAAACCAACTACTATAAGATTGTTCCTTCAATGCGTGGTCATTTGTTCAGAGGTTTTATTCGCTTTCATCTTATGTGTTTTGCTGTGTTTCTTTCAATTGGCTTTTATCTTTGGTTTGCTTCATTCTTACACTTTTTTATCTGTCCATGCCTCTATAAAAAATAATTTACAGATATTTGGTATACAGTGTCTTGCAAAGGTTTAAATACCTTTCTCACATTCAGTCACATTCCAACCACAAATGTCACTGTTTTTTTAAATATTTTTTTATAGATTTGATATGACTAATAGAAAATAGCGCATGATTGTGGGGTGAAAAATAAATTATATTGATTTTCAAAATGTTTTATAACCAATAAAATTTGGAAAGTGTGCTGTGCATTTGTCTAAAGCCCGTCTGAGTCAATACTGTATAGAAGCATTATTCGCTGCAATTATAGCTGCAAATGTTTGGTGTTATTTCTCTACAAGACTTGGTAAACGAGAGACAGAAATTTTTGCCCATTCTTCTTTGCAAAATAGCTTAAGTCCAGTCAGATTGGACAAAAGAGCATCTCTGAAAATTCATCTTCAAGTATTACCACATGTTCTCAATTAGATTTAAGTCTAAACCATTCTACCATAAAAATGTGATTGAATTCATACTGTTCTATTGTAGATCTGGCTGTATGTTTAGGGTTGTTGTCCTGCTGGAAGATTGGACTCTGCCTGAGTCTCTAGTCTTTTGCTGACTCTAACAGGTTTTCTTCCCACATTGCCCTGCATTTAGCTCTGACCAGCTTGTGTGTCCTGCTGGAGAAAATCTTCCTATCAGCAAAATGCTGCAACCACCATTTTTTACTGTAGGAATCTTTTCTTTTGCATTGAGGCCAAAAAGTTCAGTTCTGGTCTAATTTGCTCAGAGCTCTTTTTTCCACATGTTTTTGTGTCCTTTTCACAGCTTGTGGAAACTGCAAATGGGACTTCTCTTGGCTGCTTCTCTGATTTATGGACTTTTTATGTTGCCTGTCAGTTTAGTTTGGAGGCCATGTTTTGGCAAATATGCGGTAATGCCATATTGCTTCCAGTTTCAGATGATAGAAGAAATGCTGGGTGAGATGTTCAAAGCTTGGGATGTTGTTTAATGGGGATATAAAGTTCTACAAAACGTTACCTGCCGTGTTCCATGGTATTAAAAATGCTGTTTGCTCATTAAAGTTCTCTAACAAACATCGGAGACCTTCAAAGAGCATTTATATTGAGATTCAGTTACAAATAGGTGGACTCTATGGACTAATGAAGTGATTTTTGATTGTTTGCAAGGCATTTTATCTGTTTAGGGGTTGAAGAATAAAGAGAGCATTTTCTTCATAATCATGCATAACATTTTGCCTTTCTATCAAAAAAAAGTTCAAAGAGTATCAACACTTTTGTAAGGCACTGTATTAGCACATCTGTTTTTTCTGTCTGTCAGTTTTTACTTTACCCACTTGAACTGAACATTTTTTTTGAGCTGTAAGAGGAAAATGTGTTTATAATTTAAAGATTGAGACATTTTCATTTTTGTAATAACTCTTTTTATGTTTTAATACTACATTAAATAAAATAACATTGGAAGAGTAATCAATATTTTACATAGAGCTAATGTTTTATCATCCTTTTGCAGTGAGAACTACTTGGTTCGCTGGGGCAGCAGTGGTTTTCCAAAAGAGATTGAGATGCTGAACAACCTGAAGGTTGTCTTCACAGTAAGTGACCACAGGAGGGCACTGTTATACTGTCTTTCATATTACCAAGACACTGCACAGCAGGACAATGAATGAACTTGTTACCTGTCAGAGGATTACATTGTTGTCTTATTTTCCACTTTGGCTTTCCCCGAGTGGTTGTTTTGCTTACTTGTTCTCTGTCTTTGTCCACCAGGACTTGGGGAACAAAGACTTGAGCAGAGAGAAGATTTATCTGATCTGTCAGATAGTGAGAGTAGGCAGGATGGACTTAAAAGAAGTAAACAACAAGAAGTGCACTATGGGCCTCCGGCGACCTTTTGGGGTGGCAGGTAATTCGAGTGCAGACAACTGAATTTGTTTTGGGCCACTGTTGAGCTAAAATGACATTCCCAGAGGTCCACATATTTGCATGTCAGTGGTTAGTCACCATGTGTACCAGCTATTCTCAAATGTTTCAAGTTAATTTCATAAGGAGTTTACAACAATGAAGCAGTGATTCAATTTCATGCAAACATTCATGTTGGTTTAGGTAACTCCTGACACGTTACAACAAATAGTGTAGGTGTCACTGTAACCTATTAGCAAACTAATGTACCAACAATGAGGTAAAGAAAAATGCAATAATCTAGATCGGTCAATAATCTATTCTTAAGGGGAAACCATTGGCATTTTAATAACTTTTAGCATAAAACACAAATATTATTCTTAAGAATGCAGCAATGTGCTTCTAACCTATTTAAGAATTTTTAGAATAGTCTATAACAGAATTAGCTATTCTGTTGTTACTTTATCAGATTTTACCAGTTAAGCCAGCTAGTTTGACTTTCAGTCAGAACAGCAGCGTTTGATTTTTTTTGGACAATTATTATTATTTATTTATAAATGAAGTAAATTATGCATCAGTTATATTTCCCCATTAGTGAATTACTTAACAGGGCCAAAATTATTTTGCACAGGTAGCATTAAAATGGCAAATATGACGTTGATGATGATGTTTTTTTTTTCCTATTTACACTGTTGTAGCTCACTATTGCTTAAACAAGTGCTGATGTTCTCATATAACTTGTTTTTGGTTCAGGTTTGTTGATTTATCCCCTATTTGTTCAAGGAGAATCTGTCATATTTAAAAAATGGCTGTGCAGCGTTTGTTTAGATTTTTCTCATCAATGACACATTTACTTTCTCTTCTTGGTAGTGATGGACATCAGTGACACCATCAAAGGGAAGATTGAGTGTGATGAAGAGAAGCAATTTTTCATTCCCTTCTTCCCGTACGTTTTATTTTCCTGTCGCTATAGCTTTTTCCCATTGCTCTCTTTAAATGTCCAAGAAAGTATCTATTTAAAAGCTGTTTTTTGGATTTCTTGAAAGTGCCTTCATGTTGATAGAACTGAAGTGTTTCGGTTTGTGTTCTTGCAGCTATCAACAACCACAAGATTTAGAAAAGTTTTTTTTCTGTACATTGAACTGTATTTCTTTGTTGTAAATGTGGTTTCAGGGTAGTGGCTGAAAATGACTTTCTCCACACCTTGCTGAACAAAGTGACAGCATCACGAGGAGACAGTGGCGGCCAAGGTACTGGTCCGCTCTAACAGGCTTTTTCTTTCTGTTTCACCATCCTCATGGCATTTCTTGCTGAAGTAAGTTCTGTATGCAGCCAAGACGTCCACAGGTCTGAGGGTGCTGCTGTCATTTGTGGCCAGATAAACTTTCCTTTCCTCTTCTGTCTCCACTTTGAATGGGACTGGCAACATTTTTCCTTGATCTTTTGTTTTTTATGTACCTACTACACCATGGTAACGTATCCAATCTGAGTTGCTGACACTGTCATGCTCGAGAGTAACTTTGCATGTTAAACTGCACTGTTATATCTCTCAGGTTTCATCCTTCTCTTGTACCCATCGGCTCCAAGCATAGCCTAGATATGAAGGGAGCACCTGTGGCAACCACATTTCAGGCTCTAATATTACTTGCCTCTAATCTCCTTCTCTTCTCACTTCAAAATGCATTTGCCATAACACACACACACTCCACACTAAGACTTGTAACATATAAAAAAATAAAATAAAAAATCAACCCAATTATTACATTTTAATTATGTTTGTCTGAAGCTATCTATAAATGCTCAGGTATTGTATTCGTGCAAACTGATCATATACGAAAGCATTTTTTTCTGATGCGTATGTGCCTTGCTGCCAGTCTCAAGTAAATTACCATCACCTTCCTACATATTTGACACTTTAGCATATAGTTTGATCATCAGCTAAGATAAACTGCCACACCTTAATTAGCAGGCTGAAAAATTAGCAATCTCACAGAGAGACTGTTTAAATGCAGCACATAGGTGCCACTGCTGCAGAATTGATAAAAGTGCTACTTAAATTTTGTACCAATGATCGAATATCGTTACTCGGTCTGATGTTAACACCATGCATGTGCAAGGTTCACTTACCCTTGAATACTAAATGCTTAAATCTGAAAACGCCTGACTTGCTTCTCTTTAAAGTCAGATAGTTCATAGATGTGACAGGACTTGATGCTCCACAAAATGCACCTAATTAATGTTTCAGGTTTTGACCCAGGTAAGGTGGGTGTTTAGATGCATGTGGATGTATGGCAAGATAAGAAACAGGGGGACAGCAGTTTTATTCTGAACTAGCTTTTCTGTAAAAAAATAAAAGCTCTCATGACTCAACTCTAATTTGTTTTGGAAACACTTTCAAGCGCTGTTTTGATACAGACTGAAAGTTTCATTGAAATTCTTCTTAGCTTTTTACCTGAAAAACAGAGAACAAAAACACTTTTTTCCTTGAGCGTTTGTTTAAAACAGGCTGAAGTGACTATATTTGCACAAGTAAAATGTAATAACATTGTTTTCTTAAATTGTTTTTTAAGTTTTTAGTTAAACTGTCATATTCTTATTAACTTTTTTATTTTCTTTAGACTGAGCTCAGTTTTGCTTCCAGCTCAAACAATTGAAGTTCCCAGGCAAATATCAACATGGTCTGAGTTTATGTTAGTTATTTTTTTATGTGGTTGATCACATGCAGGCAGTATCACAGAGATAACCTTCGTTTTTTTTCCCTCTGGACCTGCAACATTTTTAAAGTAGTCCATGCAAATAATGTACAATCATCCGGAAAAAAAAGAACATAAAATAAGGTCCTGTTTTATACTAAATATTGGCTTGTAAGGATCAGATTTTGCTGTGATTAAAAAACATCTTAAAAAAGCTTAATCCTGCTCAAGTCTCATGATCATTGAAGGATTTTGAGACTTTTTAAATAAATGTCTCGCTTAACAACATAAAATATTTTCTCACAGAAATGTTCATTTAATTTAAAGGACAGCTTTTCAATATCTCTAACTGTGCTCTTCAGGATTATGGGTCACCATGAAGGCTCTGGTGGGCGACATAGTTCAGATTCGAAAAGAATACCCTCACCTCGTGGACCGCAGCACGGTGGTTGCACGCAAGCTGGGCTTCCCGGAGATCATTATGCCGGGAGACGTCAGGAACGACATCTATCTTACCTTACAGGGCGGTGACTTTGACAAGTACAACAAGACAACACAGAAAAATGTGGAAGTCATCATGTGGGTCTGTGACGAGGAGGGCAAAGTAATACAGGTGAGCAGCACACAGCAGAGATAGAGTGTTATTGGGTTTAAACTGAAGGATTTGGCTTATGTGTAGGGCAGTTTGAAGCTGAGTTTGCAGGTGCAGAATTATGTGTCATGTATTATTAGTCAGCAGTAAATATTGACATCTTTATCCCAGAATAGCAATCCATCTAATACGTATTCACCTAAACAGACAGATGCGTCTAAAATAAATCTGACATGTTACACTGACATATTTTTCATTGACCTGTTTTCATAGAACTCCATATGTCTGGGAGCTGGGGATAAGGCGGTCAGTGAGTACAGGTCCGTCATCTACTACCAGATCAAACAGCCCCGCTGGATGGAGACAGTAAAGGTAGGTTTTTTGGGTGTGTGTGTGTGTTCCTCATTCCTCTCCCAGTCACCTATTTAAGTCTTTTTGAAATCACTGGCCATACATTATTTGCATTGCTCACTTCATTTTACAGGGCCTTAGAACATGCATTGCATTATATTCTCTTATAACATGAGATATCCTGCAGGTAACAGTCTCTCTGGAAGAGATGCACCGAATTCATCTACGTTTCATGTTCAGACACCGCTCTTCACAGGAGTGTAAGTAGCATCCTCTGTTCCTCCCCAGCACCTGTCTGCTTTCTCAACAAGATCAGCACCCCTAACACCTCTCCCCATCCTTGTTCCCTGGAGCATAATGTGATACTGAAAGCACCTAATGATTGTAACCAATTTGCAAAATGACCTATGGCATCATTACTCATGCCTGATTATTCAAATGAGCATTTTTCCCTTCTAAGACGTCTGAAGTCTTCACCCTCCTTGCTCTTTTTCCATTTTTCCCTAATGTGTTTTTTTCTGTCTGGTTTGTTTTACATGTCCCACTCCTTCCTCTACAGCCAAGGACAAAAGTGAGAAGAACTTTGCGATGGCATTTGTACGTCTGATGAAAGATGACGGGACAGTTCTGCAGGATGGACTACATGATCTTATTGTCTTTAAGGTGGGACCTTATTAAAGATAAAACAAATGTCTTAACATATGCATGCTGCATAACAATTTGCTGACAAGCTGGTTAACTTTGCAATGCTTATTCAAATTATTGCTTATTGAGTTACATCCAGGAAATGATAGAGATGCAATCCTTCATTTGTGTTTTACATAACATGCTCGGTGCTGAGTAGATTAGATGCTTTTTTTTCTTATTTTTTAACCGAAAAATTTAAATCCCTCAAAAATAGGCAATCAAAGCATCGTTGCTATGAAGAGTTTCTGACAGAGTAAGCTATGTATGACAAGGTTTTTTAACTAAATTGTACCTCCTTAAAACCATAAATTGGACAGAAAGTTTATTAAGAGTATTTCCATTTTATGAAACAATAAAAACAACAAGACAAGGATTACTGTTTTCCCGGTAATTTGGCCTTAACTTTATACATAGTAGCCTATGAGGCAGCACAACACTGAAGCAGCTTTACTTCAATTAATCACATGTGCATGATTACCTCTTATTTTACAGGACACAACCGGATAGCGCTTTATTAAACAACAGGAGATATTTTGTTATGAACAATTTACAAGGTAAACTCCAATTAAATTGATTGCTGTAACTGTGATGGAAATAACTGTCTTATAACAATGTTTCCAAACAAAAATCACAGACAAGAAAATTGCAGTAAAAAAATAATTATATTACCTAGTGAACGAAGTTAGCTGTAGTGGTTACTAAACTTAAGCAGCATCAGTAAAGCCTCTAGATCTGCTAGCAAAATAGTAAGTAACTTTGCAGCATATTGTTTCAAATTTGTATTCAGAAAAGTGTGTGGCCTGCAGCTTTTTCTTCTACGAATGCATAAAATCATCACATCTTAATGACTCCTTTAACCAAAGATAAACAAATGTTGGACAAAAAGGTTTTTGTGTATTTTAATAAAAAAAAAAAAAAAAAAACTGCATTCAGCTGGCACAAAAAAAAGACTTTTACCATTTGCCTGTGAGAGACATGTTGACGTCTCCAAGCCTCTAAAACAACATCTTACAAAGCAACCTTACAAAAACCTTATGATTTCAAAATAAAACCTACAATATTCCATAAGAAAGCTGTGCAAAACTTTGATGAAGCTTGTGATTTTCTTTAAAAAATTGCAAAACTTTGCTTATGACTTATTTAGTTTCATGTAGTGGAATCATTAAATCCTTGATGGCAAATTGTTGCTGTGAGTGTGCAGCCTGAAATCGGCCATTGACTGTGTCATACAATCATATGAATATGGATCAAAAAACTCCAGTTAATGTTTCCAAGACTATGAATCTGTGCCATAAAGAATAAAATAAAACTAGCAAATGTTGTAGCTCACTAAAATTGTAGTTCTATTCAATAAAAGCCCGTGTGCATCCTCTCCTGGATAAAAGTGGTGATCACCCGTGGCTCGTTGGACTGCATATATCTGTGACATCTGTACTGGTATTGTTTTGTTTAAATGCATGTACAGTTACATTTCTAATCATACATACACTACAAAAAGCATTGGCAGCTGTTATTGCTTCAAACTTTTGCTGCTTAAGCGTCTGAACTACAGTAAATTAGGCATGTTTGTTGAATGAGACGCAACTGGTCAAATGAACGTTAAAACCCATGATAAAGGTTTTCTCAGAAACAACAGAAGTTGGCAAACATTTCTGCCTACAACATGCTTGGAATACAGATGCATCATCAAAACTTATTAAGCCAGTAAAAACATTTTGTAATGTCACTGCAGTAATAAGAGTCATCAAAGCAGAACTAAAGATATAGTGAGTTTGGGCAGAAGATTATGGCCTCACTGACAGGTTGAGTGAAACCAAATAGACTTCCTGTTAAATGAGCCCAAGCTAAGATTGAATCCCCATATTGATTACGTGTCAAACGCTGAGAAGATTAATTACTCATGATTCGCTCAAATACCAAATGGATGGCCCCACTGTGCCCTCTTAGGCGATTATGTCTCGTTATCCCTACATTCCTCTTGATCTCTCTGCCACCCTTGGCTTGTGTCTCTTACTCTGTGCTGGAGTGACTCGCTTATAGCAAACTGGCAGGGGTGAAACGAGAGCAGCGTTGTGAAGATGAACCTTCCTGTGTTCTGGTAAAAGTTTTCTCTGTAAAAAGTATGGTACATTTATTCTTTTTCGTCAAAATGTTTCATGACTTTATTCACAAATAGCATTTGAACACATACAGGTACATCCCAAAAAATTAGAATATTTCATAAAAGTACAATATTTTTTGCCAGTCATCTCAGAAAGTGAAACTCACATACTAAATAGAATCATTACACATATTCAAATGCTTTGTTTCTTGTAATTTTGATGATTATGGCTTACAGGTAAAGAAAACCCAAAATTCAGTGTCTCAGAAAATGAGAATACTGTGAAAACGTTAACTATTGGACACTCATGGTGCAGCTAATTAATTCAAAGCACCTGCAAAGGTGATTCCTACCTGAAAGGAAAGGTTGGCTTCCCTGTCATCAGGATGACCCCAATGGCTAATATATTTTTTGTTGCTGTTGGTCTTCAACAATAATAAAAACACATTGCTTCAGTATTTACACATTTTCTTATGTTGCACTCTATTTTGTGAAGTGCACCAGTCCCTCTTGCAGCAACACAGTCACACAACATGATGTTGCCACCCCTGTACTTCACTGATGGCATGACTGCAACCTCTAAATCTAATGATGGTCATCATGGCCATAAACATCTCTCCAAAAATCAAGATGTTTGAGTGCATTTGCAAAATGTAATCTGGCTTTTTATGTTGCTTTTGGAGTAATGGCTTCTTTCTTCATGGTCGGCCTTTCAGCATAGCTCGGTATATGACTCATTTAACTGTTAATAATCTCCAGCCAGCATCTTCACAAGGTCTTTTGCTTTAGTTCTGGGATTATTTCACACATTTTGCACCACAACGCATTCATCCCTGGGAAACAGAACCTGTCTTCTTCCTAATTGGTATGTTAGCTGCGGTTTCTCATGCTGTTTATACTTGCTTTTAGCTGTTTGAACAGAGAAATATGGAAATCATACTCAAGGATGACTCAGACCTGTGGAGGTCCAAAAGTATATTCCTTATATATTGCCTGATATAAGGAAGAGACTTCCTGACTTTTGATTTTTCCATGTCACACAACCAAGCAGTGTGTTTGAGCTGAGACAAAGCCATGATATCATTATCTGTAAAAAAAACATACTCTTTTAAACATGTTCCCTCATTATTAAAAAAAAAAAAGCACAGTATGATTGGATGTCAGACAGTGAGAAATAAAAGGTTATGTGTCTTTTTATATTGTTTATGTAAATATCTGGTGTCAGCAAGTTTAAATTGGATAATGTTCATTAGTGCTGGTGTTGTTAAAATATTTATTACATTATGAGGTAAAAGATATTGTTGTCCATATTTAAATAAATACAATAACCTTAAACGTTGTGACTCCTACCTGTCATATATTTAACAATAGCAATTTGTTAAATTCATGTAGGAACAACTGACAGTACAGTATTTAAAAGGAAATGAAAGCAAAACTTTATTCTATGAGAAAGATCTGTATCTGATTTCATTGTATTTTTATCCTAAAATCAGGATAAAAAGGATTGTTATTGCTGCTGGTGACCGCAATCATTTTTGTGACTTTTATTTGAAGATTGAACAATTAGTTCACAATTGGAAATTCCTAGACTCCTTTTTCAAATTTAACTAAACACAGAATAAATCATTCTTGTTCCTGTGCTGGAACACCATTTATCATACCATCACGTGGCCTTTTTACCAAAGCTATGGTGCATCACTGTTTCGTGTAATGGATTCAAATGTACATTGTCTTGCCAGGGCGACAGCAAGCGCATGGAGGATGTGAACTCCTACTTGTCCTTGCCCTCGACCCGCTACCATCACAGTGACACCCACAAGGGGGCAGGGCTGAACCGCAGCGCCAGCAACTTGTCTGGAGGAGGAGGCCTATCAGTGAGCTCCAGAGACAGCTTTACCATCTCCACCCTGGTCTGCTCCACTAAACTCACACAAAATGGTACGTGCAAGTGTTGGTCTAGACATGTGTGGGCTTGTGGAACTACAGAAAATTAAACAGGCCAGATATTAGGAGCAGAGAGGATGCTTGAAATTAAGCCCTGCATCTGAAAAAAACGTTAATTAACACCTTCACTCGAAGAGGAAATAAGGCCAAGCCTAGACAGTGAATAATCAGCTGGCGGTGAAGATGACAAAGGTCACATTTACTGCTTCCAATGGAAGTTCTTTCAATTTTGTGGATATAAATGATTAAAACTTTACATTTCTGCTTAGAAGTAGAGAGGTAATGCAATGCAAATTTAGGTTTAGGAAAACATCTTGCCAATTAACACTTACTGGAACGTTCACATAAATATAAGGACAGGCTTGTTGTTTGTTTGTGTTTCTATATATATTGTAGGTTTTAACAGTGAGGAGTGTTTTGCTTTTGTCTATAATGCCCACTTATGCAGCTCCACAGGCAAGATGCATTTACAAAAAGAAGCTCATCAACAAGAGCCTCATTGCACGTCCACTCCAGACAGAAAGGTGCATCAGACACAGGTGCAGAGCAGCAGCTGTTCTCGAAGAAGTCAGTCCATCACCATAATGAACATTTTCCGGCAATATCAATCACTTTTATCTCATTCACAAACACACACACAGACTCTTAGGCCTGTTTGCTCACAGGTTGGTTCAGGGCCACACTCCAGATGTGCTAACTTGGCATAGTGTGTCAGAAACTGTTGGACCGGGTGAACAGAGAGCTCTGAAATATCAGACAAAGAATGTGTCCCATGTCAAAAACTGTAACAGATTTGTTTTACAGAAAATTGGATTTGGATGCTCAGGTGTAAACACAAGTAGGGACACTGTGCATATTTGAAGCAGAGATTTTGCTGATTAAATACAAGATGATGGGCATAGGGTAACTGGAAAAACCTTGTACAATTAACAAAACAGGTTATTCACCTGATGAATCACAGCAGGGGTTTCAAATTCTGAAAATTATTTGTTTGAGCTAATTTTCCTCACCTCTAAATATTCTTCAGACAGTTGTTAGAGGTATTGTAAGAAAGACACAGATAGGTAGGGCACCTAAAATCAGAGGGTAGTCAACGTATTCTGAGGCACATAAAGCTCTAGACTTCATGTGGCCTTTAGATTAGTTCACATACCATGCATAGAGAGCCTCATTGTATGACTTTCCAAGGCCAAACAGCTGCATTGAAGCGTTACACCACCAAATGGTGTAAAGCATGTTACTGGATTTAAAGAAGTAGAGACATTTTCTTCTTCGTCTGGGTTTTCTGGAGAATTGTCAGGAGAATATAATTTGTCTTACTGCGTTGTGTGAAGTGTAAAGTTTAGTGCAGAGGGGTTTATAGTGCGCAGCTGTTTTTCAGGAGTTGTATATGGCCCTTAGTTACAGTGAAATGAACTCTTAATCCTTCAGCATATCAAGGCATTTTATATAATGACATACTCCCAATTTTGTGGGAGATGCCCCCTACCTGTTCCATCATGACTGCACACCAGTGCACAAAGCAAGGTCCATAAATACATGATTGAGCGAGTTTGGTGTTAATGAACTTGACTGTTCTGCACAGAATCATCATCTCAACCAGATAGAAAACATTTGGGATAAATTAGAGCTGTAAGCCTGTAAGCCAGACCTTCTCTTATAACATCATTGTCTGACCTCACATATGAGCTTCTGGAAGAATGGTCAAGATTCACATAAACACCATCCTTAACCTTGTGGAAAGCCTTGGATTTAGAATGGGATGCCATTCAATTTCATATGTGTGTGAAGGCAATAAGGTGCATGTTGCAACCACAAACCTTAGCATATATTTTATTTCAATTTAATGTGGTGAAAGAATACAAAGTAGAGCACATCGTTAAAGTGGATATAAATATGGGCTAAAAAGTTTTATAAGTAAAAATCTAAAATGTGTTGTGTGCTTTCATTTTGAGCCTTCTTTACTCCAACAGCCCTAAATAACATAAATGAAACCACTTGCTTCTAGAATTTACCTAATTAGTCAACAGAGTCCACCCATGTGTAATTTATTCTCACTATAAATCTGTTTTTTGAAAGTCTCTGAGGTTTGTTAGAGAACATTAGTGGACAAACAGAATCATGAAAACCAAGAGATACAGCAGACAGATCAGGCATAAAGTTGTACAGCAGCTTTGATTATAAAGCAATATCCCAAGCTCTGAACTCCCTCACTGAGCACCAGTTAATACATTAACCAAAAATGGAAAGGGAATGTCAACACTGGAAACAACATCATGCTGCTGGGGATGCTTTTATTCAACGGGGAAAGGGTTGATGGGAGACAGCTGGATGGAGCTGAATACATAAAAAATACAGTAAACTCTTGGAAATCCTATTAGATGTTGAAAAAGATCTGAGACTGGGTTGGACTTTCAGCTTTCAGCAGGACAACAACCCTGAGCATGCATCCAGAGGAATACAGCAATAGTTTAGATCTAAGCATATGCATGTGTTACAATGGGCCAGTCAAAGTCAAGACCTACATCTAATTGACACAAGATGCCATCCTTCCAGTGTGACTGAACTTGAGCTATTTTGCAAACAATTGCCAAATATATCTCTAGATGTGCAAAAGGGAAGAGGCATACCTCAAATGGCTTCCGGCTGTAACTATAAGGAAAGCTGAATACTGATTCTGTCAGGCTGACAGTTTGACTAATCATTTCAAAATGTCCAAGTTTCTTTTTTTAATGAACTGCTTTGGTCTGTCACATAGCAAAATGTGAAGTTGAAGGTGTATGAAAACTTTTGGAAGGCACTGCATCTGCCTTTATGTACATCCTGTATATTCCTGTAAATCCACAACCAGACAAATTTCATTTACCTGTAATAAAAATCAGTGAAAAGAGGCAAACTGCCGATTTCCTAAATTGTCGACTCTTGTTTTAAATTAAAAAACAATCAGAAATTGTTAACTGTTTTAGTAACACAATTACACATTGGAAAAGCTTCCCAGTGAATTCGGAAATGCCTTTTTATTATTTTAAGTTTTGAGCAGCCTTATCAGCCAGGCAGTATGTGCAGCCACCTGTATACAGGAAATACTTCTGGACTGAAAATGTTCTTTGGGATTTCAGTGGGTCTTTTGGGACTGCTCAAATGGAGAACCAGGCCTGAACTCCTAAAAGAAAACCTGGAGAAACTCAAAATCATCGATGGAGAAGAGGTGGTCAAGGTCAGTGTTATAGAAAAAAATACTAAAAACAAATAAAATCTCTGTATAAGTGTGTACACCAGCACTGAATGTGTGATCCCGTTGGCTCTGTTGCATGCAGTTTCTGCAGGACACTCTTGACGCTTTGTTCAACATCATGATGGAGCACTCTCAGACTGACGACTATGACATCCTTGTGTTTGATGCCCTGGTGAGTGTGCGAGGTGTCTCCTTGCTGGGTACAAATTTTTAAAGGTATGGCTCTGCATGTGTGGCGCGTCAACTCACACAGCAGGGTTTCTTGGCAAGCTGTCTGGAGTCTAACATATCTATGTGCCCATCTTTCCAAAACAAGTGTGTTAGTCAGATGGTTGTACATAACTCTTATCTGCCTTGTAAACGTTTGCTGCAACTGTTTGTAAACATGTCACTAACTCTGTATGGCCTATTTTTTCCATGGCAGATTTATATCATCGGGCTGATCGCTGACAGAAAGTTCCAGCATTTTAACACTGTTCTGGAAGCCTACATAAAGCAGCATTTCAGTGCCACACTGGCCTACAAGTAAGTTTTTTTTTTAAGACTCTTGTTGTGCGTTTTTTAACTGCAGCCATGCCTCTACCAGTTTAAGAGTTATAAACACTATCTTTGGGAACCCTGTTTTAAATATGCAGATTTGTGTAGAATAACAGTTCACATGGCAAATGGGTTTCGTAAATTTGTTCATTTATTTTGTTTGTGTTGACTAATATATTGACATTTTAATCATAACTTCAGTGATCTCCCTGCTCTGAAACAGCTCTACCTATCTACCTAACTTAACTTTGCAGCGAGAGTCTAATGATAGGTGTCTAATTTTTGCAATGCTGTTAGAGATTGATAAAAAAGTTGATATTGTAGCTCGATGGCATTAAACAGAGTTTTTATCTGTTGTTATTGTAGCATGATGAAGGTATGTCAAATTAGTTTAAGGCTATAGTATATTCATTACCGCAATGATAAAAATAAACCACGCTCACGATGTCAAAGTCAATCTGAAGGATGATTTCTTCGTTTTCGTAGTGTGAACTTTAGCACATGTAAAAGAAAACTAAGAAATCTTTATATACGTATCATTCATTTAGCCCATTCATGCTAAAGATTATAAAAATCTGTGAGACCTCTAACAGTCACTGAAATTGAGAGTTAAAACTTATTGATCAAACTAATATTTACTCTGAAAGACCTATTGATAGAAGTAAAAGAAGAAAGACAAATGAATCTAAAGGCAAGAAAACTAGTAAATTAAAGATCCAAGGCAATCTGTGAGCTAATTTACATTTCCTCCTTCATGAACATCCTAATCTTCATTTGTCTGCACTGATTTAACCGCTCCCTGCTGGCTGGAAGTCACTGATTAAAAATTAACAATTTCTTCATGCTCATTATTCCATCATTGCATCTCTCTTTGTGTTTGCTCCTTTTCATAAAAAATTGTTGCATTAGGGTCTGGTATGATGAAGATACCAACATGATACTTTAATATTTTTGTTAGGAATCCTGAACCAATTAACAACATGTAGCATTTTCATTTTATGTATGTCCAAAACACAACAGCTGTTTTCACAAATACTTTAATTAGGTAATTCTAGATTATTCTTTGATGTTGATGTTGATTGTTTACCCCACTGCTAGATATCTAATATTTCGTGCCTATTGTTGTTTGACAACTTACAGTTACAAAAATGAACCAAACTAACAAAGTAAATAGAGTATAGATAGATAGATAGATAGATAGATAGATAGATAGATAGATAGATAGATAGATAGATATATAGATATATAGATAGATAGATAGATAGATAGATAGATAGATAGATAGATAGATAGATAGATAGAGAGAGAGAGATAGATAGATAGATAGATAGATAGATAGATAGATAGATAGATAGATAGATAGATAGATAGATAGATAGATAGATAGATAGATAGATAGATAGATAGATAGATAGATAGATGGATAGTTGAACGGAAATCATTAGACTCAATGACTAGAACTCAAAGCATTTGATTATGTAGCCAAATTCTTTGTTTAAAATAGTTCGTTTAAAAATCTTGATATACAGTATGTCCAACTCTTGCTTTCCTACTTTCTTGCTTCAGCTGTTTTTACTTCTGGTCTTACCCTGTTACATACAGTTATCCTCACCCCTCTTCCCCTCCTTCCGCTCTTCCTCACAGCACGTCTTTCTTGTCTCTGCCCCATTTAAATATCTATCTATGTTGGCAACACAACTCTGCAATTACCTCCCGGTGTACTTGTATTCACACTGTTTAAAAAAGGTTATTGCAGTTTAATGCCTGTCAGCTAAGAGGCTGTTATGTAAAAGTCTTTAACTCCCTTATTACCACATTTTAAACTGCTCTAAAAAAGAAAAACCCTCTCGTGTTGGTCCTAAAGCCAGACGTATGTAAACAAGACTAAATGGCATTAAATTGAATAAATCTTTACAGCCACCATGATAGCAGCAAGACTAAAACACAGTTTTCTCTTTTTAAAGGATGAAGTAGTTTAAAACTGGTTAGGGTGCAATCTTCTTTTCAATTTCATAAAAATGATGCTGTGACACAGACAAACTTGACCTAATGTATTCCTCCTGTAGATATATGTTTGCATTATATGCCATTGAGACATCTTAGAAGGGGGATTTGCTGGGGAGCTCAGGTAGGTCATAAACTCTGTGCCTCCCACACCTCTCTCCAGCTGCTCTGACACACCAAAGTATTTCTGTCTGTGTCTAAAGACGCCTGCAGGGTGTACATTTGTTGGGGAGATTTATTTTTTCCACAATGCCTCTGAGTTCAAATAAAAATTTCTGAGTGTGACAGGTACATCTGTTAATGTATGTAGAACTATTTGGCTTTTATGGCAAAACCAGCACCCTCCCATTTTTTCTGTTTCATTGGTTCACGTTGTCTCTCTGCTTTATGGAAGATAAAAAGATTACTTAGTGGTAAGCTTTTCGAACTGTTAAACATCAGGAAATTAATTTAAAAAATGTCTGAATGGTTTTGATCTACTTCTGTCATCCTCTCCCTTCTTTATTCCCTTACAGAAAGCTGATGTCAGTTTTAAAGCGGTACCTAGATGTGTCCAGCCGTGGAGAACAGTGTGAGCCCATCCTGCGTACCCTGAAAGCCCTCGAGTATATCTTTAAGTTCATTGTCCGTTCACGCATGCTCTACTCCCAGTAAGTTCTCCATTCTTCTATTGACTTTTTTTTAATAGAATCCCTTCAGATTTTGTTGTTCTGTTTTCAAGAATGAAAACACGATGTATTGAATGCATGCAGCACCCTGTGACTCTTCAATGTTTAGGTTATTGAGTTTGACCGCTCTGGGAGAAGATCCTTCTGACAACAGCACTAATGTTGCTAATAAGCATTGATGATGAAGTGCAGCATCCAAATAAAAGCTAATCTCAGTACAGGACTTTAGCCAGCAAACAAAAGCTCCACCAGGAGACATGCTCTCTCTACTGGGAGAGCTTCCAAACCTGCATCATGTAATGAGTGCAAACACTTACGTTTGGGTCGATAGGGCTGCCATGCCTAAGTATCGCTTAGGTTCTTATGGTTGGGAAGTGTGGAGAGAATATTAGGCAATTATCTTGTTCATATGCGAAAGGCTGGTAGCTTTGTCGTTATGTTTGGTAGGATCTGCATTTGAGCAGATAAAGAAAAAATAAAACAATAGTCATTTTAAATCCCAGTTTTTTTTGTATTTTTTCTCCATATGTTGGGTATTTGGGGTTTACTTTTCACAAACTTTTACACTTGAACTTAATCTGTGTCTGATAAATAATGATATGGTGGAATCTATGATGTGTGGTTTGTTTTATTTGTATAACTTTAGGACCTGGTAGACATCAAATCATTTATGTATTGGAGCCCTGGAATTAACAGAGATTCATTTCTTTCTACCATGACTGAACTAATTTTATTGAGTCTATTCAGTCAAAATGGAACAACTGTCTGTTTTGTTTTTGTGCGGTTAATTATTTTAGTGAAGCCTGTTAATTAACCTATAGTCTGTTTAATAGATTGATTAGATATCTTAGAAGCAATAGATTAAGAGAAGATTTTTTACACAGGTTAAGATATTTGTGATCAGTAATAGAAAACCCAGGCAACATTGGTAAAATGAAAGAATACCATTGATATAAAAAAACAAAGTGCAAAGATTTATTTAGATTTTCAGTTTAGTGTTTATTTTTGTGAAATATCTTGCTGCTTTGAAAACAGGATGCTCATATGCTTTACATACATGTGTAGGCATGTGGACATTAATGGCAGAGTTTTAACATGCCTCAGTTTGTTTTATTTCTTTGCATTTATCTTCCTTTGTTTGGATTGATTTTCTTTCTGTCCCACTATGGTATTGTTTTCTCAACCTTCTGCTTTGTTTATAGTTTTGTCACTATATGGGCTATGTGTAAGGCCTCATCAAAATCAAGACAACCAGTTGTTAATTGTTATCCAGCTGTCCTTTAAAATGACAGTCTTCTGAAATTGTCTTTAAACTCATGGTATGTAAACCATAAACGTGGAATATTTACCTCAACCTAAAGGAAGCATATGGGCCCTCATGTTGACTTTCTTAAGCTACTTGATACAGAGTTTCTATGCAGTATGGAAAAGCCTGGAAGAGTATGGGAAACTTTTCTTTTACAGTTCTTTCATGAGTGGCGCCCTAGGGAAGCCCCTCCTTATACCACCAACACTCTCCCTGTTCTCATCAACAAGCAGATGGCACCAACACCTTACTGACTGTCCACACATAAAAGCAAAAGAAAACCTGTTTAAGGCACAACTGACTGATAAGTTATATATATTTATCTGGTGATTGCAAGCCTTCTTTCCAATGCCACCCTGTGCAAATGCCCATATGGCCCATAACAAAAACTGCCTCCGGTTGTATCCAAATCTCATTCCCTGCTCTTCTGTGTCAATTAGCCTCCCTCCTCCAGTTGCATGGTTTCTCTCTTTCACCAGCTGCTCCTGATTTCCCCCCTGATTAACCCGTCCATCCATGTATGTTGAGACAAAATACTCACTTGTTCCTGCTTGATGGATGTTTGCACTTCTACAAGCGTATTTTTAATTAGACGCAGGTCATATTATCCAAGATGGAGCAATTTTAGCTGAGTGTAAATGCATAGTGTTAGTGCACAGCTGACTGTGATAACACAAACACTGACCCTGATACAACCGGATATCTCTCTAAACACACCGTTAAACACAGATAGAGTTCATGGATTAAACAGGACAATGCATCTGTAATCATAACTATACTCTGCAAAGAGCCCTGTGATAATACCTCTGTGCATTACTGCCTAATCTCTCTCCCCCCATGCTAAATTCACTGTGAGCCTCTAATCCATCCCTCCAGCTCTCACAATTATAATTAACAAATGCACAGCCCAACTGAATCACACAAAGATAGTCAGGAGCTGGAGGGATGGAGAGATAGATGAGAGTAACATTTGCTAAGGGTTGGTAGAGGAGAAGTGTAATAGATAATGGCCAGTGTGGGTGTTTAAATAGATTGTAAATAGCAGCGACAAAGACAACCAGCTTTTTTACGTTAATGGTTGTTGTCAACTCAGCGGTCGGGACCTATAAATATCTATCTATACCATGGCAGCATAATGTCTTGTTAGCATTATAGTGTATTTGTTTGTGCCTGCTTGTTGTGAAGTTAATATGTTGCCTTGTTGTATGATTACTCAGGCAACCTGACTCTGATGTCCCGTTTCCATATGAACACAATTTCAGTTCATAATTACTGTAGTTTAAGAGCTAGCTCTGGATCTCCTGGTTATTATCACCATCTGAATTAATATTAGATTATGGATTAAAACAAAGATGGCAAGATAGTTTACACATAACAGAAGAAACAAAATGTTTCACAGGACTGCTATGAGTGTACAAGGGGTTGTAAACTAAAAGTAGAGTTCAGGTATATTTTATTTATTTATTTTTATTATTATTCAGGGACCTCCATATTTATTGGTAGCCCTGATAAAGATGTAAAAAATGCTTGAAATATGTTTCTGTGTTATTGAGATCCTTATGGACAATTCTTTTCAGCTCATTGATCTTGAATTGTGACTGCGATGGCCATGAAAAAAGATTTATTGTTTTGTCCGCAAAGGCATTTTTGCAATTATTTGTTCATGTTTTGGTTCATTATCTTGCTGAATCATCCAACTGCAACTCATTTCTAGTGTTTCCAGCAAATCATATCACATTTTTACTTCAAACATCCTGACATTTCAAACAGTTTTCCATGTCATGCTTTCTAACGAGGTTGCTGGGTCCTGGAGAAGAGAAATAAGCCAATAGCATCACATATCCTCCACCATAATTAATAATGGGCATGAGTCGCTGTTTCTCATTTTTATTTTTTGTTTCACAACAAAGCTCACATAGAGAGGTTGATATGTAAGAGCCCAATTTTAGTCTCAGCCGGCGAAAGCAAAGAGTTCCTGTCAATGAACTAGTGTTTACATTTGTAGAGGTAAGTCAAACAAGGGTTGGCTCCCAATTAGCCCACTGGCATATTAATGGTTGTTGCAGAGACTGACCTCTATATGCCACTCTTACTGACGTAAAAAAAGGGAACTTTTGAGTTGTTTATGCCTCACTTACATCCTTTACCTTGTGCATGTTAACAAGATAAATTTGGGTCGTTATCCAGCCTAGTTGCCAGTGGCTAGGGAAAATGAACTTCTGAGTCAAGTCATATTTATACCACAGGGAAACAGCAAGTCATGGATTACTAAATATAACTTTCCAGAGACATTTAAAGAAGTAAAACACAAATATATTTTTTTTCAGCCACAATAATGTATGTTCCCTTTGAACCCATGCACTCAATTTTTTTAAACAAATGTTTAGTGTATGAATATGCTGCTGCAAAGTCCTTCATAAGTATATTGTTTAATAAAAGTAGCTTGGTCTAAAATCTCCTCAGAATGTCAGCTGATTCACAGTTTTCATCACAAGAGTAACCTCATGTTCACTCCTGTTGCAAGTGAAAGATAACGTATGACTGTTGGAATCCTTCCCTCAAATGTTGTAAATTAGGTTTTGTGTTTGTAACAGACACTTCTTGCTAAAGCAAAATATAGATAAGGGCCCTTTTAAAAAAAATATTTACCACACCTGTTGTTTGCCTTATCCTCGCCTCTTAAAAAGGCTGATATTTTTTACGATCGCTTCGCTTGCTGCAGTCTGGCATTCTATCATGCCCTCTCCCTTTGTGATGGATAGTGTTTTATTTAAGTTTTTGTTGAAGTTTTTGTTGCACTTCCATAAACTATCTCCTGTCTTCTCAGGCTCTATGAGGGGAAGGAGCAGGCTGAGTTTGAAGACTCGCTGAAGAGGCTTTTTGAGTCCATCAACAACTTGATGAGAACAGACTACACCACTACGCTTCTGCTCAGGGTAATTACATGTCCTCAGACCTCTTTTTAACTTTTACTATATCTCCTGCCTTTCTTTGTTTTATCTTTTCCACATTTTCACACTTCTGATTGTATCTGATTCTGACAACATCAGTATTCCACTGCTTAAATTGTTTGTCCTATTTTGACTACATCAATATATTGAAACAGATCCAGGCACAGAACGTTAACAGAGAAGCATTGTGGTGGAGAAATGAGATAGATCAGTTTTAAATGTGAAAAGAGCCTGTTTGATGGCATAGTCACCTCCTAAACCAGTGATTTTAATGTGTTTTGATACATGTATGTCATCAGGTTGCTGCTCTGAAGTACCTGCCGACAGTGCTGCATGATGTCGAGAAGGTTTTTGATGCCAAACTCCTCAGGTAAGCTCACCATTAAAACAAAAAGTCTTACTAGCGCCATTCAGATGCGTAGTTGGATGGGATGTGTGAGAGCTCTTAAACTTCTCTTAGTTTTGTTTACTGACCTCTGTTCACCTCATTTTCCCACACACTCCTCAGTGCTTAAGCTTTACCTCTTTTCACCAGGAGATATAAATCTCATCAAACTGATGCAGAAACAAGGACAAACACTCGCAGCTGCTGTGCTGCTCTTTTTGTATGCCCTTTGCAACCTAACTATTCTGTTTTTCTGTCTCTTAAAGAGCAAAATGACTTGGAATGACCCACTTAACCTCCCCTTGAACCAAATTCAAACATGCATCGTATTTCTTTAATCAACAAAAAGACATGTTTGCCCATTCCTCTTCACTTCTTATTTTCAGCTTCATATGTTTTAAGCATTTCTTTATTTATCATGAAGCAGTCCAACAACCAATAGATCCATTTCCTTTAGATGACCTTTTTACTTTACAGAAATAAGATGGTAACTGATGTTTTCTTGACTATCTGCGTTCCATTTCGAGGCCTTTTGTCCCTATCATTTCTAATTTCACCTTTCTCTGACCTGTGTGTGTCCTTTTATAGGCATGCATTATCTATAGCCACCTGTTTATCTCTTATGGCTTCAATATTTTTATCCGCCTAACTCACAGCCACACACAACAATGCAAAGATACTGAGGTGTAAAGTTGAAAGTCAGGACATGCATCCTCATATTCTGTCTTCCGTCATTTAGTTTTCCTTTTCCTCCTGTAGACAAATTCCCTCACCCTTTTTTGTCTTATACACTTTCTTACGCTCTCATTCACAACCCTATCAGAGCCATCCAAACTTGAAAGTAAGGTCCCCGCTGCATTTCTGATAAGATTTGCCCCAAGCATTTTCCACAAGCAAACAGTTTGAATTACAATCATAGTGCAGGAGGTGGACATCAAAGCTTTGTTATATCCTCTATAGTTCCTGCACATTGTAAACGTAGCTGCCGTCTGATCCACATAGTGCTGCATGAAAATATTTTGTCATACGTGCCTGTGTTTAATTGTCCTTTCCTTGGCATTTCAGGTTTTAATTAGATTCAGCTCAGATTATTAGAGGGCCTGATAAGTCTCTGATGTGCCTCAGCATGCGCCCATGTCAGCTTACCCACATCAAACAGTTTACAAACCTTTCTGTTATGTTTTTTTTTTCTTTGTTTTTTTTTTTTAGGGTGCATGTTTTATTATTTCACACTGTTGATGAAAATGGAACTGTCCAGGGTGGCATAAGATAAGAAGAAGAGTGAATAATTTAGAGAGCAAATGAAAACCTGGGACAGAAGGTTTGCTGGGCTCAGAGTATTCAGTCTTTTCTAAGTGGCAATAGGACTACCAACCAGGCTGTTTAATTATTGAGAAATTGAATTAGAGGTGCTGGCGTCATTAAAGAGTGTATATGCTCTGGCTCATTTGTTTTCATGCAGCAAACACTGCTCCCCTCATGTTCCTGACTCATGTTTTCTCCTTTCTACAAATGTTCCTTTAAGTAGCTGTGCAATTTTAACCTTTAAGGTGAGATGATTAAAGCTAGAAATACTAACAAGGTGCTTAAAATGCGGATGTTAGTTTTGACTATGTGCAAAGGATTGCCAAAGACAATTCAGACAAAATTAAACATATGCCTTAATAGAATGTCTAAAGAAATATCAATTGTTTGCTCTGATTATTTCCTGGAAGACAAATTTTTGCTGTTCCCACATGTAATTAACACTCCTGTTATCAATCCCCCTCCTATTGGTTTCTTCCCTCAGCAAATTGCTGCATGACTTTTACTCGTGCATCCCACCTGAGAAGCTCCAGAAACAAAAGGTTTCCTCCATGACTGAAATCGTCAGCAGCCAGCTCTTCCAGAGACAAGGTTTGTCTTGTTATTTTGGGTTTGTTTTCAATGTCTTTCCTTTACACTGCGGTATTAAACAACAGCAGGCCTAATCCTGTGTGGAGAACCAGTCACAAACTTGCTTTATGTCAGAAAAGTGTGTTAAATCCCAGGAAAATCTCTTTGAGCATTTGTTTCTTGTCACATAATTGAATACATTACAATGAAACTCTGTGAAACATCGTCATCATTAATTCCAACAGAACAGTTGAGAACTGCCTCTACTCTTCTTTTGAAAGTGAAAGGGTTTTTAGCTCTAATAAAATGTATTTATGTTTTTATACTGAAATCTTGATGTTCCATTTTGTTCGGGGACTTCTTAGTCAAGCATTATGCATAAAAGCATGAGCCAAATAGATAATGAGTATGAGCACCTTGAACCCATTCAAAGTTGAAGGCTGAGCTATATGTTAATATTTGCTATATTGCTTTATTGACAATATTGCTTTATGGCTTGCATGACCCAATTTCATATACGCTCAGCATTCAAGCAGATGGCCTCATGTTTGACTCTAGAATCACCAAATCATCACCCTTTCACCACCATGCTTGACAGTTGAAATAAGTTGCTTGTGTTCATATGCTGTCTTTGTTTTTTTTCTCCCAAGTATGGTGCTATACATTATGGTCAAACAGATCAACACATCTGTCTCACCTAAGAATGATGTATTTCAGATTATTTAAAAACAATCCTGCATGGTGGCACAGTTGGTAGCACTGTCGCCTTGCAGCAAGAAGGTCCTGGGTTCGACTCCTAGCCGGGGGTCTTTCTGCATGGAGTTTGCATGTTCTCCCCGTGCATGCGTGGGTTCTCTCTGGGTACTCTGGCTTCCTCCCACAGTCCAAAAGCAGGACTGTTAGGTTAATTGGTTTTTCTAAATTGCCCTTAGGTTTAACTGAGTGTGTGCATAGTTGTTTTTCCTGTATGTGTCTGTGTTGCCCTGCGATGAACTGGCGACCTGCCCAGTGTGTACCCTGCCTTCCACCCATAGACTGCTTGAGATAGGTGCCAGCTCCCCTGTGACCCATTATAGAAGAAGCGGTAGAAAATGACAGACTGACTGAGGACAGTGTAGAATTAGTTGTCTGTGCGACCTGTTAGAGAGCAGATATTTTTTATTATCTCCTGGTTAGGGTTGCAGCAAACAACTGGCCAGACGTAGAACCTTCCTTTGATTGGCTCTGATTAGTTATTGGCAGGTCCAATTCTAAAAAGATTTTTTTGTCCTATTCATCAAATGCATCAAAAAATCAGAGCTCCCACCATTTATGCTCTATAAATGATCCAACAGAACATTTGGTTTCATACATAGACGCGTACTTAAAACTGCTGCCCATATCAAAGAACCTTTGATAGAGGCAGCAAAGAATTTTTGTGTTTTGTATGTTTTAGTCTGGAGAAGAAAACATGATCTGTCAAAACTGAAATTGTCAGACCTCAAAGAAAACCATAAATAGGCCCCAATCCTGATTCTGAAATCTTAGTTTTATTCTTTAATGCATAATTAATTAAACCTAAGTTGGTATATTTATTAAATTCTTTATTACATTTTTATTAAGAAACTTTTTTTTATGTTTTTTTGTCCTGCATTATACACTGCATCGACTGCATCCTTTAAGAAATTATTACATTATTATTCAAATCCATTTATTTCATTCCAGTTTGCTTTAATAAGATCAAATTTTCTTCATCTACAGTTCCACGGGTGTCCCTTAGGATCTATTTTTATAGTTAGATGTTTGGTGTTTATATCATAACACAATTTTAGGGCTGTAAGGTTTACCCACAATCATAACACAATCAGAGCAATGACCCCAGTTAGATACCATCTTATTACAATCAGTCCAAGTGGCACTATTAATGTAGACATTCCACTGATGGTAAATGTCACTTTAAGGCCCTCTCTCTGTGATTAACTTGTCTGGAGGTTAAAAATAACACAGACCTGAGCAGATATTTACAGGGCGTTAGTCACTTCTGACTTAAGGTTTTCTTATTTTTGGCTCCAACCCAACATTCTGTCTGGACCTTTAAATTGTGGGCAATTTACCGCAATAGGTGCTGATAGAATATTAGTCAAATTTTTGTCACTGGTGGTACCTGTAAAGGGAGGTATATCATGCATTGACTGTAAAAGAATCAGGGAGGAAACGTTTTCATAGCTCGGCGTTTTGACTTTTCTCATTTTAGACCTCAACTGCTTCATTTGAAAACATTTACAAAATATTTTCTCATTGATGCCACATTTTAAAAGCCCACCATGCATTAGTGATCACCCCTTCCCCCCTTATGCAGCCTCCTTTTAGACCTGTTGTAACCATTTAATTTTCTTGTATCGACCTGATAAATGCTTGTTTTCCCCACTGAAGTCCAAATAATGATAGATGAGATCGATCAAATGTGTGATGCGGTGTGCACAATAATTGGAACAATAATCTGACTCCTGTGGACTCTAAAAGGCTGTGGTGGACTGATATAGTTTAAAACAGAAGCTGCTCTGTGCAAGATAGACTCACAGAAAACCCGATTTACTATTCCTGATTTGATATGCATCTCATAGTTTGTACAATGGTGGTTGTTAAGTTAGCACTGCACTGAGGATTTTTGCCAGACAGTTGCTGCAACTCAAATTTGTAGCAAACAGCATGGGTCCAGGATATGGTTATTTGGTATTGATTCTGGCTCAGATGATTGATTCCCCTGGGGTAGGGCCCTCTGGGTTGCTGTCAAAATGCTCTGAGTTGTACTCAGTCACTAAAAACAGAGGGAGAAGGAAAAAGGCAGGAAAGAAATTTAGAAATCTGCATCAAGCAGTGCACAAATCTATAAAAATGCACATCAACCTTCTTTAAACATCTCTATTACAATATCTGTTCACATTTTACACTGCCTGGGATCAACCAGGCGAAATCAGGTGAGATAAAGTTAAGATGTGATAAAACAGTGAAGGGGTAGATGGAAAAGTTTGACTGATACAAGGATTCATACTGTAGAACAACAAAACAGAATGGGGAGAGTATAAGTGTGTTTTAAAGAAACTGGACTGTTAGCCATGGAGAGAGGTGATGGTTGGTAACGATGGACCAGGCAGAGGGTTAAAGAAGGAATGTGTGAGCTAGATTATAGATGAACGAGAAAGAAATAAAATCTGATTTATAACATGAAACAAGGAAAGTAAAGGCTTTTTAATAGTAAGTTGTTCTCACTTTCAGGTAGAAATACCACTAAACTTTAAATAGGTCACAAGGTAGTGAACTGTTTTCATTTGATACAGCTTTTAAATGCCCTTTCAAATGAAAAAAGAAAATCATAGCTTAAGTGTGTTTCTAAAAATACATACGTTGCTATTTTTTGCCAAGAAACACAGTGGGTGACAAAACTAGCAAACTTCTCCAAGCAACCTCAACTTACTCCCACAAATTTCACTCACTATTAACCATTTTCCGTTCAAAATGTAGGCTTAGTGTCTACTTTCATTCAATGTGCATTTCATTGTGATTCTCTTTAAAATTCCCCCCAGAGCTCAGAGAACTCGAGCCTGGTTTTCCTTTCTATTCCATACAGTCTTTAATCTCATTTCTAACTTGTTATATTTCCTGTTTTAAAAAATGTTTAGACTTCAGACGTTTCTGTCACTCATGTTCACGTCACATTTATAGTTAAAATTTCGTATTTATTCACTGTTTAACAGACTCATGACCTTTTTCCCTCACTGTCTGTCATTAAATCAGAATAATTAGCAAGATAATTTTTAGAGATCTCTTTATTATTTTATTTATAAAATTTATAGGTTTACATACAGTATATCAAAATTACTAAGCTCTTTGAACAATTTTAAAAGCCCAGATGATTATGTCACTGGTTTTTAGGCTTCTAATTGGTAATTTTCAACAGTTATGATATTTATCGGCACACTTTTGGTTGCATTTTAGGAAAACAACTGAAACACACTGCTTTCTTGTGTGAAATCATAGAAATATAAAAAAACAATAGTCTGTTTCATCTTTAGGTTCAATTTCCTAATGCCTGAAGTTTCCACATTGATCGGTTCCAACAAGCATAAAAACCATGATAATGTCTAGTCATCGTGCTTATCAGGATCGAGACAGTTTCTGTGTTCTATAGATGAATGTGTTGTGGTGAGAAATATAAAAAATAAAGCCAGAAAAAAGGCTAGAAATCTTGTGAACATGCTGACTTAAGCTGGTAAGAGTCATTATCCACAGTGAAATGAGTCCAGTACCAACATGAGTGTGAAGGAAGAAGCCAATCCACAAAGCAATATAAGAAGACAAATTAGAGTCTTTCTACAAACCTGACTCAGCTACACCAGTTCTGCTAAAAAGGAATGAGCCAAACGTCCAGCAAACCATGGTCAAAATTTGTGGAAGGACCAAAAGCCTTCGACCCAAGTCATGCCATTAAAAATAAAATATCTCTAAATTGTTTTCACACATTATTCTGGTATTTAGATTATAAACAATCGGAGGTAATTTTAATTGACCTACAACGGTGAAAACTGTATTTTTTTTATTTATTCTATGTAAATGTTTGGTACTAACTGTGCGTTTTTCCCACAAAAAATACAATTCAGAGAATTTCATGAGTTAAAATGAAAATATTTGTGATAGAGGATTAATTATGTTGGTTTGTAGCTGTTGGTTTGTAGCAGTTTGTAGCAGTTGGTTTTACGTCTGCTTTCCTTTCCCGCATTTTTATGCACAGTGCTCAAATTTTTTTTTTCTTGGATCTATCGGCTCATTCCATTTGAATTTTTGCTTCCCCAAATGAGGGCTGACACTCAGTCTAATTGAGATGCATTTTAGTGTTGGGATGCTAATCAGTGGGCTTGTATAGTCAGGGACCCCTTGTTCGGCAGGCAGAATATATGCAGCAGAGTTAAATTACATATTTATAATAGCTAATGGCCTGGTGTCCTATCACTGCATAGTAATACATATTTAATATCCCCACCTGTCTGTCCAAATAGACCTGCCAAGCTCACTCTTCGGGGAAAAATAGCAAATCCACTGACTCCTCTTCAGTGCTGTGGAAGGGGATGTTGTGTTGAACAGGGAACAGTTGCTTGTACAGATGTGACTCAGCAGCACAAGTTTGTTTTTCCTTGGCTCCTACACTATCACTGCACAAGTTTAGGAAATGTTTTCTCCAGCAAGCTACTTCGGCAGCATCTTTCGCTAAATCTTAAGGAAACTCTTGGTTTTGGGAGGACTAAAGTGTGGAATTAAAACACCCCTCGCTGGAACAAATATTAGTGTATTTGGGTGGGCATCTGTGAATGCCAGAATTGTGTAAGTCCCTGAATAACATATGTAACATTATCTTAAAATCATATATAATGACATTTTAATTTTAATTTTTTGGAACAATTCATTTCATAGACAGTGTCTATGTCTATATGGATGAATGTTTTCATTTTCTACTATAATTCTGGTTTTGAATGTTGGTACCTGTTTGTCAGTGTTCTTAAAGACCTCTGCCCACGAGCATGACTTTGTAATGACCGGTTTAATCCAGGGGCAGTATTTGAAGAGATTTAGACTTTTTACCCTACAGTCACTCAGAAATGCTCATTGGACTTATTCAGCATACGCTCCAGGGATTTAAAGTCTTGGCAAGCACATAGTGTATCCCCCCCCCCCACACATAAACATGCTCAATGTGTATACACCCATGCCAGTCCACATGCACTGACAGACATGTGCATCCTGTCATGTGGGTTAATCTGGCTTTGAGACCAAATTAAATTCACAAGGCGCATTATGGCTCAATTTGGGCAAATTATTATTTCATCAGGCAATCAGTGTGACAGATTGAGAGCAATAAGTGAAAAAAGAACAGGAGATCAAGGAGGATATGAAGTAAACACAAGAGATGAGTCAGTAATTTTTCTGCCTCCTCATTGATGGACCATGTGTCCCCACTTCTAGTTTTCATCTACTTTAAACATAAATAGCTAAAAGCAAACTTCACATGTTGTAATATAAAGCAGCTTAAAAAATATTGACACAATTTGAACTGTTACTCATTTGCCTCATTACATTAGAATTGTGTGTGACAGAGCCAAACATAGTGGTGTCTGATTCTAAAGTGGCGACATTATTTAAATTTTTTTTTTTACAACTAACAATTTGAAAATTGACAGTCTGGGCGGGGTGACCATTAACATCAAAGAAGTGGTTTGATAGGTCCATAGATACTTTTGAGGATCTGCAGAGATCCACTACTCAGATAGGAGAATCTGTCAACAGAACAACTGTTTGTCATATACTGCACCAAATTTGCCTTAGTGAAAGAATGGCAAGAAGAAAGATTTGCCAAAACAAATGTGTGGTAAAAAGGTTCCTTGTTTAGATGAGGCACTCATGACACTTCTGGCCTACATGAAAAATGCTATTTTTGGCTTCAGACTAATGCCGTAAATCCCCCTGAACACACAATTCCTATTGTGTTCCATGGTGGTGGGAGCATCATGCTGGGTGCATGCTTTTCTTCAGCATGAACAGGAAAACTGGCTGGCTGGCTGGATGGATGGATGGATGGATGGATGGAGCTAAGTAACGAGTACTCAGAACATATTACATATTCATGTCATAAAATGACCCAGACCTAAAACTGCTGTAATACTCGAAATGTCCTATTTAATTTGAATCAACTTCAGCTTTTTTGCGAGAATGACTGAGGAAAGATTTTAGTCTGTATACATGCAAACAGGTAGAGTAGAGACATGAAGACTGAGACATGAGACTGAAGACTTGGGTGGTTGTGGAAAAAAAGACTCTTGCAAAAGGAAAAAAAAGTTTGTTGGTTCAGTTCAAGCTTCCCCCACGAAATGTTGAAAATTTTAGGAGGAATGAACACTTTCAGAAAGCGCAATATTGTTTTTGTAAAAGTAATGCGAAAACTGGCCATACTGCTGAAAAATTTGATGCTGGCTGCATCAGAACATGCTTTTCTAACCTTTATCAATTAGGATAAAAGACGGCAGACTCATTACTTGGATTGCTTTTGTTTTTACAACAACAATCACAGAACGCTGTTGACACCAGTATGTGTATTTCCCCTGTTTTAATTACTTAGCAGAGGTGTACAAGTGCTTGATTGAATATGGGGGAACGATGCACTGTAGATTAATTATTTTCAGGATTTAATCATTGCTGAGTGTTCACAGTTGGGCCTACTTTGTCAACCAATCAGTAATATAGATATGTCACTCAAGGCTACCTCTTGGCTATAAAGGTGCTTAAAGTGACAAAGTAAACTTGCAACTTTGTGTGATTTGCCTACAAAAAAAATACACATTTTCTATACTAATTTTATACAAGGGTGCAATAAGATTGTGATGTGCTACATGTAAGTGTCCAGCTTGTATCTCAGCAAGTCTATGCATAAACCTCAAGAGTCTTGCAATTACCGCGATGCATATTTAGCAGTTGCCTAATAACACAGCAGCTTGAGCTGTAATTTCAAATCTTCTGAGCTGCAGCAGTCAGTGTGTGGGCAAAAGCATATGTAACAGGTTGCTTGTTCGTCAGAGAGCTCTCCTGTGCACCATGCTGCATTTGAAAGCTCGAATCAGAGCTGCAAACATTTAACACAGTAGTAAAATCACTATCCCTGCTGGCTGTTGCAAATTACTTCTATTTCTTCTGTCATATTTTCCTGCTTATGAGCTAAATTGTTTTTAGTTCTCATGCCCTTTTTTTTCTTTTCCTCTCATAAGTATTGCTAGTAAATGCTGTAACATATTCGTATTAGTATTTGTTATATCGCAGTAGTGTTCAGGTCATGCTTTTCTGTACTGCTCAAAAACACAAATGAAGAGTGATGGCCAGAGCTATGGAGAGTTACAAATGTAAATGAGGTCGCAGCGGTGACATGTGTTCGTAAAAATCTATGCTGAGGTTTGACAGCAGATGAGCCATCTGCTTCCTGTGATTTTAAAATGTTGCTCAGGCTGACCCAAAATAGCTGCACTTATTGTGGGGCTTTGGCTTGATGGGCTTAGAAGGTTAATGAGAGTGGAAGAGGTAGTGGCTGTCATTCAATCTCTGTAGAGACCATAGTTTGGGAGGATGCGATCGGACAAAACGAGGGATGGATGAGACTAATGGAGTAAAGTGAAGGGAGTTTAATCATTTTGGGAAATGCCTCTGACTCACACCTTCCTTCTGTCTCATTTATATTCCTGTTGCCTGCGCCTGTGGGATGATTTCAGTGGAAACTGAATGCAGACAAGGACAGCAGAGGGACATGATATGGGAACACACTCACATATTTCATCTGATACAGATGTGCAAATGTGTTAATGTTAAACACAGATGGGAGCAGCATGACAGAGCACTCTGATTTCGTATATAGCTCTCTTAGATCAGTTTTCCTGCTTATAGAAACACATGATTTCTGGGAGTGCTAAAAGCTAAAGATACTCCCGTCAGATGCTCTCTAATTGTACAACAACTGCAGAAACAGTTGCAGAAGACTGGATATACTTCACTAATATATCATCAGCGGAGATTTAGGGCTTGAGCATAAGTGCCTGCCCTGTTATTTAATCAGAACACACACAAAGCTGGATTTGAGAAGAAAGATCAGATACAGGCTTTGCTAGAGCAAGCAGATTTGTGACATAATGCTTTCTGGTTGTGGAATAAATCAACTTATCAGCCGAGGCATTGACTTTTTAGGGCCATTGAATTCATCTACTTTTGATCTGCTTTGGTTAAATAATTGAAATTTTGAAATTTAAGTGATTTAATGGAGGATGGAGCAGAGGAAAGAGGAATAGATAAGTGGAGGTATTCGAAAGATAGCTGTGTGATAGACAAAAACACAATACACATAACTCTCAAGGAGAAGGAAAGTAATACCTGAAATTCCTTTTTATTGTATATACATACACTGCTCAAAAAAATAAAGGGAACACTCAAATAACACATTCTAGATCTGAATGAATGAAATATTCTCATTGAATACTTTGTTCTGTACAAAGTTGAATGTGCTGACAACAAAATCACACAAAAATCATCAATGGAAATCAAATTCATTAACCAATGGAGGCCTGGATTTGGAGTCACACACAAAATTAAAGTGGAAAAACACACTACAGGCTGATCCAACTTTGATGTCATGTCCTTAAAACAAGTCAAAATGAGCCTCAGTATTGTGTGTGGCCTCCACGTGCCTGTATGACCTCCCTACAACGCCTGGGCATGCTCCTGATGAGACGGCGGATGGTCTCCTGAGGGATCTCCGACCAGACCAGGACTAAAGCATCCGCCAACTCCTGGAAAGTCTGTGGTGCAACGTGACGTTGGTGGATGGAGCGAGACATGATGTCCCAGATGTGCTCAATCGGATTCAGGTCTGGGGAACGGGCGGGCCAGTCCATAGCTTCAATGTCTTCATCTTGCAGGAACTGCTGACACACTCCAGCCACATGAGGTCTAGCATTGCCCTGCATTAGGACGAACCCAAGGCCAACCGCACCAGCATATGGTCTCACAAGCGGTCTGAGGATCTCATCTCGCTACCTAATGGTAGTCAGGCTACCTCTGGCGAGCATGTGGCCCTCCAAAGAAATGCCACCCCAAACCATTACTGACCCACTGCCAAACCGGTCATGCTGAAGGATGTTGGGGCAGGAACAGCAGATCGCTCTCCACGGTGTCTCCAGACTCTGTCACGTCTGTAACATTTTCTCAGTGTGAACCGTTTTCATCTGTGAAGAGCACAGGGTGCCAGTGGCGAATTTGCCAAATCCTGGTTTTTCTCTAGCAAATGCCAAGCGTCCTGCACGGTGCTGGGGCTGTGGCAAAACACCCAAATTTGTGGACGTCAGGCCCTCATACCATCCTCATGGATTCGGGTTCTAACCGTTTGTGGAGGCACATGCCACATTTTGGCCTGCTGGAGGTCATTTTGCAGGGCTCTGGCAGTGCTCCTCCTTTTCCCCCTTGCACAAAAAGGCGGGGGGTAGCGGTCCTGCTGGGGGGTTTGCCCTCAACGGCCTTTCCCGTCTTCCTGATGTATTGGCCGTCTCCCGGTAGTGCCTCCCGGCTTGGACACTACGCTGGACAGACACAGCAAAAACCTTTTTTGCCACAGCTCGAATTGATGTGCCATCTTGGATGAGCTGCACTACCTGAGCCACTTGTGTGGTTGTGGAGTCCGTCTCATGCTACCCCAAGTGGAAAAAACACCACCCATTTAAAAGTGACCCCAAAAAACATCAGCCAGAAAAAACTAGGTACTGAGGGGAATGGGTCTGTGGTCCCTACCTGGAGAATCACTCCTTTATTGAGTGTGTCTTGCTAATCACCAAAGATTTCCCCCTCTTATCTATTCCATTTACACAACAGCATGTGAAATTGATTGTCAAACAAAAAAATCAACAACAACAGATGTATTTACACTCGAATTAGTGTAAATACATCTGTTCTGTGAAGGCTTTAGCGGTTTGTCAGAGAAAAACAAAAACATGTCAAACACCCAGAAACACACCAGCCAGGTTAGTGATTATTTGTGGAAAGGTTTGTGGAGAGGTTTCGGAGAAGTTGGGGAGTGGTGGGCTAGTGATTAGAGAGCAGGACATTTGCGTCCTGGAGAGGCAAAATTTGGATGGTATCCTGGTTCGATCCCCCCAGCCTGCCACTCTGAGTGCCTGAGCAAGACCCTTAGCCCCTGAATGCTCCCCGGGTGCCACACAATGGCAGCCCACTGCTCCCTAGGGGATGGGTTAAATCAAGAGGATAATTTCTCCATTGTGAGATCAATAAAGTCAAAATTATTATTATTTGTTGCCAGGTTGTATTATTAAGCAATATCTCAGGCTTTGGACATCTCATAGAGCACTGTCCAATGAATCATCAGACACAGACCATCAAACATGGCCATTGATCAAAACTGACAGGACAGAGTGGGAGAAAGTTAATCAAAGAAGTGGACAAGAGGCCCGTGGTAACTCTGAAGGAGCTGCAGAGATCCACAGCTTAGGTGAAAAAATATGTTGACTGAACAACTATTTGGCATTCCTTCCAAAGGATCTACAATGGCTTGGTTTAGTTTGAATCAAATTAATGTGTTTAAATGGCCCAAATAAAGTATTGATCTTAATCCAGTTTGGAATCGGTCCCAAGTAGTGGGCTTTCCATCCAAGCTTACTGGGTTTGAGATATTTTACAAAGGTGAATATACAAAAATCTAAATCAGGTGAAATGCAAAGCTGGTGGAGTTATACTGTACTACAAAATACTTGTAGCCCTAACTGCAGTAAATGTGGTTGTACAAGGTACTGTCTCAAGATGGCTGAAGACAAATGCATGCCGTTTTAAGCCATATTTTGTTGGCATATCTCTTTAAATTCCAACATTCCTAAAGGTTTATGGTCCTAAAGTGGCGACCTGTTAAAAAGGTTCAAGGGGCATTATTTTTTTACTGGCATAAATAAGTAAATAAATAAACGAAGGGTCTAACATATAAGGGTCCTCATCAATTGTTCCACACTCTTCTGTCACTATCTTTGCAACAACATAATGTGAAAAGCATGACAGTAAATCATGTTTACCCTAACCCAAACCCCTAACAGCTGTTTAATTCAAGAAAGCATCCTTTGAAGTCACTCTATTTACTATTCTTTTGCTGTCAGCATGTGTTCTGCCCAGTCTTATCAACATCACAGCATAGAGGAAAATTTGGAAATTTGTAAAAACATAATTTACTTGTGCATAGTTTTAGGCAGTTGTTTCACAAAACAATATAATGTACTTCGTAAAGATCTTAAGACATCTTTTCTTTCTTTGTCAATCCATGCACGCCACATATGTGCACACAGACAGGCAAAGTCTAAATATAAACAAATAAAATGTGTGACTTCGAATGAAAATGACACCTTAAGATGGTGCATGGGAAAAAAGTAAGAACCGAGGGAGGATTATACATAAAGAATTGAAGGAGAATGGATGATAGGAAACACCCACAGTGACATGAAAGAGACATTTAGTCATCACAGAGCGAGACGACATTTGGCATGGTCCCATCCCCCTTTCAACACCAAAAGATTTACTTGTCATTGCGCCTCTGAACCTCCTCATTATCATCTTTCCTATCACTTTATCTTCCCGACAGCAGAGAACGACAGCCAAAAGAGTGATGAGACAGGGAAGGAGAGACAGAAGAGGAAAAGTCTGATTTACATACCTCTTAGAAACTGAGATTGCATCTCATTATTACGTGCTGTAGTTTATTGTGTTTGGCCACATAAAAGTAGAAAGAAATGCAATTCAAAGGAATGAGCTGGCTGCTGAGCCATCAAAGCTGCTCTCAGTGTGGTGACGTGCCAACACGGGCGACTGTCTGCCGTTTCAAACTTGGTAACCCAAACACATAACCACATTTTCACACAGCCAAAAACAGATCCAAGTGCTCACACATCAAATGACAACAAAGCACCAAGCCAGACACAGACAGAACTATTCAGGCAACACACATACGCTGGCATTAATAATCACCATCTGGGTTTGAGGTTAAAAAATCGAAATTTGATTTGAATGTAAATGAGTTCACAAGGCTCTGTTGGTGTGTGCTTTGTGCTGTACGTCAGCACCTGTGTGTATGTGTGTGGTGATCCGTGCAGACACATATACACACCAGTGTGTTGGCACAAACGCACTCATACAGTTTAGTAAACGCCAGAAAAGGGTAAAATTCATTCCAGTGTCTGTGGCAAAATCCTGATTTTCATTTATCTGTCAGAGCAGGTTGACAAAGGTTTTTTCAAAACATGGAAGAATTGATTTTTTGGACCATTGCACCACAGGCAGTGACCTACAACATATAAGTAAATCACACAGGCAACAGGAACAAGAATGCTGGAACGTTCCAAAGTGCTTATGTCAGTGAAGTAACTAATACATTATAATGTTTTATTTCAAACTTTATGAATAAATATATTTAATTAGATACATATTCATGTCTGAAATTTGCCACTGGATAGACTATTGTACGCTGGAGATCAGCACCAGCCCCTCTAAAACCCTACAATATTTAAACTGGTATAGAGAATATTATCACGCTTGACGGCAAGTGTGATGATGTCACATCTGGTGTTAGTGGCTCAGTTATCAACAAGGCAAATAGTGATCCTACTTTAGCAACCACCTTTATTTTCATTTGGGATTAATAAAGTATTTTTGAAGTCACACAACTAATAAAAATATTAATGTGTTAATTGCTGTGTTGTCACTAAAAAGGACTGGCTCGGTCTGATTGAGGTGACCACTCCATGACCTAGTGACAGCAAGGAAAGACCCCAGGCAGTGCAGCAGGTATAGAAAAGGAATAAATTAATTGATCTAACATCAGGTAGCTTCAAAGATGGGTAAAATAAATTGATTCTTCACCCCTTAAGGCTCTTGGAAAATCTCTGTTTCTTGCCTGCATCATTACAAATTAGCAGCCTGTGGGCCAGTGGAAGTATGGTTCAAGTTTATATAATTAGGAGTGACATTCTTACAGTTCTTACAGGTTGATAATCACTTTTGGCTTGTTGGATTACTGTACAACAGCAAACACAGCTGCTGCAACAAATTACATTAAAGGTATTCTGGGAACAAAATGCTAAATTGGAGTAAACTGCAGACACTACTAATATAAGGTTAATAAAAGCGGGGTCAATAGAGGAAAACAGATCAAAATCAGATACATTAACATAAGGTGAAATTCCAGCACCAATTTTAAAGACAGGGCCAAACAACAGAAAGAAAACTAACAGAATGAGGGAATAGATAAAGATGTGTATAAAGATACACAATGTGAACTGTACACACTACTGTACCATATATTCATTTAAGAATCAGAAGTCTTCAGTGTTTTAGACTTAGACAAATCATCATATGGTAAATATTATTCCATATTATGCATGGTAATGAGAAACAGCTTTTTAGTGAAAGTCTGAATAAATGCTACCAAGAAAGCCTGTGCTCTGTCATATTTTACCTATTTATATATTTCAGGTATGTTATGCACACACACTCAAATTCGTCTATTACTTGCCAAACTGGTGAAAAATAATTGTTCCTGCATTCTTTGTAGGCTCTGTCAAAACAATTAGCCATAGTTGAGCTGATTTAATTACAGCAGTGCATAATGTTTCCATACTGCAGGTGAGGGCTGTATGACAGTGAAGCATAGATAAAATCACACAAATTAACCAACATTAATTTAATCAACAATGAATTCAGTGGTTTTTACGAGAAAAAAGATCACTGTATTCCTTGTACACTGCTACAACATGTTTGTTGTGCCACATTATTTTTGTACCACATTAAGTTATGTATTAGCCATTTCAGCTGTTTGTCAGGACGCTAAGAAATGAAGCTGTCTTTTTCTCAGCCAGAGTAGAGGAAATATGGCAAAACTACATAACAGTACAGTCCAAATTATCTGCTGAAAGTTTAAAGTGAGATCAGGAGTTAATTGAGGTTAAAAACTGGTGCAATACCTTTGGTTTGCCTTATATTAGCAGAGCACACATTGTCGTTTAAATGTCAGAAGATAAAATTTGGACTGGAGCTCAAATTTAATTAGTTGAACAATGTGCTAAGTTTGTAAAATGACATGTTAAAAAACACCTTTGACACAAGTCATTACAAATTAAAATAATAAAATGTATCAATCTAGAGGCACCTACTTAGACTTTCCACTTTGCAATCTTCTAACCACATTGCACCTAAAATAATAATAGGGTTTGCTTATGTCAGTATAACAAAAACAGGTGAAACTGGGTTTTCTTTTGCATGGAACGAAGCGTGCAGGTCCACAGGTTCAGAGTTACATCCTCCCCAGAAGGCAGATGGATTATTCCTTAAGCTCGTTCAACAATAGTAGCATAAAGCACAACCCAATGTGTTCTATCTGGAAGGGCAGAAGATGAATTTCTGCTTTCATGGATTAACAGGATTTAGCAGGGTTTCTGGGTAAATACTCAGCTGGTAGCATCTATGGTACCAACTGCTGTCCATTATCAACAAAACAGGATATATCTTTATTTAATGGTGCCTCTATATTATTTTAAAATTACCTTAATATGTTTTTTTTTTCCATCTCTGCTTTCCCATTGCCTCACTTAAATGTGACTGGCCGTGGCAAAACCAGGAACAAGTCTACCTGGGGTCGTTTTGAGTTATTTACAGGTTCTGAAAGAGTGGAGTCTCAGCTTTCCAATGATGTCAAACTTGTGGAAATAGAAAAAGAATTGAATAAGATATGACCATCTGAATTATTCTGCTGGGGGACTTCAACGCCCTTGTGGGAAACAACAGTGACACCTGGAGAGGCGTGATCGGGAGGAATGGCCTCCCCGATCTGAATACGAGTGGTGTTTTGTTATTGGACTTCTGTGCTAGTCACGGATTGTCCATAATGAACACCTTGTTCAAGCATAAGGGTGTCCATCAGTGCACTTGGCACCAGGACACCCTAGGCAGGAGGTCAATGATCGACTTTGTTGTTGTATCATCAGACCTTCGGCCGGATGTTTTGGACACTCGGGTGAAGAGAGGGGCTGAGCTGTCCACTGATCACCACCTGGTTGTTAGTTGGATCCGCTGGAGGAGGAGAAAGCCGGACAGACTTGGCAGATCCAAGCGCATAGTGAGGGTCTGCTGGGAACGCCTGGCGGAGCCCTCGGCCAGGGATGTATTCAACTCCCATCTCCGGGAGAGCTTTGACCAGAGTCCGGGGGATGTTGGAGACATAGAGTCCGAGTGGACCATGTTCTCCACATCTATTGTCGATGCTGCTGCCCGTAGCTGCGGCCGTAAGGTCTGCGGTGCCTGTCGCAGCGGCAATCCCAGAACCCGGTGGTGGACACCGGCAGTAAGGGATGCTGTCAAGCTGAAGAAGGAGTCCTATTGGCTGTGGTTGGCTTGTGGGACTCCTTAGGCGGCTGACAGGTACCGTGAGGCCAAGCGTGCTGAGGCCCGGGCTGTGGCAGAGGCAAAAACTCGGGCCTGGGAGGAGTTCGGTGAGGCCATGGAGAAGGACTACCGGTCGGCCTCGAAGCGATTCTGGCAAACCGTCCGGCGCCTCAGGAGGGGGAAGCAGTGCTTCGCCAACACTGTTTATAGTGGGGGTGGGAGGCTGCTGACCTCGACTGGGGACATTATCGGGCGGTGGAAGGAGTACTTCGAGGATCTCCTCAATCCTGCCATCACGCATTCCCTGGTGGAAACAGAGGCTGGGGACTCGGGGTTGGACTCTTTCATCACCCAGGCTGAAGTCACCGAGGTGGTTAAATAGCTCCACGGTGGCAAGGCTTCGGGGGTGGATGAGATCCGCCCTGAGTACCTCAAATCTCTGGATGTTGTGGGGCTGTCATGGTTGACACGCCTCTTTAACATTGCATGGCGGTCGGGGACAGTGCCTCTGGACTGGCAGACCGGGGTGGTGGTCCCCCTTCATAAGAAGGGGGACCGGAGGGTGTGTTCCAACTACAGGGGGATCACACTCCTCAGCCTCCCTGGTAAGGCCTACGCCAGGGTATTGGAGAGGAGAGTCCGGCCAATTGTCGAACCTCGGCCTTAGGAGGAGCAGTGTGGTTTTCGTCCCGGCCGTGGAACACTGGACCAGCTCTATACCCTCTACAGGGTACTCGAGGGGTCATGGGAGTTTGCCTAGCCGGTTCACATGTGTTTTGTGGACCTGGAGAAGGCATTCGACTGTGTCCCTCGTGATGCCTTGTGGGGGGTGCTCCAGGAGTATGGAATCGGGGGCCCTTTATTAGGGGCCATCCGGTCCCTGTACGAGCGGAGCAGGAGTTTGGTCTGCATTGCCGGCACTAAGTTGGACCTGTTCCCGGTGCGTGTTGGACTCCGGCAGGGCTGGCCTTTGTCACCGGTCCTGTTCATAACTTTCATGGACAGGATTTCTAGACGCAGCCAAGGGCCGGAGGGGGTCTGGTTCGGGGACCAGTGGATTTCGTCTCTTCTTTTTGGAGATGACGTGGTCCTGCTGGCCCCCTCTAGCAAGACCTACAGCATGCGCTGGGGTGGTTCGCAGCCGAGTGTGAAGCGGCTGGGATTGAAGATCAGCTCCTCCAAGTCAGAGGCCATGGTACTCAACCGGAAAAGAGTGGCTTGTCCTCTTCAGGTGGAGGGGAGTTCCTGCCTCAAGTGGAGGAGTTCAAGTATCTCGGGGTCTTGTTCACGAGTGAGGGAAGAATAGAGCGGAAGATCGACAGACGGGTCGGTGCGGCTGCCGCAGTAATGGGGGCACTGTGCCGGTCCGTTGTGGTGAAGAGAGAGCTGAGTCGAAAAGCGAAGCTCTCAATTTACCGGTCGGTCTACGTTCCTACCCTCACCTATGGCCATGAACTTTGGGTCATGACCGAAAGAACGAGATCCCGGATACAAGCAGCTGAAATGAGCTTCCTCCGTAGGGTGGCCGGGCACTCCCTTAGAGATAGGGTGAGGAGTTCGGCCATTCGGGAGGGGCTCGGAGTAGAGCCACTGCTCCTCCACATCAAGAGGAGCCAGTTGAGGTGGCTCAAGCATCTATACCGGATGCCTCCTGGAAGCCTTCCTCGGGAGGTGTTCCAGGCACGGCCCACCGGGAGGAGGCCCAGGGGACGACCCAGGACACGCTGGAGGGACTATGTCTCTCTGCTGGCCTGGGAACGCCTTGGGCTCCCCCTGGAGGAGCTGGAGGAGGTGTCTGGGGAGAGGGACGTCTGGGTGTCTCTGCTGAGTCTGCTGCCCCCGCGACCCAGTTCCGGATAAGCGGAAGACGACGAGTACGAGTACGAGTACATCTGAATGTCTGCACTCACCAGACTACTTTTCTGAGAAATCAGCACTCAAAGATTCGTTGTTTTCTCTCCCTGGAAGCAAGGCGGTGACAAAAGCTGCTAATTTGAATAACTTTGAATAGCCCACCTCCCCCAACTGTTTGTCAACAGAAGCTCCAACTGACTGCAAGACTTCTGTCACTGAACTCATAGTAGTATTTTTCTATGTAAAGATAATTTACAACACTGCATTCCAATCTACTTTTTATATTAGTTATGTCTGCAAATTGCATCATGCCTGCAACCTAATGTCTGCATCCTGGTGATTGGTTTGGTTTCCTCTTGTTTTTAGATCAGTCTCACTTAAAGTTCCAGTCTATTAAATGTTCTGCCTCAGACCGAGTTTGAAATCCTAGCAATTAGCAAAATATCATAATAATGTGGATGTGTTCTTCTTAATATGTAATATGAAATGTCCAAAGATTATTGTAGCATGCAGAAATATTGTTTATCAGTCTTCATTTTATGTGTGCAGCTATGAATGGAGCTATGTGCTAATAGTTTGCACATTTTGAATACGAGTTAATCTAGAAGAGGCTGGTGCTACAGCTATTTAATCTGTATGTACCCATCAAATTTTATGTCTGCAAACCTCTTGACTTTAATGGACCAAGGAAGAAAAATGGGCAATAACTTGACTTTGATCATGTCAAAAATGTAATTTTTATTTACAACTTTATTCACATTACAAATTGTCTTAGTCACAGTGTCACACCATCATCCTCTTCTGTGTAGTGCTTTGTGGTGCTGGGCATGTAATGTCCTTCGCTTCATCGGAACAGAAAGGCCTAATCTTTGAATAAAGATAAGTCTGTCTGTCCGTGGCCAGTCCAGGTGCAGGCAGGGCAGGGCAGGAACACAGACGACAGGGGGTAGAACTCCCGGGTCATTTTGCAATAAAACGAAAATGACCATTTTCGCAGAAATTGACGGTTTTTCCTCATTTTCTCCGTTTGTGCTCTGCCGACTTGTTCCTGGTTTTGCCGTGGCACGTCACAAATGTATTCTATCCAATGTCTTGGAGGCCTTTCAGTCACTCGTGCATTTTCTCATCTCTCAGTGATTTGCCTTTATGAGTTTGTGTTTTTGTGATTAGTTTGTGGTTAGGGTCCAAATGCAAGCATAAAGTCTTGGCTCAGTTAATAATTTGCCTAATGAGCATGAGCCCAAATGAGCTTTTAATGGTCTCTGTCTACCTAAGGCTACAGAGAGAGGCATGGGGTGGATGGTGTGAAGTAGTAGAATGATGGAGGAAGAAAACATATAACAGAGAGGTCAAGGCTATAAGAAGGATCAGTTATTAAAAAACATATTGGGATTATATTTTGTTCTTGTGCCCGGATAATAAATGTTTTCTGCTGACAAATTGCGCTCATACAGGCTCGTAAATGGGCTTTAGTTCTGCTGACTTCAAAAAATATTAAAAGGATAGCCTTGTTAAAGGAGCATTACATTCATTTCCGCTGGCAACAAGCTCTACAAATCTTGTTTGCTCTCACCTTGAAGTACATGAAGGCAGCTGTTAATGCAAATGGTAAAGCAGTTTTTCATACCTTCTGGGATTTCTTTTAGTTCAAAATTATTGTGGTATGTTTTTCAAAATCAATTCAAACTCTAAACTTGCTAAACACAACTGATGCCTGAGCTGAAAACACTTTGTTTTGATGATGATACTTCATTTTTGAGCCGTTAACACTGATAAGATAACTTTGTGAGCTTAAAAATCATCCTTGCATTCATCTATTAATTTAGCTGCCACATTCATCTGAAAGACATTCATTGCTACATTCATTGCTACATTCATTGCTCCGGTTGGTATTTATATTTTATTTCCAGCTTTTAAAGTCAATATCCTATTTAAGCAACAACACAAGGTTATTGTTTAAATATTTGAAATCAACAATGAATATTGAAATTAAAGTCAGTTCAATATATGCCATGTTTGTTGATAAATGGCTCCCTCCAAACTCCAAACCAGAAGCATTAGATCAGGGAAAAAAAGGTAGTAATTAAAATGAGAAATAGTTTCTAAATCCAAAAGGAAAACATAAATCCAAAGCAGTCATAGTACAAAACTACAAGACTGAGAATGAAGTAGAAGGAAACCTTGATGAAGATCTTCATGCTCAACTTGGGAAACCAGTGTCTTCTGGTACACTGGTGGGCAAGCTGGACACATTGAGCAGGTGAAAAACTTAAAGCATAAACAAGATGAGAGTAACTTAGAATAAGCTAGTTTATTACATGTAGGCAAATACACACAGCCACATAAAATGCTCATACAGTGCTGTACAGTTGAGACAGAAGAAATACTAAGAAGCGGCAAATAATAATACAACAGGACAGTTAAACCTAAACAGGACACTCACGCTAAAATATGCCAAGATCAATAAATAAGTCAAGGAAAAAGGAAGCTTGTCTGGACTGAACATAATTTGTTTTCGCAAAACTACAGGGGAATGTATTGCATATGTTTTATAAACTCCAAGATGAACAGGCAAAATATGGATGGTAGCCAGGGTACTTTGCTCTCTAGAACTTTGTGTGATTTTTTAAAAATTGTTTTTCTAATGTCTTCAAGTTGAACTAAAGTCAAATTAGTTTGTGTGCAAAAACCTGGTAATTCCGATAACATTTTTTAAACCCCACTGCAAATTATGTTTAAATGCAAAATGCACAATCATCCATTTGCAATAACAAAAGATCAATTTAAATAACTCAACACAACTAATATTACAAGTGGTTTCTGCAAATTAAACACAAATTTCCAAAATAAATGATCACTGTAGTCCCAAAATTATTAAACCCCTTAATGACACTCATATTTTAAACTTAGCATCCTTTCGCTGTTCTGACCTTAAAAAGGCTGTTCTGCAACCAACCATATATTTTTAATATGTCTGGGATCATTGTGCTGAATCTCCAGCTTCCTCACTAATAGCATGCCATTTTCTCCCAGGACATCATGATATTTGATTCAGTCCCTCAGGTTTCTAGTGCCAGCAGCTTCACAGCATAGGTGAGCCAATGCCATGTTCTGCTGTTTGAACAGTGCTCTTTTCAGCTTACTGATTCCAACTTTTATAGCTGATTATTTATTTTTGCTTTAGGTCATTAAAGTTGTATGTGTTGGAGTTCAGCTATTGAGTGCTTCAGGGTTGTGTTGTGCAATGGAGCAACACAACAAGTTGAAGCCAATACATAGAAGTCAGAAAAGAAAAATAAACACCAAAGCCTTTAACTTTTTTTAATTTAAAGTTGGTTCCAAAAATAAAAATATTGAAGATGCTCTTCAGTTCTCTTGTGGAGAACATTTTGCACAGGGGGTGGTTTGGTGACTAAACAGAAGCACAAAAACGCACACTTAAAATAGTAGCTACTGCTAGTAAGCAGCTGGGCATCAGTCAGAGGAACTTACAAGGCATCTACAGCATTAAATCATCAGCAGAACATATTCTCACTAATTAAAAATATCCTCATCTTATGGCTTTTAAACTGTTACCTTGAGGTAGAAGGTATTGCTACCCTTTTAAAACAAAACCTTGACAAAACAGCCCTGAATACCAAAAGTAAACAGTTTCCTAAACAATCATTGAAGCAACAGTTTGTTTTCCTTTTTTTCATCAGTAGGTCTGGTCAGTTTGTATTTCTTGTATTAAAAGATGTTTTAGTATTACAGTATTTCTCCCTTGTGCATTATTGGGTAATATGCACTAGAGCCTCTGGTTGCAAAGGATGTTATTGGTGGTTATAGTGTCTCCATATTGTCTGTTTTAAAGTATGTTTGGATGGAGATTGTGTGTTTCAATTTTTGTTTTAAAGATAATGTGAATAGAAAATTTCACGTTACACTCACTGAGCAAGGCATCTCATTTGGGAAAATAAAGTACTTATCCTATTAAAATGTGAACATTTGAAGAGAATTGTTTTAAAAAAATGTTTACGTGAAAAAAACCTGAAAAATGTCAGCATCTCTGTTCAAAAAAATATAGTACATTTTCTGAGAAACTGCAGGTTAGATTTTAATATTGACAAAAGCAGGTAAAATTTCGTTGACAAACATAATTAAAGAAGAATGACTCCATGGATTGTAACATTTTTCATTTAATTTATCACCCATTACCAATAACAGCCATATCTTAGTGAATTGTTGGATTACGTGAAGAGAGCTTTAGTGAATTCATTAATGCTATTTAGTCTCTCAAAATATATTTTTGTATTTTATGTGTTCACTAATGATGGAGCTATGACAATATCTCAATATTCACACAAATGTACAAATATAATAAAAAAACACAAATTCTGCCAAGACCAATCTTTAAGTCACAATTTTACTTGGTAGTTTGTATTTGCTCTTCCTAACAGTGAAACAGGGAACACAATAAATGAAGAAGTGAAGACTAAGATTAATTCGAGAGATACGCAAAAACAAAAAAGTGTTAGACAATTGAGATTAATGTGTTGACTGTATATCTGAGAAAGCAGCAGAGTGACATGAATTGGACAGTAAATATTCTTGATCGATACAACCTCGGTGTGCAGTCTGGAGGTAGATTTGACGTTCTTCTTGAGGGTCCAGTAGCATCATTTTTCATAGCTGTATGGTTTCACCTTTGTTTAAGGAGCAGCAGCAATGGATGTAAATCATTGACTTTTTCCTGTTAGATGCAACCTTGTTGTTGTGCCTTTAAAATAAACTTTTTGCCCTCTGCCTCTAGTTAGATAATCTGTATTTTGCAATTAGTCTGCTTATCAAACAAATAATATTGTGTTTAATGTAATTTATTTTTTATTAGAATACATTATTCTTGTTTTATTGAGTCTGCTCTTACCTTTTCTTTTATCTGCATGGCACGGGTAACTTTCAGTCAACAACAAATCTTGTTTTTGGCTGAAACCAGATCTGTACAGAAGACTAAAATCATCTTGGCTGATGGCAGCCAGCCCTTATAGGGAGAATTCCTTCTGCTACTTTCAGGAAGGAGGTATAGGATGCTACGCTGTAGAATGAACAGACTGAAAAAATCTTTTTTTCTGCTGTTTACAGCTTGGTGAACTTGACAATGTGAGGATGAACTCTGATTTTTTCTATTAATGTTCTTGTTGTGTGCATGTTTTTATGTGACTGCTGTCTGAACAACAAATTGCCCCTTGAGGGTAATACTGTTTACCTTCAACCTTTAAAACCATCTTTAGACATTCGTGCTTCCTTTTTCACAGAATGCCGTGATGTGTTGTTACCCATGATGCTGCGGGAGCTGAGTGGTGCACTGGCCAGCATGGCTGATGGTCCTCATGATGAGAGGAGAAACAGTTTGGAGCTTCTCAACAATATTCTGGAGGTCCTTAGCAGAAGAAATGTGGTAAGTTACACAGTGGGGGATTTATTATATTGACAAAGAACAGAATGTTATATGATCGCTTATCGTAACAAAGATAAAGTTATATTGCAGAATACAAATTTGCAGGCCAAGAAAAGCTTGGTCCTGTTGCTTTTATCACGAGTTTCAGGAGAAACAATTTGGATAAAACAAAGTTTTCTCCTGGTTATTCTTCAGCTGTCAGTAAGGACACAAAATTACAAAATCCTACATGGTCACTGGAGATGTGCTCAGGTTACTGAACAGCAAGCAGCAATAAAGCCAAACTGTACGTGGGCCTAATCTAAATTTAATAATAGATGAGAAATAAGATTTAAAAAGTATGCTGCCAGCCACAGTTATAAAAGCTACTGTATCTGCTGACAGTGAAGCCAGATCCATGAATATAACTGATGATTAAATTGTCTCTCCTTGCCTGGTTTAACTTAAATTTCAAATATAATCATAAATTACAGTATCTTGCACATGGAAGTTTATGTGAAATTTGTCAATGGCTTCTCTTTATCAGAAGATAAATTTAAACATATATATGCTCTATTGCTGATGTTGTCCTGTTGTCATTCAGTTGTGCAGTGAGGAGACCTCAACTGGCCTTTACCAATTACTTCATTTTGTCTGACACATGTTGCTTGTATTTTATTGAAACAAATCAAAGTTAGCTCTTGAACTGAACACCTTTAATATAAACGCACAGGCACACTCACATGCAAAACAAATACATCACCAACATCAGGATGAGGGCTTTTTAATTGCCTGCAAGTTGTTGACAGCCTGCCTAGACTTTGTGGAGATATGGCTTTTTTTGGCTTTATTTATTCGAATGTGCTAATGAAGCATGAGCCAAGAGAAGAGAAGCATTGGGAAAAAAAGAGCAAATGTAATAAGTGAACAGGAATGGAGTTAATTGTATAAGATACATGTTGTGCAGCAATATTTTGGTTTGGCTATGAATAGCTATTTTATAAGTGCCAAAGGCAATTATTAACAAACTTAGTACTTTTAATTAAAAGTTGGGGCACCACCTGATTATCAAGAAATAATAGTCGAACATCTCTCAGTATCATAATTCTTGGGTGTTAGGTGTTTTTCACTTTTGTTCATTATGTTCTTTATCATTATATAGATGTTGCTTTCTTTGTTAGTCCTTGTGCGTACTATCCTAGGTTGTTCCATGTGTATTCTAGTTTATTCCCTAAGGTTTATATTTTGTCTTTTCCCTTTTTATCTAGTGCTTCTGTATATTTCTGTTTAACTCAATGTTGTGTTAACTAACCATCACAGTGACTGATTGAATGGAGTGTTGTACTACCAAGATGGCAGCAAAAAAAGGACTCACAACATGATGAACGAACAAACTGTCACATTTGGAGTTAGCAACTCAGTTAACAGCAATTGTGTATGAGCGCTGGGCCGTGCTACGCCTGATGGCAGCATGAACAGAACAAGCTATGCCGTAAACACAGCAGAACGAATGGTAGCTTAGCAGTTCTTTGGCGCTGGCAGCCGGGAAAACAGAAGAAACAATTTAGCATGTTTTTAAGGACTAGAGGACATATTTTCGGGAAAGTTAGGAAATTGAAAGGGAGAACACCAATAAAACGGGGCAATCTTAAAACAATTTTATCCCAAACCAGTTTTCTCTGCTCAGACACAACCTTTTACTGTGAACTGTTCTGATAAACAGGAGAGCACGTTGAATTTAGTAGGTCTGATTAACAGAGAAGACGTGGTGGCCCGCTTTCTATGTAACAGCTGGGGCAGGCGGTTCACCGGTACTGGTACATTCATTTAGTGCCCGGTGCTGTGGTTTCAAATGTCATCTTCTTTAGGGCAGTGGAAGGACCACCCGCTTTGTAATTAGTGACAATCCATCTCTTCTTGGATAATCTATCTATCTATCTATCTATCTATCTATCTATCTATCTATCTATCTATCTATCTATCTATCTATCTATCTATCTATCTATCTATCTATCTATCTATCTATCTATCTATCTATCTATCTATCTATCTATCTATCTATCTATCTATCTATCTATCTTGTACCCTTTATTTTCTTGGATTATTCACTGTTCTTGGTTTCTCACTATGGGTGGTACCTAGATGTCTGGACATCTGGTACCACAGATGTCCTCAAGCCACATTGATATTCAGGGAGAAAAACAAAGACAAGCGAAAAGATTATGTGAAAGACAGATGCTTGTGTCTATTGGTTTTTGCCTTAAATTTCTAAGTGAAGCATACAGAGCATACACAATTGAAAGTTCACTTTCAATTGTGTATGCTGATTGTGAGCATGTGTGTGAAAAGGGGATACTGACAGAGCAAGACAAACGTTGCTTATCAGAGCCTTCCTTCTTTTTTCTTACCACAAACCTAAAAACAATTGTTTTGTTAGAGAATAAGTACTTTTTGCTTGGAGAGTGGACAAGAACAGCAACAGCAGCAGGGGAAAAAGCTGTGTCGACAAAACCTCTAGCAGCTTTTAGAGCAAACTAGCAAGATGTAATAGAAAAATAAACATGTATTTGAATATCTTCCAATTCTTGATGCAACCTTTTGGTAATTTTTGAGGATATTTGGTTAAATTTGCTAAGTAAATTACTGTGGTCCCACCTAATGATGTAGTCTTACCAGATATTGTCACTAAGCTAGGTATATACAGAAGGCATTGGTTGAATATGTAAAATATAGCATGTTTTAAAACAAACAAACAAAAAAAGCATTTGGCCTTTGCACTGCAAAGTGTTAAGTATATGGAAGTAAAATAGTCTCATTTAGACATTGAATTTATGACACTGAATTTTTACCCTGTGCAATTATGTATGTGAATTTTTTTTTGTTTTAAAACCCCAGCAAAAAAACATGCAAGAATTCGCCTAAAAAAATCATCTGCAGAAATTCACCCGGAATTTTACTGAAAAAATTCACCTGAAAAATTCACTTGAAAAAATTGCCCTGCAAATGTGTTGACTTTTGGTGACTCAAGCCAAAGCAATCCCCACTCGATCGGATCGAGCGTCTTTTGCCCCAATCAGATTACGCATTTTTTCACGTGATAAACCCCTTCCTTGGGCAGAGAAATTTCTTAAAATTTTCTGGACAGTGCTTAATGAAGATCAGTGATGAGATTTTCTGCAAAAAAATTTATTACAAAACCCAAGGTAACACCCATTTGAGATTCGGTACTTTTTTTCATCTAATGGAACTGAATGAAAGGTTTGACTGACCTGATGACAGCTAGTGCCCCAGGCCTGTCCGCAGATGCTTTTGTTTTGAAGTGACCGGAAGAAGCGTCAACACATCTGCGGCAACACTTTTGCAGGCGAATTTTTGCAGGTGAATTTTTTCAGGCGAAAGTCTTGCAGGTGAATTTTTGCTGGCAAATTTTAAGTACAAAAAAAAAAAATTACATACATAATTGCGCAGGATAAAAATTCAGTGTTATAAATTCAATGTCTAAAAAATGTCTGATTCTACTGAGACTATTTTACTTCCATATAAGTAACTCCTCCTGAAACTGTTAAGGAAAAAACAGCAGAAAAAAACAACAAAAGTCAAATATTTTAAATTACAACCTTGTCCAGTTGCTCTATATTTGGCTCCTTTTTGTTTATTGTTTATTTGTTACTTCTTGGACCATTTTTAAGGAATAAGGTAGATTTTTTATTTTATATCTTGTATCAACTTTTGAATGTTTGGTGGTTTGGAAATTTCATAATTTATTTGTCCTTGGTGTCCTTGAGAGGCTTGAAAGGTCCCTATAAAAAAGGCACTATTTTTCAAAAATTCAGTCACTTTCCCCATTATGTACAGGTACTTGCATTGGATGTTCATATACTGTATACTAAGAATTAACAATCTTAGTAGAACATAGAAAAGCATAGGATCCTTGTTCAACAATATAAATTATGTTTCTGATGAACATTTAGCACATTTCACATTCTGCCACTGTGCCGCTCATAACACCCTGTGTGATTTGGCATCTCAGCAACATTCATCCAAATTGTGTATTGTTTCATAAATACAGTGCCTTGCGAAAGTATTCGGCCCCCTTGAACTTTTCAACCTCTTGCCACATTTCAGGCTTCAAACATAAAAATATAAAATTCTATTTTTTTGTGAAGAATCAACAAAAAATGTATTGGATGTGTCAAACTTGTTTAACAAATAAAAAACTGAAAAGTAGGGCGTGCGACATTATTCGGCCCCCTTCCATACATTGTAGCGCCACCCTTTGCAGCAATTACAGCTGCAAGTCGCTTGGGGTATGTCTCTATCAGTTTTGCACATCGAGAGACTGAAAGTCTTGCCCATTCTTCCTTGCAAAACAGCTCGAGCTCAGTGAGGTTGGATGGAGAGTGTTCGTGAACAGCAGTCTTCAGCTCTTTCCACAGATTCTGGATTGGATTCAGGTCTGGACTTTGACTTGGCCATTCCAACACCTGGATACGTTTATTTGTGAACCATTCCATTGTAGATTTGGCTTTATGTTTTGGATCATTGTCTTGTTGGAAAATAAGCAGGCACAAACCATGTTGCTGCCATGTTGCTGCCACCACCATATTTGACAGTGGGGATGGTGTGTTCAGGGTGATGAGCTGTGTTGCTTTTACGCCAAACATATCGTTTTACATTGTGGCCAAACAGTTCGATTTTGGTTTCATCTGACCAGAGCACCTTCTTCCACATGTTTGGTGTGCCTCCCAGATGGCTTGTGGCACACTTTAAAGGAGACTTTTTATGGATATCTTTGAGAAATGGCTTTCTTCTTGCCACTCTTCCATAAAGGGCCCAGTTTTTGTGCAGTGTACGACTGTTTGGCCTATGGACAGCTCTCCCCCCTCAGCTGTAGATCTCTGCAGTTCATCCAGAGTGATCATGGGCCTCTTGGGGGGGGGCTGCATCTCTGATCAGTCTTTCCTTTTTCGAGATGAGAGTTTGAGGACGGCCGGGTCTTGTAGATTTGCAGTGGTCTGATACTCTTTTCCTTTCAAAATGATTTTTGCACAGTGCTTCTTGGGGTTTAAAGCTTGGGAAATCTTTTTTTATCCATTCTGGCTTTAAACTTCTCCATTAAAAAGTATCTTGGACCCCCCGGTGTGTTTCCTTGGTCTTCATGATGCTCTCTGCGCTTTGAACAGAACCCCGGAATACACAGAGCAGGGGCATTTATACGGAGACTTGATTACACACAGGTGGATTCTATTTATCATCATCAGTCATTTGGGACACCATTGGATCATTCAGAGATCCTCACTGAACTTCTGGAGTGAGTTTGCTGCACTGAAAGTAAAGGGGCGGAATAATATTGCACGCCCCACTTTTCAGTTTTTTATTTGTTAAAAAAGTTTGACACATCCGATAAATTTCATTCCACTTCACGATTGTGTCCCACTTGTTGTTGATTCTTCACAAAAAATTTGAATTTTATATCTTTATGTTTGAAGCCTGAAATGTGGCAAAAGGTTGAAAAGTTCAAGGGGGCCGAGTACTTTCACAAGGCACTGTATCAACCCGTATTCAACCCTAACATGACTAATTCTAGGATTTAATGTAATTTTGTATTTTTTTGTTGTTTTTAATATGTTGCTTGTTTTGGCAGCAGATTTAAAAAATATACTTTGGCCAAGATAAGAAGCATTTTACCTCTTAGTGCTCTTCCAGGTCTCTGCCTAATGTTAGAGAACGTCTTTCCAGGAAGCCAAAATACCTACTGTGAGCCAGAAAGATTTACTGATTTATTTAGTCTTAACAGCTGCTCCTCAGCCATCCTGAGTGTGTGTGTGTGTGTGCGTGTGTGTGCAGGACAACACACACATACACAGTTGTTTATCTTGCCCATGCCCCCGGGTGGTGAGTCACTGCTTTTAATGTAGTTTAATGATATCTACCTAATATTTGTCAGATGCTTCAAATAATCTCCCGTCATGCTGGCACACGTGCAGAAAAAAACATTGGAAAAGGTCAACAGATGTGTTTTTCTGTCTACATCTCTAGTTTTGAATCCTCCTTTTTTACGTATATTTTGGTCATGTTATCCTTAAAGGGCTTCACAAATACAACCCACATTATTACACACGCAGTATTAGAGAGTATCACATAATTTTTCTTTCACATTCGAAAACTATGACCTTGTTTAGTTATTGCTTGGTTTGTTGTTTTTTTTTCCCTAATTGTCTAAATCTGTTATTTTACATTCTGGAATAAAAGATTTTCAATGATAATGCAATGTCAACTAAAACATATTTAGAAAATGTACACTGCATATTTAAGAAATACACTTTATGTGATTGAGTATGAGCAAAATTTGATGGTGCTACAGACAGTTTTACTTCTTTCTTTTTAATGATTTAACTCGAAATGTATTTATTTAAATCTGCAGGCTCTCTCTTGCCATCAAAACTAATCTGACCAGAACTCTGATGTTTTCCTCAGACAGAGGAGGTGGAAGAAATGTAATAGGAAAGTAGGTTCAAAGAGATTAAAAATGTAGTGAGAAGAAAACAGATCTGTTCAGAAAATCCACATGCATGTATCAAAAGTATTAATTTCTTAGGTGTGATGGTCACTGTCGACACAAAAAGGAGAGAGTTGAAGTTGAGCCTCCCCACATTTGGAGAAAGTCAGGGGTTTATGGGCCATAAGATGTATGGGAAGAAAGATAATCAAGAACTGAGTGTGACACGCCCAGCAAAGAGCAGCAGCAGCAGCATGAGTTTGGTGGTGGAAGATCTGAGAAATATGCTGATCAGCAGAATCTATTATGGATAACAACATGTTGAGGATGGTGCATAACAACATTGCTTATATGTGATGTACTGAATGCAGTTGGACAGCAATCATTATTGTCTCGACACAGAGCTCTGATGGACACTATTGAGTTTTTGGAAATGCCCCACACATATTTTAATGTATCATGTGCCTTTGATTCTGTGAAGCCTGCTGCATGCTCTGGAAACTCAAACAGGCCTGCCATCTTGCTGGATAGAGTTCTATGATGTAAATGAAAGAATTATTATTAGTGACAGTTCATAGCTGTTTATTTATAGTTTATTTATTTATTAGTTCTGGTCTGAAATGTGCTATGGTGTTGTTTAGCCAACACTGACATCAAATTGAATAAAATATAATTTAAAAAAAAAACAAAAAGGTTTACACTATTAGAAGTGAAATGCCTTAAGAGGTAATGTGACATTCTTTTTCAGTGTGCAGTACACTAATCTGTATGTGTTTTTCACATTTTTAGCAGAGAAATTAAAGGATCTCTTGACTTTGATAAATTTCCCCCGGGATTTTCCTCATCTTATTCCTTTTGCAATTGTTCTGTTTTATCATCTGTTTCCATTAGGGAGAAACATTTCAGCATATCCAAGACATAGTGGTGTCTCTGCTGCGGATAATCAACAGAACAGTCATCACGATGGGCCGAGAGCACGCCCTGATTGTAAGTACATACTATCATTCCTTCTTATTTAGATCCAGGGTTCCTACATTGTTTGGAAGAAATGGAAAAACGTGGAATCTAATCGAAGTATTTTCCATGTCTGGATAAGCTAAAAAAAAAAGATAAATGGGGAATGAAAAAAATCTTTGTGTTTGCAGAATTTATTTCCTATCCATTATCTAAATGTGTTATCCATCCGCCCTTATGCTGTAGATCTGTAGATCTTTCATCATAGATTGGCTTTACATAGATTTATGAAGGATTTGTCTTCATCATATCACATCTATTGTTTAAAGTTGACCCAAAGAAAACCTCCACTTCTTTATGTACAGTGCGACATTCATTGTCATTCTGAAACACAAAGCATTGTCACAACAGCAACTTTTGTTCAAAATACACCTTTTATTGGACATACAAGTGGAAGATCAGAGGAGAGGGCTTTGCTGGAGCTCACGCGCTTTTAAGGGACAGATTAGAAAAATGCTATGACAGGGCATTCTGGATATAGATTGGATAATTAGTGTGCTGTCATCCAGGATTCTAATTGGGGGCAACTTGTCAGCCACAGGATGCTGAAGTAGGCCTTTGTAAGATTAGTGGTTATGCCCTCGATGGCTAGGAATCAAGCTTAGTACAAATAATGTGAGTGTAATTAAAAAACTTGCCCTCTTTGTACATAGATGGAAGAGAAACGAACAATGCAGAACCTAAACAGATTTTATTTTTACTACTTTATGCATCCCTTTCCATGTTAATTGTGTTTCCATTGTCATTATACCCAGTGTTGCATAAATTCGCAAAAGTTTACTACCTAATAATTTTTGAACTTTTTGAGAAACATTTGCAGTACCTGAACAGATAATCCTTCTGTTCATTTTGAGTCATTCAAGAAAAATTCAGACCTAAACTTTTAGTTTAACTCTTGATCTTAACTCAGTTTTACCGTTTTGGCTCCAAAGGCATAAATAATGATGCAGTTCTACATTATTAATGATCGCTAGGTTTTAAAAGCAAAGTGATAGATGGTCTGGATCGCAAGTGGAATAAATTTTGACTTTATGCATGCATATGTAGGGAAGTTATGTCTTGTGATTCAGTTGGTTTATTGAAGGTGTAAGTCAGTGCTCATAAACCCTTTTTGTGCAAGTATTTGTATGCACACTCTGTGAAACTCTTTAAAAACAAACTGAGCTTGGAGAACAAATTTCCATTTTGGATGAAAAATAAAAGAGAGAATCAATCACTCTGTCAGCCAGCGTTGACAGATTTCTTTTAATTATCTGACACAGACTTGTCAGTCTTTCATCAACTTCCTATCACATTGTCCCTTCATGTATTCCGAGTTCATTCTCCGTTGAGCAAGCATTGTGTTTCCAGATGGGTCATCAGCTCGTATTCCCCATCATGTCTCTAGTAATTTAAGTGTTGCTACATTCACATTTCAGTGGTCAAGACTTCCAAATGAATATTGCAAGCAGTTAAATTCCATGGATTTACATGTCTTCTGCTTATTGCTGTAACAGCCCATAGATCTGTCCATCAATTTAGTCAGTTACTCAAGCCATTTGTATGACGTCTTAGTTAATCCTCATTTATCCTCTATAGCTTTGGTTTAAAAAATAGCATCCGTACTCTAATTGTAAGTTAGCTGAAGAATTGCTGTATCCCATGAAGTCTTTTTCTTGTTGCAAAAAACGGGGTCATCTTCTCAGGCTGAGGGGAAATGTCTGTGGCTATCATAATGTACTTTCCTTTTTGTCTCTGTATTTTGCCTGCGTGCCATTCTGTCAGGCCCTAGGATAAGCAGCTGCGGAAAAAAATCCACTTACATGGAAACTTTCAGAAAGAACATTTCGGTTAGGGTCTGATGAAACTTTTGCTCTTTGCACATCCACATGAAAACGTTTCCTCCACAGCAGAACATTTTGGTTCATGTAAAATATAATCAAGTACACCTCCACCTGCTACCCAGAAAGGTGTTTATGATTTCTGTGACACTTAGAGCCACCAGAAACACTTCTTGCGCAGTTTCTTGACGCGTGCCTTTGTGCTGGGGCGGCTGGAGGACAAGGGAGCTGGCGTGGGCTTGGTCTGAGTTGGGGCAGGCACATCATATTCACCCTCGAGAGCTTCAATCACTCGCTGGTAGCGTCCCTCCTGCTGACGGAAATCATGCTCCACACTGGAGAGGGGAGACAGAGATCGAGTGAGAAGGAAGAAAAGGAAAAAATAGAAAAAGTAGGATTACGAGTTGAGGCTGGGTTTCTCTATATTCAAGTTGAATATATTTAAACTAGTTAAACTGTGGAAAAAGAAGAAAGATTAACTGAAAAATGTAAGGATAAGTAAAACAGGTATGCGAAAAAGTCTTTGTGATTTTAACATAGTCACAAAATGCTGACATTGCACTACAGAGGGTTGCAAAATGCATCTGAAATTATATTGTGTTTTTAACTTAGGATGTATGCACCTTCAGCACACACCCATGCTTTCAAACAGGCCTCAACTCAGCACTCATTTCACGTCCAGAGTATACCTCTGCACTTCATGCACCAGTAGATCACAGACTGGTGAGATGAGAGTGGGAGGAGAATGAAAAGGGGATCTAGAAAGAGAAGAGAGGAACATTTGCACAATGGAGGAGCTTAAGGAAGGAGTAAGGGAGGAACTTCTTTACTCTTCAGAACTGTTCAAAGCAGACCCTCCTGGCTCTCTTTTTCTATGGTCTCATTCCCTCTCCCCTCTCTCGTCTCTCTCTTGCGCTCCGTTTCTCTGAAGTGCCCATCGCTGCAGGTCATAATGTAGTAGTGTATGAGCTTCTCGCTCCATTTTGGTAACAGTATTTGTGTATTTGTGTGTGGGCGGCAGTGTGCTGAGCTGGATTAAAGGGGTGGAGCTGAACAGGGCCCAGCATCTGGGGTTAATGAGGCACATGATGAGGCAAGGAGAGCAGATACTGCTAACCATCCTCTCCTCCTCCTATATCCAAATGCCACAACACAAATACTCACTGAGAAACACAGTATAAAGGCACAGATGCACTGCTCTGCTAAACAACACGTACAGTACTACATCCCTCAGTAAAGGCTCACAGCTAAGTAATGAGGAAAAGTGATGCTGTGGAATGTTTGAAAGATGTAACGCCGAATAAATAAAACAAGAGTCCATTACAGATTAAAGGACAGAAAATAAACTGAGAGGTATGAGTGCTACCAGAGATACTGACAAGTAAAATATGACCTATCTGGGCTCCCTGAGAAAGAAAACCCCTCAGAGATAAAGAAAAGGAAGGGAGAAATAATTTAGTAAAAGAGGAAGCTAAAGTCCTACTCGGCATAGAGGAAGGGAGATGTCTTCATAAAGAAATGATAAAAACAGAAGTTAAAATTTAGACAACACATATAAGTGGATACTGTTCTTTGATGAAACTATACCACACACAATATAAGAAGTTCCTCATCAGACCAACATTTAGTTCTTACTGTCTTAGATGTCTTGGAATGGATCTTTTTTTTTGTCAATCTTAATGTATGTCTCATTGTGTCTCTATTGCGGTTTGGATTGCCTCCTCAATCACTACATTAGAATGTGAGTCAGCCATTTTGTTTTGTTCAAAACTTTAACCATATATTTTTATACTGTGCAAGGTGATCCAGAAACTCATCCTCTTGTGCACTAAAAGTACTGTACCGTAGCTGGACAGTAATTCAGATGAAAATGACCATCATATGTTTGTAGCAAAGGAACTAACAGATCATGCTAATGCTAACTTTAGCATGTCTGCTTGTTCTGAATAGGCTATTTGACCCAATGAGCAATCTCTTGGCCAGATGAAAAGACTTGAAATATATATTTTCAACCTTAATTATTACGTTTGATTAATCCTCCAAAAATTGGATGTCTATGGACATCTTTTTATGGTTATTTCAGGTTTGCTATGTTATATATTGTGTTGTGTAACCCTAACTGCTAACATTTCTACTTTCTTTACAGTCATATTTAATCAATTAGAATATGTGTTCTAATGAGGCTTGTTTCTCAGATTAGAAAATAATCTTTAAGCAGGTATTAAACATACTGTTCATTAATCCCATATTCCTGTATTAAAATGTTTTTTTCAATTGGTCTGATGTGATATTCAAATTTTAAATGTTGTGTTTTCATGAAAATAATCATAATAAACAGAAATAAAGGCTTGAAAACATCAGTATGTTTAATTAGTCTATATAATGTGAACTGAGGTACTGAAATAAACTAATTTTTCAAAAATCTAATTTATTAATATGACTGTAGTGAGAAGGCTGTATGATCTGTTCTGCAATTTTACTAGTAGGGGAATCTGTTAATGATACCTTTAAGTGCTGCTACATTTCGGTCATTGTTTGCATACAAAAAGGTAAAACGATTTATGAAATATATTTCTCCATAAACTGCCTCTTTTAATGGCACACACAGTAAACTGAAAAAGGCATAAAATCATGCAAAAAAAAAATCTTAATATTTAGGTTGTTGCTGCTGACACATTAGTTATTTTACTGCTGATGTTTGTTTATACAGCAGGTAATTAAAAACATCTAGAGCAGTACTAAATTAATGTCTGAAAACCAGTTGCCTATTCCTGTATCCTAGTGAGTCTTCTGCATAGTAAGTATTTTATCATGGTTAAGTGAGCTACCGACAGAATAGAAAATTCAAACACAATCTTGATTTTAGTCCTAACTGTTGCACTTATATCGATAGTGGAATTCGGTCATTGTCGAAAAATCCTCATACTTGTAATTCACACTGCAGACTGTGTATTTCAATATCAATTCAACAACTTGTTTGCCATTGTCATGTTGTTACATGTATCCTTGTATCCTTCATAAAAGCTGTAACATTTATTTATTTTTTTATATTTTATATTGTAGTTGAAATAGGATGAAGTAGGATTAACATGCAGTGGAAAAGGTTTATGCATTACATTTGTAGTAGTTCATTGCTCAGGAAGAAGAAAGTGACAGTAGAACTTTGATTGGCAGGTTTGCAGAAGACCTATATATTTAATGTGTGTTTACGTTGTTTAAGCTTTGGGTGTAAACACCAGCTTTCTAATATTACTCTTTCACTTTGTCTCACATCTTAAAGATTCATTAGAACTGACAACGGTAAAGGATCTCCTTTAAGCCAGCCTCTGTCAAACCCCTGTTTTTTTCCAATGTAAATCATTTAGATGGATGTTTCAGCCCCACTCATAAATTATCCTCTACTTGTAGTTATATTCTGCTATGTCCTTTCCTTTTTACTCTGAATCCTCTGGTTTTAATAAAGCTGTTGCTGCCTTCTCAAACAAATTGCCCATCTTCTTTTTTTTTAATAGAAAAGGCATGTTTTTTTTTACTTGAAATCAATTTGTGTAATTTCTTAATAATGCATACAAGAAAAGAATAACCAATGGGAATGCAGCAGCACCTCTTTCAGTAATTAAAAATTTTCAAACTAATGAATTGGTTTACAGGTGTTGGACAATGAAACTGAAACACCTGGTTTTAGACCACAATAATTTATTAGTATGGTGTAGGGCCTCCTTTTGCGGCCAATACAGCGCCTATTCATCTTGGGAATGACATATTCAAGTCCTGCACAGTGGTCAGAGGGATTTTAAGCCATTCTTCTTGCAGGATAGTGGCCAGGTCACTAAGTGATACTGGTGGAGGAAAACGTTTCCTGACTCGCTCCTCCAAACACCCCAAAGTGGCTCAATAATATTTAGATCTGGTAACTGTGGCAGGCCATGGGAGATGTTCAACTTCACTTCATGTTCATCAAACCAATCTTTCACCAGTCTTGCTGTGTGTATTGGTGCACTGTCATCCTGATACACGGCACCGCCTTCAGGATACAATGTTTTGAACCATTGGATGCACATGGTCCTCAAGAATGGTTCGGTAGTCCTTTGCAGTGACGCGCCCATCTAGCTCAGGTATTGGGCCAAGGGAATGCCATGATATGGCATCCCAAACCATCACTGATCCACCCCCATGCTTCACTCTGGGCATGCAACAGTCTGGGTGGTACGCTTCTTTGGGGCTTCTCCACACCGTAACTCTCCCGGATGTGGGAAAACAGTAAAGGTGGACTCATCAGAGAACAATACATGTTTCACATTGTCCACAGCCCAAGATTTGCTCTCCTTGCACCATAGAAACCGACGTTTGGCATTGGCATGGCAGTGACCAAAGGTTTTGGCTATAGCAGGCCCGGGCCGTGTATATTGACCCTGTGGACCTCCCGACGGACAGTTCTGGTGGAAACAGGAGAGTTGAGGTGCACATTTTAATTCTGCCGTGATTTGGGCAGCCGTGGTTTTATGTTTTTTGGATACAATCCAGGTTAGCACCCGAACATCCCTTTCAGACAGCTTCCTCTTGCGTCCACAGTTAATCCTGTTGGATGTGGTTCGTCCTTCTTGGTGGTATGCTGACATTACCCTGGATACCGTGGCTCTTGATACATCACAAAGACTTGCTGTCTTGGTCACAGATGCGCCCGCAAGACGTGCACCAACAATTTGTCCTCTTTTGATTATGTCACCCATAATGTTGTGTGCATTTCAATATTTTGAGCAAAACTGTGCTCTTACCCTGCTAATTGAACCTTCACACTCTGCTCTTACTGGTGCAATGTGCAATCAAGGAAGACTGGCTACCAGGCTGGTCCAATTTAGCCATGAAACCTCCCACACTAAAATGACAGGTGTTTCAGTTTCATTGTCCAACCCCTGTATGTTGTTTTTGAATAGTATTTTCTTCATGGATGGGCACTAGGTTATATCAGAGGGCTTTTGCACCATATGTCCCTGGCAGGTCCCCAAGGTCATATGACCAGGGCCTGCTGGTGGTGCCCCATACTAAGCCAAAGGAAGCGGAGCGTCCCGTTTAGTTGCCTGCAGACTCTGGAACTCTGTTGGCCCTTTTAAAAGTCAGTTAAAAACAAATATTTTTAAATCAGCTTTTTCTTCATTTCTCTTGTTTTTTTATGCATTGTTAACTTTTGTGAAGCAATTTGTAATTTTATATCTTGAAAGGGTCTATATAAAAAAAAGTTTTACCTACTTACTTACTAGTCATTTCATATATAGTCATATCTCTTTTTTACATTCATGTTTTTAAGTGGCCTCTCTGTGTACTCACTGCATTTAGTGGTTTCTTAAAAGCTATTTTCCCTACCTTTCCATTGAGTTTTATCAAATTCATTACCATTTCACTGTCTGTGAAAATGCCTCTGGAGGTTGTGATTAAATTTGCATACAAAAGTTTTTGTGTGTTTTCCATTTAAGTGAAATACTGTGTAATTTAAAGTGCAGTCACGTCCTAATTTCTGTTCAAAAGATGGTGGTCAGTCTTTGTCATGCTAAAATCTTGTGTTTTGGCTCTGAAAAAAGGCAACAAAGGCTCACTTTACACTTTTATATTTGAGAGAAAAAATAAACTGGATTTGAGTTGAACTGTTTTTATTATACTTAAGGTCAAGTGTATGGCCTGGAGGCTGGTGCAGGAAATGGTGTGTGAGAGGTGGGGTCATTTTTGACATGGTTTCATTAGGATTCAGTGCTCATTAAATCATTATTTTATAACAAACTAATTAATTTGCAAACTCTTTAAGTTTCACTATGTTTTATATAAGGTAACTGCATATTTCTAATCCATATGAAGGCATGTGTGTTGATCAGTCTGGATTCATACGTGGAGTCTGTTATCATATAACTGTCCTTCGCCCTTGAAGTTAACTATCACTTAATGGGAAAATAATTCTGCTGCTGCTTTAGATCAAAAGGAAAGAAAAGATGGAAAAAGAAGGGGAACCAGCTGCAAATGAGCTATAAAGAGAAGAGGTGCATTAATGTAAGAAAAACAAGCTGTGAGGCCCTGAAGTAAATGACTTACAAAGTTAAAGAGAATCAAAGAAACAATGGTATTCAGAAACATTTCTTTGTCCTCAGGGTTAGACACACAGTAAACCAGATAAAGTGAATGATTTATATAAACACAGAGATAGTTTACAAGTCTAAAAAGAAAACCAGGCCTGCAAGGAAGTTTTTCTTTTGATTGTAAACTACGTCTATTTATTTCAAGCCTGCTGTGTGTCTGTGAATATATTGTTTTTTTTTTTTTTGTTTTTTTGTCTTTTATCATAACGCAACATACAGTATGAGAATCTGCATTTCTCCATTATATGTGCATCTCTTGGCTTAATGTGGGGCAGTGATGGCAAAAAAGTTGCAAGCAACAGATTAACAGATGGAATAATATTCATAATAAAGCTATGTGAATGAAATATAAGATTTGATGGAAGTAATGGGAGGATTAAAATAGAGCAGATCTAAAAGAGCAGCTTGTTGTGTTACTTATTTAGGTGAGTTCCATATTATATGGCTGTAGTTGTAAAGATCCATCTTCTAAGTCCCTGAATATTTGGCTTGTTTGCATAGAACATTTTTTAAACGTAAATAACTTTGTGGCTAAATCATTCCCCTGTAGTATAAAGCTTGCATTCCATAAGCAGTTCTTTAGGAAACTCTTTTTTTTTTCATGTAAATTAAATTTAGGAGTTAATTAGTCATATAAGTGCAACGAAACAATTAAGATAAATGAGTACTGGAGAGGCAAAAAGGGTAAAAAACATCCAGCTAATTTTGAGTTGTCTATCCTTGGGATGTGACATTCATTTCATTGATTTATTTTGGTTACCTGTAAATGATGCAGGCTGTCTTCTGGCAGGCGGGGCAGTTGTTAATGTCTTGGCCAGTTCTGTATGAGCTGCGACTGGAGAAACGACAAATGTCGACACACATAAAGACATGGAAGAAAGAACAATGTAGCATGCTGTGTTTGACAATGGTAAAAAAATGGTGTTTATCTATCATAATATTATTATACATGAAAACATTTTAAATATTTCATTTTCAATTGATTTGTATTTTAATCCCTTAGTGATACTGTTTGCCTATGCTGCTGTCAGACTTGTTTTATATTGCTCCACAGTTGTTGGTGTATCTTAAAAGAAAAGAAGTGCACTTTGTGAAACATTAAGTCCTGTCACTTAAGTATATGAAATACATCACTCCTGATGTGACCCTTTTACATGCATTTCATGTTTATTGGGATGCATAACATAAATGTGTGTGCTACTGCATAAACAAGTGCCTATTCTTGTTTTGGTTTTCCTTGGCTCCCCCCTCATGTGTCTCCCTGATCCTGCCCTTATGTGTTTCACCTGGTTTTGTAATTTCCTTGTCCCCTATATAGGCCTGCAGGTTTCCTCCTTTCTTTGCTAGTTTTTCTTGATTTCTGTCAGCAATCCAGCATTTGTTGTCTGTCTTGTACCCTTGGATTTTTGACCTTTGACTCATTTTTTTTAACTTCCCCTTCTGGATTACTAACTATTGTTGTGAACTCTTATCTCCAGTAATAAAGACCGAGTCCGTACATTAGATTCTATGCCGTGCTCTTGTCAGTTACCTTTGCTGTAGAGTCATCATCTCCTTTTTTTTTTTCCTATACATATTACTCACCTAAGTATCTAGGGCTAAAAGGTAAGTGCTCAATAAGCAGTCTATGCGAGCCTCCAAGTGGTCAGGTAATAATTAACTGAACTACTTAGAAGGAAGGGCCAAAATGTCTGCTACTTCTACCACTTCAAGAATTCACAATATTAAGGTGAGGACATTTTTATCAGTGCAGACAGAGTTTGTGCATGGTGTAGCATTAGATAAACTAAACAGTACCAGATGATTGGTGATACATTTGTGTAGCACTTGTGCATTTTTTGGCAGTTGCACATATGCTCATGCCACTGTATTTTTTGGCATGTCTTGAAATATCTGTGGCAGCCTGTCTTAGCTGGTGATCATATAACATATTCTACAGTATCAGATGTACAAGTAGCTGTTGCTGGACCCACGAGCACCTGTTTATGTTTTTAAATGATTTAAAATGGGGAGAAAAGTTGATGAAATACATAGCTATAAGCCCACCACAGCCCAGCCTCATCGACCCCCTGTTCTGTTCTGCAACAGACATGTACGGCATAATTCCTGCATGACTTCATAAGTTGCTACTGCATACTTTAGGGGTCTAAGCAGTCTGTAGCCTTCAACTGAATAGTGCAATATTGTGCAAAATACCACAATTTTTAATATGGGGGAGCAGTTGCTACCCTTGCTTCATATGCTGGCCGCATGTTACTATGGTGCTATTTACCTAAAGCCACAATTTTTACAATCCATTGGAAAACAATGCAGAAAAGCAATAATGTGATTGTGCTACAAAGATAGATCACATATGTTGATGAACTATGTTATGCTATCAAAGATTAACACATTTTGCATTAATTTGTCAACACCATTAAGAGTTGCATTGTCTAGACTGCTCATGTCCTAAATGTTAATACTTCCTATGTTTACATTTATTCAGTGCCGAGGTAATTTATTTAATGGAATTGGAATTGTCAACTAAGACAAAATGGTGAGATAAATTTAAACATTGATTCTCTACACCCCTGGTCCTCAAGGCACACTACCCTGCACATTTTAGATGTTTCTCTGCCTGAACACACCTGATTTAGATGATTGCAGCTCAGTAAAAGCCTGTTAATCATTCATCAATTGAAATTAGGTGTGCTGGAGTAGGGAAACATCAAAAACATGTAGAACAGCATTCATTGAAGACCAGAGTTGAAAAACACTGCTCTAAAAGCAATCCAAGACGATATCATGTTTGCAGTACGTGGGTAGATCTTGTCTAGAGCTTTTCATAATATGACACAAGCATAAAATGCAGAAGGTCTGGTTAAGTTAAACACTGATTTCATTTGTTTCAAAGTTGTTTGGGTAACTTAAAAATGCTAAATCAAAGCATGAAATCTAAAAAAATATTTAAAATCATCCCACAAGCTCTCTGTGTAATCAGGTGTAAACAAGGACACAAAGGCATGGAGTGTGAGAATTTGTTAAGCTGATAATCACTTCCATGTAATTAAAATACTTTTTTTGCTGAGATGCTTTGGTTGGCCTTTGGTTGAACTGATTAGATGAAAGAGTAACTGATTTATGTTGATAAAATTGACATTTTAATTACAGTTATGTTAAGAGAAACAGCATCACTGGCATCATTCTTCTCCCATCCCACCAACCTTTTATCAAAGGCAACAGCAATGAAGACATGCATTTGCTTTAGGAAAGATAATAATATATGAAGCAGAACACAGCACCAACCTTTAAGCTCAACTGATGCTTTTATCACAACAGTCCACTTGGAGACTCCCTAACATGGTGATTCTGCTCTGTCTTTCATGTCTATCTGTCTCTCAATTCCCCTCTTTGTGTCTCACTGTCTCCCATCTTTCTCTAAGTCTGCCTGCTAATCTCAGATATAACCAAACACACACACACCGACACACCCAAAAGCTAGGATTCATGATATTGGACAGGGCAAGACAGCTTAAACACTAGGTTTAGGAGTCTTATTGTGCAGGTTAATTATTAATTGCAGGGTAATTGTATAGGGATTAGTCTTTAGAGAAAACCATCTGTATACCAGTAGGATGTGCAATAAAAATGGGCATGTAAAGCTGAAGATGTAGCCATTTCAGCAGTTGATGTTTTGCAGACAAGGTGGGTCAGGCACAAATGTAGTTTTGTGTAGAGGAGTGATCAATCAAAATATGAAGATTTATTTGACTTAAAGTTCCCTCAAAGTAAATATGCAGGGTTCTTTTTTTTCAAATCACTGTGCTGTTACCATCCTATGCAGATGACACCCTTGTGTACATAGCTATATAACCATGCAATTTACTTAATGAGTTCACATAATTCAGTATTCAATATGCTTTGCCAGTTAATTGAATTGATATAATTGTTGTCCTATGGTAAGCTGGTAAATGTT